>JAUMHR010000069.1:5837857-5882773 GCA_032361145.1 Enteromius fasciolatus
AGCCTCCTGCTGTCCAAAGGGATTACCTGTGTGGTGAACGCCACCATCGAACTGCCCAACTTCAACTGGCCACACATGGAGTACGTCAAAGTGCCACTGGCTGACATGCCTCATTCTCCGATCTCGCTTTATTTCGACAGCGTGGCTGATAAAATCCACAGCGTGGGCCGCAAACGGGGAGCCGTGCTGGTTCACTGCGCAGCTGGGGTAAGCCGCTCTGCCTCGCTCTGCTTGGCCTACCTCATGAAGTACCACAGAGTGTCCCTGGCTGAGGCTCACGCTTGGGTCAAATCCCGCCGACCCATCATCCGTCCTAATGGAGGGTTCTGGCGACAGCTGATCGAGTACGAAAGGAAACTGTTTGGCAGGAACTCTGTGAAAATGATCCAGACACCATACGGGGTCATTCCTGATGTGTACGAGAGAGACCGCAGGAACTTGGCACCTTACTGGGGCTTGTAAAGAGAGGCTTGGACTTTGGTTCAAAAGTAGAGGACTGGTCTGCCAAGTGATTTTTTTTTGACTCCACTGTCTTCCGGCCTCTTTCCGTATATCCACAAGTCAATCCTGCCAGAGAATAAAGCCAGATGGGAGTGCTTTTTCAAGATGGAAAAAGTCACTTTGAGTGCATATTCTATGAGGTCAGATAATAGAATGATAATCCATCTTTGAATACAGAAATAAATCTTGGTGATGATAATGGATTTTAGGATGATTTTAGGAGCACTTTGGGAACCAAGTGTGGTGCTGAGAATCAGCAATTCAGTTAAGACTTATCAATCGTAATATTGTGAGGATGATGTTCGAGTTTGACTTCTTTTGTCTTCTTTGTTGAGAGGCAGCAGTCTGAGTTTGGTTACTAGTACCATTTGAAAATTATATGCATATATTAAAACTATTATATTACAAGGTATATTTAAACTTGTGCGTACTAAAAAAAAGGTTTTTGGAAGGCTTTGTGAAGAGTGACAAAACGTTAAACAGAAAGACGCTACAATATTATTATAAGATATATATGTAAATTAAAATACATTTTACTGAACATCCTGAAGGACAGTGCTGGCATATGTAATGTCAGTGCTCCAACAAAACAGGATGTTTGAAACGAAGCAGAACTAGTGGCAGAAATCTTTTTTTCCAATGAATTCTATTTTGTCTATTTGGTCTTTTTGCAATTCTACTCGGGTTTTAATTTTTAACTTAAGATGTTTCTTTCAGATGTTTTCTGCTGTGAAGCAGCAATTATAACCAGATGACATCTGTCAGAGGACTCCAAGCAAAGCTTAAACTAATTTGTGTTAAAAATAACTGAATTCATGTAAAAGAGTTTTGATTTAATTAGTGTGTTAAAATGAATAAAGGGTGAAATATTTTAATGTATTCCTTGTGCTTATTTAAAAAAAAAAAAAAAAGATTTTTGGTATGTACACATTAAAGGGAAGGAGTGTTTGAATTGGCTGATGGACAGGCTGTTGCATAATGGTTTAAAGCATTTTTTATGTATGCCACTATTATATGATGCCAAGAAGAACCTTCAACATTAATGGAATCTTTCCAGTCTGAAAAAGGTTTAGATTAATAAAATGTTCTGAGAAGGTTTTAAGGAAGGGTTTTTTTTTTCTGTTTAAAAAAAAAAATTTTGAACCTCTTTGTAGGATTGTGTCAGAAAATGACATCTCGCTTCATGTTTATTAAATCTTTCAATGCAATGTAGAAAGTCTGGATTAACATGGAACAGGAAGTCTCTGTAAATCAAATCCCTGCTGTTCAGCGACAACAAGCTGGATAAATGTTGTTAGTCACGTGTGTATAAAGACAAGCATGTAACATTATCCACTCTAACAGCCCGTCAAAACAGCATCAGAATTGCAAGCCAGTGTAAGTCGACTCAAATCCATATTTTAAACTACTTTAAAAATTTTATCAGGCATGATTTGATGCAAATGAGCAACAGGGTGGAAAGGTTGATCTAACAGAAGTCCCTCCTCGTCTGTACATAAGGACAGGGACTAAATCATGATGTCTTTTGACAATCATACAAATTCAAAGTCCAGTATCCTTGGAAACTGTTGCCAAGGTAATATTGCTGTGAATGGCAGCTATTGCTGGGTAATATTGCTGTGAATGGCAGAACAGATGAAGGCTGACTTTACAGAATCGCAGAGTAATCACTCCAATGTGGGACACAAAAATTTCACATTTGCATCCAATACTAACATTCAAATATTTAATTTGCGCTTATCGACTCCAATGATAAACAGAAATACAGACAAGTAGAAAAAGGCAATGAATACACAAGACACTGTCAAGTCCTCAGTAAAACACTGTACACAAAGCCGTTTAATCTCTGTTGTTTCTTGTTGATTCATGACGAGTGTGTCAATGCAAAGAAATAGATTCATAATGAAAGTTTACAGCACTCTTATCATAACAGCTTGGGTCAGTAAAAGGGAAAAGGCTTCGCTGTGCACTTCTTACATCTCAAGACTTCTGGATTTCCTTTCCTTTTGAAGTTTCACACAACAAATTCCTTTAAAAGAGTCACATCCAAATCCAGAATACTGAATATCACAGCATTTAAGAATATCTTCTAGGCTTTATAAAATATTATCAGAAAATCTCAAGCATTTCCAGACCCACAACAAAAGTGACTTGTGTTCCAGCACAACCATTAAGAAAACAATGACATAAAAGAAGATACCAATGTCTAAATGTTTCTCACTTCTAAGAAATATCTGCTACACTTCCTGATGCTTTCAAATGTTTTACCTTTATTGTTTTATGGGTTTTATATTACAAGTCTGCTATTCGTAACATGCAGAATAGTACTGTACGTACTTCACATTGTGGAGAAATCAGATCAGAAACCAACAGCAAAGAATCAACCAAACCACTTTTGTGCAGAAGAGAAGCAGATCCAAAAAAGTAGACAGACACATTTAGAATATTTAAATAAATTGTTCTACAGTAGTACATCATTTATTTGATTTAACAACAGACAATGGCAGATCTAGACAGTTGCGTCCCAAATTCAAGTGATGAGAGCTGTACCGGTTCAAAGGCAAACAGCGATGAACAGCTAAAGAGACTGAAGAGTTCATGATGCTTCAGCGCTGGGTTCTACAGCAGGTCAGGCAGGATGAGACCGGGCGGTTTGGGTTCCACGCAGTTAATCCAGAAGTTAGCACAGCTGGCGTGGTACTGGTGACCTCCGTACATCAGCTTGAAGTTGTCAGTTTCTGAATTAAAAGCCTGCAAAGGATTTGTGCGAGACAAGGTAAGATAAAATCAACAGTGGATAAAGTCTGATTTGACTGCAGGGAGGAGGGCTGGGACTGAACTACTGGGACTTTGAGGGATTTTACTGGGAGTTTTTGAGGGGTTTTAGATTCCAGTACATTCCAGGTTCAATGCAAATGAAGGTTTTTTTTTGTACATAATATATTAATGCCATAATCAATGATTGGACAATATTAGAAAGATACATTTTTGTTTTGATACATTCAATTTTTTCCATATTTCACTATATACTTCAATCAACTTAGAAGAGTTAATATGTACCTCTCTTGTCTCAGGGCACGGTGATTTTCTAAGTGGTAAAAAAAAAAAAAAAGATAACTATATTGTATGGCAGAAGAGCACTTTGCAGCGCCTCGGCGCAGTAATATAAAACAAAATCCCCACGTTTTATTTTGTGTCACCGTACTTACTCGTGTAAACTAGTCATGTAACTGCTTTTAAATAGGGAAAATGTGGAAGTGTTTGGTGGTTTCTAAATATATCCTGGTTTAGATTCGAAGGAATGAATGGAGCTAAGCTAAACGCTAACATAGTGGCGCCGCATGCTAAAGTGATTATATGAATGCACTAAGATGGGAGAGATATGCATCAACTCATCTAAGTTGAAGGAAGAAAATCGTGGAATATGGAAAAATTTGTAAAACTTCTTTATTAAGAGAACTATTAAACTTAATTTAAAATATTACAGGAATAGTTCACCCAAAAATAAAGAGCAAATTGCTTGAATTTTACCCTCAGTTTTACCCAGTATGTATACAAGTTTGCTTCGATGAACTACTGTGGAGAGATTATTATAGATTGTAGTTTCTAAAAGCACATACCTGTTGGCCACAGTACGTCACAGATGCTGCTGATTAAAGCTTAAAGTGCATTGAACACAGAAAATGACTGCACTACATATAAGCTGAGTCTCTGCTAGTCACCGACTTGACTCAGCCTGCGTCTCTAAACTGCATGTTAGACAGCACATTTACCTAGTCCACATCTGACTACAGTGTGGCATATCATCACACTCCATAAAAGAGACAAGAGCTCAACTCCACACTGAAATAATTTGTAGGATCAATAGATTAAAAGAAGTGTGCAATCCTCCCACATACGCCTATATATAGAAAAGCGAAACAAGAACCCGGTGAACTTCACTCAATATATTGATGTGCAGCGCGTGAGTGTGCTTTCATTCTGAAAGGCACAGCTGTAGTCGTGCATTTGTGATAAGGCACTGATGATATGGATGTTATGCAGAATGAAGCGACTATGAAAAATCGGAGCTGATGCTGGAAGGAGAAATGACTCATGTTGTGAATCATGCTCTCCCACACTGATACTATGCACACACACACAATTTCTTTCACATTCTCTTGACAAACAATATTGTTCTGTTTAAATGATGTTTGTTAAAAAAGTAACATGAAAATCACAAAGGGATCTCGATATTTGTATGTATTTGTGCACACGGCTATCTTAGAGTTCTATAAAGAGATCTGTATCTGTTTCTGAGAAGCATCTCACAATTTTCACAACTTTCTCAATTACTTCCTGCATTTCCTTGTTGTTTAAAGTACAAAGATGCGTGTCGGGACTGACAACTGAACAATGTTGTTCGATGAAACGGCTGATCCAGTGGTAATATTCGCACGAGTGTGTGTGCACAGAGGGGCAGCAGCTGCAGCACGAGCTCTGTTTCTCTGCAGATGAACAGGTGACTCAGAGTCGCTGAAAAGGTCATCCTAATTCAACTGACCTTGTTTAGCTGGCGGAAAGGTTAATTACTATCTGATTGCAAACACAGAGTGCATCCTACCTGCAAAGATGACAACACTTGTTACGAGCAGAGTCTAAAGCTTTTAAAGACCAGCGAGGGACACTCTAGCTTTACCTACATTCACTACAGTGAAAATTTTAGTGGAATATTTACCCTTAATTTGGAGCGACTGTCTTTTGTCAGTGCCTGCAAGTAGCACAAACAAGTCAGCATCAGCATTAGTATTAGTATTTTTTTTTCTCCATTTGTTAATGAGCAAAATTACAGCACCAGAGAGCCCACACTGGAAGAAAGTGTCCATGTTAAAGTAGAAGCTTGTCGCAAATTAGCCACAGCAGGAGACAAGAAGGGGCAACCGTGGACATGAAAATAATGGCATGCAACTAGAGTTCATAACTATCATCAAACATAGCTTTGCAGCATAAATAATAGTTGTGTTGAGCATATATACAAGCATTAGAAATGCAGGTAATACTGGTGAAAGTTGATAAGATTTTTTTTTGTTTGTTTCTGAAATATTTATGTTCACCAAGGCTACATTTACTTGAGAGAAATATATAATATATATAATATTACAAAACAAAAAAAACATGATGTGATGATTTTTTTCTCTCTTACAATAAATGTCTTTACTGGCACTTTAGATCAATGTAATGTATCCTTGTTAAGTAAAAGCATTGATTTCACATTTCTGCATATATGAAATATATGGAGCAATGAAAATATAAATTTAAATAAAATCATGCAGCTAAATACATCTATTCACTATACTATTGTCCATGATTTTGGCAACTCTGTGTAAATACAAAACTATTTTTTTTTTTAAGTTTGCATTTAATTGAATAGAAGGGAGCAAACCAACTTGGGTGGACATTTAAAACAACAAAAGACTGAAACGGTACTCTTTACATTATCTACACAATTTCCAACACTAATCTATTTCACTAGTCTTTTACAGATTAGATAGCCAGACTCTGACATCCGAAATCACATACTTCCCTACTACATAGTAGTGAAAAACAGTATGCGAGGCGAGTAGTGTCCAAATTAGTATTCGAAATTCAGTAGGCGAGAAGTACCCGGATGACCTAAAGCTTCCGCCCAAATTCTGTAATACGCATACCATGGACACTTTCCTATCCCATGAGGCTCCGGGAGAGGAGGCGTCATATTCGAAAAATGGTGGAGATGCGGCTCATTTCAAGTGTAAGTACCTCAGGAAAAAAACGTTGTTTATTGTGGTTAAATTGCACTTGTTTAACACAATCTAAATAAATGGATTACTTATAGAAAGTTTAAATTTTCGCGCTCTTGTGATGACACATGACAAGTGACAACATCAATATTGGCGGATGTAGTACATCCGAATTCCATTCATACTACCCACATTCATACTATATAGAATGTACTTTTTAACGGTTGGGTAGTACGTTGAATTTTAAATGCAGTACATACTTAAGCAGTATGCAGTTTCGGATGCAGCATCTGTCCCTCTAAGTCACCTTTTATAGCTAATCATGTTACACACCTGATGTCAATTAACTAGTTTCTAGATGTTCTCCCAGCTAAATCCTTTCAAAATGTCTTGCTTTTTCTGCCCCTTGTAGCCCCAGTGATTTAAACTAAATTTAAAATAAGCTTATTTAGTTGATAAAAGTGGAACATTTCTCAATTTAAACATTTGTTATGTTATCTATGTTCTATTAAAAATAAAATATTGGCTCATGTGATTTAAAATTCTTTTAGTTTTCATTTTATTCAAATGTAAATTTTTTTCCAACATTTACAGAATTCAGGTTGTACAGTATATGAAGTCCTAGCCTGACTTGACCTATTAAGATATTTTTAACAGCCATTATTTAGAAAATCAATGCATAATTACAAATGCATGGAATTCAAGTACCTAAATACCCAAAGGTTGATATAACAAAAAATA
The DNA here is from genome assembly GCA_032361145.1 of Enteromius fasciolatus. NCBI lineage: Eukaryota > Metazoa > Chordata > Actinopteri > Cypriniformes > Cyprinidae > Enteromius > Enteromius fasciolatus. The sequence goes on from JAUMHR010000069.1 coordinate 5,844,859, forward strand.
AAAAAAAGTACTACATTTGATAATGGACGACTTCAGTAGATCCAGTTCAAATACAAGCCAATCCTGATGGCTTCTTTTCAGCTTCTACTGATATTGTCTGTTCATATTAGCTGCATCCAGCTGTGCTACAGGTGCTTTGATTAAATAACCTGGCATCTGTTCTAATTTTAGAATAGATGCTCACCTGTGTGGACCTTTAATAGGATGCTACATTAGTGTGACATTAATTTTAAATAAATTGGACACGAAGTATAATCTAAACACTGCTAGGTAAACATTCATTATGACAGTTGTTTACTGCCCAAACAAAGTGCCTTCAGAGAATCCATACCTTCCTTAAAAATGGCAAGTCGGTTAAGTTCAAAATACTTAAATATAAAATGCCCTTTTAGTTTACGGTGCAGTGACAATTATAAGTAAAGTAAACACACACAATCCTATGTATGCCGTTTGAAGCCTTCTGATGCATTTGGGTCGACAAACAACAAATATTTATTCTTATAGTGTCTTTAATATTTTATAGCAATTTATTATTTTTAAGTTTTCAACTGGCCGAGCTTATTTTTACAATAAGTTAAAATATTATTGTATTTATTATTTACACTACCATTTGGGGTCAATGTGTTTTAAGACAATAATAATAAATCAGCAATAATGCATTAATTTGATCGAATAGGTGAATACAGCTCCAAAATGTTTCTATTGCAAGTATCCTGAATAAAACATGCATTATGGTTTTCTGCAAAAAACATTTAACAGCATAACTGTTTTTAACATTAATAATAGATAAGTAATTCATATATGTTAAGATAAGTAATTATATATGATAAAAATAAGAAATGTTTGTTGAACAAATTTGCATATTACTATCTTTTCTGAAGAATCGTGTGACACCAAAGACTAAAGTAATGATGGTGAAAATGTTTTCAAATAGAAAACAGCTATTTTAAATTTTTATAATATTTTACAATATTACTGCTTTAAAAAAAAAAAAAAAGAATTTTTTTAAGCCTTGGTGAGTAAAAAAAAAACCTTACCAACCCCAAACTTCTGAATGGTAGTGTATATACGGTTTCATTTTAGTTAAACAAATTCTATGCAAAGTGTTAGGTTAATGCACTGTTGCCCATTCCTGTGGACAAATCCTGTTAGCAGATGCAGCAGGATCTCGTCCCGCCCCAGCAGGAACAAAAACCAAACGCTAGCCCAAGGTCAGTAGACTGAATCATCCACACCCCAGTCAAATCTCCACCTGTAGCCCAACACCACCACCTTTAAACGCATCTCTCAGAGATGTGCTCCACCTTCAGAACCCTGATTTCAGTTGGCCCAGACAGTGACGCTGCCTCCAAATACGTAACTAAAGAGCGGGGTATTAATCGGATGTCAGGAGCAGATGGGAACAGCTCTATTAATCTGCAGTGGGCTGGATGTGCTTGGCGGATCTATTAGCACCTGTGTTTTTGATCACAGTGACTGATGGCTGAGCTACATCTGCTCCTCAGACACCCATCCAATGATTCCTTGCTGCTCTGAGCCCCTCCTTCCCTGAGTACATCTAGAGCACCACGAGCAATGTTTACACCCCTATTACATCAGCAAATTTTGACCACTGCATTAATACAATGGAGATTTAGGAGGGTTTCAGTGAGACGAGGAATCAATGAGTGCATTGGCCATTGTATGTTAACGAGGCAAATCGCAATCTGACAATTACATGTTTAAACTAATGCAGGATTGGATTGTACAAATAGAAGAGTTTAAAGAGATAGTTCACCCAAAATGTTTTATTCTGTCATTATTTACTCAAAGTTACAGTGGTCTAGGCAAGATTATTATAGTCAACTAAAACTAAAATCATTTTTGTTACAAATTAATACAAATCCGACATTTTTAAAGGCTTTAAAAAAAGGAAACTTTGAGCAACGTAATGCAACTGAAATTAAATTACATTGACATTTTACATTTTTTATTATTAATAATAATAATAATAATAGTAATAAATAAAAACAACAATATTAAAACGTTAACACTTTATAATAAGGTTCATTAGTTAATTTCAGCATTTACTAAGACATTCTTAAAATCACAAGTTCACAATCACATTTGTTATTATAAGTTAATGTATTGTAAACTATATATTATTACATTTTCATGAACTAACATTAACAAAGATTAATAAATAGTGTAACAAACGCATTGTTCATTAATTGTATGCTAGTTAATACATTAAGTAAGGAATAACTAAACTTTAGAACATTCGGCAGCCAATCCAATTTAAGCATTTACCGTCTTGTTGAATAACTACTGTTAACAAATCCCACCTTGTTGTAAAGTGTTACTAATTAAAATGTAACAAAATGGAAAATACAAAATAATTTTTTTTATTAAATTTAAAAACTGGAAACCTGTAAAAAATAAAAAAAAATAAATAAATAAAAAAATGTTTAAAAAACATTTGTGTTGTCAATGCAGTATAAAAGTATATTTGAAGACTTTACTGTTAGTTGGTTTTTAATTGCGATTCATTTCATAAAAATATTAATAAAATATTAATTCGTTTTGTTTTTTATCAATTGACCGAACTAATTTTAATGTATATAACACAAAAATACTAATAAATATAATGTCTGAAAAAGAGAAACTTGTTCATTCTGCTAAACATATACAGTTGCATCCCATAGAACCAAAATCAAAAAAACAAAATGAGAACAATATTTTATTTTTGTGTGAACTATTCCCTTTAATTTGATATTTCTATTGCCCCATACCACTTTTAGATTTGTTCTCCACTGCCCCAGGGTGCCAAAATGACGAATACATCACCCATTTGATGCCTGCCTCATGCTTTTTGGCCATCAGTTAAACTTACTCGCTGCTTTAGTAAGACAAACTTGTCAAAAAGATTTCTGTAAATGCTGAGAAAACGGGAGCTAAGAATTTGAAGCCAAATTAAACACTAAAGCTAGTTGAATGAAAGCGTGGCCTGCGCCTGTAGATTTAGATGCATGAGTCAGAGCGTGCGCCTCTGAGAGCTTTTTTTGGCAGCCTGTAAGGAGACGAGTGGCAAGAGGTGATTTCTGGTCATTTTGGCAGCAAAACACGTGAGCGACCCCTGCATCAAGCTGCAAATTAGAGTCAAAGCAGTTTAGTGAATCCTACTCTTTTAAACAGGCGTCCAAAAGTGTTCTCGTCTTTCTTCTGTAAAATTGTGAAAATCAAAGAAATAGTCATGAGGGATATTTGTTTGGTTTTGTTTTTGATAGGGAATCTTAAATTAATCTTCTGTTTAATAATTTAAAGCAATAGCTCACCCAAACATTTTGAATGCAATTACAATGGATGAAGACTGAAGCTTTAAAAGCAACATAAAAGCAAAAGCACCATAAAAGTATTCCAGTATGACTCATGCTCTACAGTCTATTGCAATTTTTGACTAAAGCTTTGTTTTAAAACAGGCAAAATTAAATAAAATTAGGGGGTGTTGTTTTTAGCTAAAGCAAACTATGCGAACAAAACTATGAAACAAAATAAGTATTAAAAAAATAGAAAAAAGTTTAATGTTGAAGCTCTAAAACGACTAACAAGTTAAAATAAGTAGAAACTTACAATATAATGTAAATGTAAATAAATTACAGCTAAATAACAATATTTATTAAAAAAAACAGTAACATTTTAAAGTAAGGTCCATTAATTAAAGAGTTCACCCAAAAATTTAAATTACTCACCTTTGAAGCATCCTAGGTGAATGTGACTTTCTTCTTTCAGACCAATCTAGTCAGAGTAATACTAAAATTTGTCCAGACACCTTCAAGCGTTTAAATAGGTTTAAATGGGTGGTAGCTGTATTCAGTTCAGAAGACGTGAAATAACGTGTGTGTATTCGTAAAAAAAAAAACATCCCACACACAGCTCCGGGGGTCCATAAAGTCCCCCTGTAGCAAATCCATGCATGTCTGTATGATAAATATTCATATTTCAAATGCAATAAACGCTTTTCTCTCACCTCTGCTGACTGAAAACCAGAAGCAGTTTAGGCGGATGACGTAATACGTCTGCGCTCCATGATTAGTAACAAGCATGGAGAGAGAACAAAACACCAGTCATGAATTAGAAGCACAAACTGAGGAATTGTAAAGAAAAATGTTGGAGGATTTCGATATAAGCCAAAAGGATACGGATTTTCCTTTGCTAAAGAAAGGAAAAGTTGTTTCCTTTGAAACTACATTTCCCATTGGCTTGTGCGCGATGTAGGGATTGCTTCCAGTTTCCACAGTCAGCAGACGTAAGAGAAAAGTGTTTACTATGTTTGAAATATGTACATTTACTAGAACCAGGAAGTACAGTATGAATATTAGCCAAGTTCTGTCAACACTGCACTGGTTCCCTACCAAACATTGTATAGATTTTAAAATCTAATTTTACTTTATAAAGCCCTAAATGGCTTCACTCCTCAGTACTTCAGCAACCTCTTATCACATATATATAATCCTCAACACCCGTTGCGTTCTCAAAATTCTGGCCAGTTGATAATACCTAGAATATCAAAATCTACTGTGGGCGGCAGATCCTTTTCCTATTTAGCCCCTAAACTTTGAAACAATCTACCTAACACTGTTCGGGAGGCAGGCACACTCTGTTACATCTAGATTAAAGACACCTCTCCTTAACCTGGCTTACACATAGCAAATTAATGTGCTTCTATATTAATAATATCCATTACAGGATTGTTAAGTTGCATTAATTAGATCAGTCAGAACTGAGAACACCCCCCCTAAACCCAAAATGCACTTGTTACATTGTAAAAAAAAAATAATAATAATAATCTTGGACTGTTTCTCAGTCTGTATTCTTATCAGATAGTGAATCAGCATCAAGTGATGATGTCTACAGCCTTGATTGTCAACGGACACCAGAACACCTAGATGAGACCCAGAGACAGATCATGGGAATCAGACACGCACAGAAAATAAGTCATTTACACAGTCTGACATAGCTGCTTGTGAAATTGAACCGGAAATTAAGTACTGGTTCATCTGGCCAGAAGAGAACTGCCTCCCAACTGAGCCTTGTTTGGCTTGCTTAGTTGGGGACACTTAATTTCTTGTGATTATTGTTGATTTGATTACAAAGATCATATTTAAAATGAGCTGATCTAGACAACTTATCTCCATTCAGTAATGAAATGTCTTTAGTTAAATATTAAGTGTTTAATCATGTCATTATACATTACTGACACTCTATTCCCCAATATGATACTGTTCAGTGCTTTGACACAATCTGTATTGACAAAACATTATAAAAAAAAGGTGATTTATTGATTAATTGAAATAGGCACACTTTATTTCACGTCTTCCAAAGTGCAGTGGTATTAGTTTAAGCCTATTCTAAGATTGGAGGGGTCTGGACAATTTCTAGTATAACTCCAACTGGATTTGTCTGAAAGAAGAAAGTCACATACACAGAGGATGCTTCAAAGGTGCGTAAAAGACAGTCAAATTTTCATTTTTGGGTGACTAACCCTTTAACATTAGTTAACATGAACCAAGAATGAACAATACTTCTACAGCATTTATTAATCTTACTTAATCCTAATTAATTTTCACCCAAAAATGTTAATTCTGTCATTAATTACTCACCCTCGTGTTGTTCCAAACCCATAAGACCTTCGCAACCGTCAGCTTCGTAACACAAATTAAGATATTTTAATCAGAGAGCCATCTGTCCCTCTATAGACAGCAATACAAATTAAATAATTGCAGATCCAGAAACTAAAAATAACATCATATACCATTCTTCTCCTATGACTTACGTCTTCTGCCATTTTAGAAAATATCAATGCGTAAGCATATGCGCAAACAGTCGCAGATTACACATATGCACATGCTTTTACACAGATGTAAACAAGGCTGATTACATCAATACGTTAAAGCTTGTGTATGCATTAAGATACTCTTAAATGGCGGAAGACATAAATCAAGGGAGAAGAGTAAATGTTAAAATTAAAAAAAATTATGTCACATGGACTGTTTTACCAATGTTTTTCCTCCAATTTTTTTTTCTCCTTCAATTTTATTGCTGTCTATGGAGGGTCAGATGACAAACTATGAACTAACAAAGATGAATAAATACTGTAATAAATGTATCGTCCATTGTTTGTTCATGTTAGTTAATACATTCACTAATGTTAACAATTTACAACTTATTGTAAAGTGTTATCAAAAGTTTTTTTTTTATTATTTTAAATGAATGGTAGACATATTAACAATGTTAAAAAAATAAACTAATTGTAAAAGTAAAATTAAAAACATTCAAATGGAAGATCATTAAAAATAGTAGTAGTAATATAAAACCTAAAGTTAATTCAAAACAAATAAATAAAACTGCAATAGTATAAACATCATAAAGATTGGACATAACAGCTACTCCTATGGCTGAACAATTAAGAGATGTTTGCATTTTCTGTGAATAAAGACTTAAATTATGTTTATGAGGCTGTTATATTGCTTTTAAATCCTTCTCATGAAGCAGTAAAGCTCTGGTCCCCATTCACTCTAATGATATGGAAAAATAGCAACAAGAACATATTTATACAAAATTACTGCTTTTGCGTTCCACAGAAGAAATCAGGTCAAAAGTGTTAAATAAATGTAATTTTCAGTTTTGGGTGAACTATCCCTTCAATATGCAAATTATTTGTGTTTTTTAGGGGTCCCTAATGGTTGTATGTAGATGTGTGTGTGTTTGGTGTGTACAGACCTTGCTGCGCGAGTCCACATTGAGCAGACACACTCCACACGCCAGCTCTTTGGCATTCTTAATGCCGTGCCTCAATATACAGGAGGAGAAGTCCAGTGAGCTTTCATCAGGCTAAAGAAAAACACACACACACACACACACACACATCATGAATGCAGTTCTTAAAAAGCAATTGGGACTCCATTGCAGCCTTCACACAAATCCCTGGCTGTCAGTCAAACTTGAGTTCACAGAGGCCGCTGAACCTCACAGCAGTTGATTGGCCCTTCAGATCAATACATCAGCTACAAAATCTGTCCAAAACAGCAGGATGCAGGCAGAGAACACGTTGACGCTCTAACCATGCTCATTTTTATTATGCTTCAGAGCGTTTGTGGTTTTACGGCAGTGTGCCTGAGACTTCATTTTCCCAACTGATATTATTTGACCGCACAACTCTAATATTATCTGCTGGCATTGATATTCTCCCATGAGTACACTGCATGACAAAGCTCTGTTTAGCACTCCGCAACCTGTTCTGTACTACTGCACTTTCCACACATAACACACTCTTTAGTGTCTCATTATTAATAAGTATCAAGATGCACATAGGCCATTTTTTGTATTAGATATTCTATGGAAATAATCAGACATAAAAATACCACAATGTTAAATGAAACGAAAAAAACAAGACTAAATTATTTTATACTGATATTAATAATTTTATTTCAACAATATCTCACTATATAGGGTGGTTTGATTTATTTATTTATTTTTATTTATTTCAATTAAAAAAAAATAATACCTTAGAAATTTCACAATTGTTGTCACCAGTGTTAATATCACAAAAAACTAACACTAGCCTAAATAAAAACTAAACAAAACAAAAAATTTAACTCACAAAGACAAGTAAACAGTTAACAATTAAACAAGAATAAGAAACTAGTTACAAGCAATAGGACAAAAAACTATAACCGAACAACTACATAAGAAAGGCTTCATACAGTGTATAGCGTTATCAAATGTATAAAAACACTGCATATTCCTCATTGTGTAAATGAAATACATATTTCTACCTATTAAAGTTACAAAAGTGATTTAGTCCAGATTAGTGTTCTTTTAATTAACGTGAATGACAGACAATATTAGACTGCTGTCACTTTAAGACAGGGTGGGGAACGTGAATCCTGGAAGGCCACTCTCCTGCAGAATTTAGCTCCAACCCCGAAAACCCAGGAAAAATATACCTGCTTCCTGAAGACCTTGACTAGCCGGTTCAGGTCTATTTGATTAGGGTAGGAGCAAAACTCTGCAGGGACACTGACCCTTCAGGATCAACGTTCCCCCACCCCTACTTTAAGAACGGCCGGTTGCATAAGGGGTTAAGACTAGTCTTAAAAGTTAGTCACAGTTTTTTTTAAAATTGAGTTACATAAAAATGTATATTAGTCTAAGGTAAATACAAAAAATAAAACAGATTACTCTTGGCCAACTGCTAGCTGGTAAGACTAGCTCTTAAGACACTGTTTTAACACGAAGGTTATGAAGTTTATGCAACTGGCCCCAGATCTAATATACAATTACACATTTTTTTCTCATCTTTTATATTTCACATAAGACATAAGAAAATGCTTGTACATTTCTTCGTGACTATGTAGAACAGGTATTAAATTATAACCATATTTTAAATTTAGGCACAAAAACTGCAAGAAGTTTGTAAAATACTTATTTTGACCAAAATTATATTATTACGGTCCTTTTATATTCATATTTTATATGTTCTACAATGAACAAAATGTGTTATTAGTTGAAAGTGTCTACTGCTCCAAATCTCCCAGAAACCATTTTTTTTTTTACATTTCCCACAGACATATTCATATTTCAGTTGAGCATTAATCAGTATGTGTCTTACTGGACTGTCTGTTGTAACACAAATACTAATGTACTTACTAAAGAATAATAATGTTTATTTCATAAAAACTCACAGCGAGGTTTGCCAGCGACATGAAGCCCATCAGGTTGTTCCAGACACGGCTGATGTCTTTAAGCAGCTCCTGTAGTTTCTCTGAACAAACGGCCGTGGCTTTTATCCCCAACTCTACACGCTTGGTCACACGATACACCTCCACCACACCTATACACAATATATTAAAAAGAATAAATAAAATAAAAACAACATACAATAAAATGTTTTTAATCAGCTGTTTTTGACTCTCATACAGACAGCACCCATTCACTGCAGAGGATCCATTATTAAGCAAGTGATGTAATGTTAAATTACTCCAAATCTGTTCTGTGTATGATTTAATACCATGTCAGCAACAGTGGCTATATTCATGACTAGTAGAACCAATTCAATATCACAATTCAGTTATATATATTATATATATATATCTATATTGAAATTATAATTTATATTTATATATATATATACACACACACAGAAAAGTTCAAAAATGAGTACAAATATACAAAAAATACATGTAATAAAATAAAAACAAAAGTGAAAAGAACAATTATTTATACATGTATACACACACACACTGTATCTGTTCTGATAAAAACACACACAAAAAACAAGAACAAGATCATCTACATCCTAAGAGTACTTTTTCAGCAAAATTTCAGATTTTTTGGGTGAACTACTCCTTTAACAATTTTTCATTTAGTTTAATTTTCTTTTTCTTTTTTTTAAACAGATTTCACTATTCAGGATTTCATGCTTATGTACTGCGAATCATGCCATATTGTCTCACTAATTGCTCACTAATTTACATAATCTCTTTTCATATGTGACATTTACCATGTTGAACAAGTAAATGAGTCAGTTGTTGTGGAAACAGTCTTTCCAGTTTTCTCCGGGCATAATTACTATAGCAACCATGGCAAAGGTTTTTTGATATTCATAACACTATGTGAACAAATGGATCAGTAAGGACTTCTGAAGATCAGATTTGAAAACCAAACTAGATTTGTGTGCAGTGTGATTGGAGCCTGTGTGTGTCTGAGTCTCCAAACAGTGGAAACATCCGCCAGTGCTGCTGAACCCATTAGAGTGGTCCAGAATAGTTGCTCTGCTCTGTAACACCAGCCTCCCCCGGACAGACTCAGAATGCCCTGCTCTGTCTCCAGTCACAATCGCTAGAGCCAGATCAAAGAGCCTTACCGGTTTGTTTCTACGTAACAACAGCACCCCGTGCTCCTCTCCTGCTGGCATGAGCACGTACTGCTCATTAAAGCTGCTCCGTGTGAGAGAGTGAGTACAGAAATAGGAAGCAGATAACCAGAACACCTGGCCTGTCTGTTTGACTGAAGACTGCAGGGGCCCATGAGGAGCAGGTAAGAATGTGGATAAAGAGATTACGTGACGTGGCTGATCTTGAGTTTTACAGATGTCGGGTATGTTGGGTAAAGCTGGTCTCTGACCAGTAAATCGAGTGTGACTGCAGTCATAGTCTCACCCAGCAGGTACTCCATCCCCTGCGCTGATTGGATGACCTCTGTGCACACTGTGGAGCTGCTGATGCCATTAAGGGTGTTATTGGCAGTGGTGATGACCTGGAAAATAAAAAGAAAGCTGTGACCATTTTCACTTCACAAAAAATGGCATATATAAACGCTTATAAAACATACAGTGACATTCTATTCAATGAATGTCAATGAGGCCAAATCGTTTTGCCATTTTGAAAAAATATCTTTTGTGTTTCAAAAAACACACAGAGCCATAAAAAAAAAACAAGTGGCAGAGAAAGCCATCTTGTACTAGTATACACTGCAAAATGGTGAAAAGATTGTGAGGGACCAATTTGCACATACTTTCTGCTGACTGCATAAGAAATTACTATGTAATATTATCACAAATATCATGATTTCGTCTCGATATTATCATGTTCACATGACAATATGAAACGACAGGTCTTCCGGGCAAAAGCTGTAGTTTTTAAAAAATATTAAAGCTTCTTATTCTAACATAAAAGGTCTTTAAAGTTGTGTTTTAGGCCATTATGGATTGGCACATTATGTGTCAAATGAACTAAAACCCAAAGCACAATATGGCTTAATTACTTCATCATCTCTGTTTTTGCGTGTTTTAAAGCAAAGCACACACATTGTTGAGGCAATCTGCTGTTTTTCAAGCTTCAGAATGACTCTGATCAAACTAAATAAAAGTAGTTAACTTGTTTTTTTGCATGTGCTGTGATTTTAGCAAGTGTTTAAGAATGCAACAGCGAGGTTTTATTTTCATGGCAGAAGATTACAGCATTTCACAAAGAAGCATTGTAATTTCCCTATTGCAGATCATTTTTAATAAAACTGAGACTGGAATCATCTAATATATATATATATATATATATATATATATATACACACACACCTAGGATGCTTCACAAATGATCGTATTGTGGACTTCATATTCGTATTGTTAGATTTTGATTTGTTACATCACTAATACCAGCAGACTGGAAGTAGAGCAGTATTTGTCATTTAAAAACTAAAACAAGCTAGCATGGCAGATATCTAAACTATAAAAAAAGAGGCTCTGCCAATTACTGAACATGCACAATAGGATGAAAGGCCACAGATGGAGGTCCAACTATTGGTGTTGAACTAATCACAGAAAAAAGATAGACAAACTGTCAAACATGGCCCAACATTGGCTGAACCTAAGCTTTCCATGTCACAGTCTATACGGGTTTGAAAAAGTAAATGAAAAAGCATATTTTTTGGCATATTTAACTATATTTGGGTGAGCCCAACTTGAAATACACCAAAAACCATCCTATGCAATAAAGCATAAAAAGTTGGGTTGTTCCTCCCACAGAGAAATCTCATTGGCCCAAAATCATACTTGTGTAATTAAATATTAAAAATCAAATATGTTTTGACTGACTGGGACTGCACATTAAAAACCAGGCAGCTTTTGCTGTAATACCACTGCTGATTCAATGACCTGCTTGCAGAAGTTCTTATTTGGTCAGATAACACTTTTATGGTAGTGTTGGTATCATATGATCAATACTTTCGATAGACTAATACAGTTTTAAAGTGTATGCCAGGCTCTTTATGAATGTGTGTGTTAAAGTACAGTATATTACCTGCAGAGCGCTCTCCAAACACCTCTGCCATTCGTACGCATATCGCTCACTCTCCTGCCAGGAGTGTTTGGATGAGAGACATTGGGAGAAAAAGAGTGCGAAATGAAACAGAATGAGAGCTTTGTTCACTGAGAAACCTCAGGCTGTATTCAACAAGGAGAACCTGTCTGTGTGCTCAAAGAGAATGCATGTACCAGAGAGAACAGAGAGAGCGAGTGACTGACCTCCACCTCTCCTGTGAGGTCCTTGTACTTGTCGCGGATGATCGGCAGTGCAGGTTTTTCATTTAGGGTGTTGGATCGGTCTCTGAAGGGCTGCTCAGGGGCAGGGGAGGGGATGGACCGTACGATTTCTTTCTCTCCCAGACTGTGGCTGCGCTTATGGGATCCTTTGCACAAATAAATGGGTCATTGATAAATGGGAGCGTCCATAACAAAGCCTAAAAATGTGTGACTTAAAGTTCTTAGACGCATGCTTTTCATATGTCAGATTTGCATGGGTTAAAAACAAAATGAAAAACTATACATACATAAAACTTTATAATAAACTTTACAAACACTGAAAATATTAAAATAATAATTATAATAATAAAGTTCAATAATTTAAACAGATTTTAAATAAAACAAATATTATATAAAGAAAGAGATAAAACAGTAGAAAGAACAGAAATTAAAACCTAATAAAAAAAAGCACACAGCAAAAATCATCTTAAATACAAATAAGTGCCAATTCTAAATATTAATACATACTATAATTAGCATACAATACTAAAATAACACTTAAAATATAACATTTGAAAACTTTAAATTGAATGTTACCTAGCATTTGTCTGATATTATTTCCATATTTATTTTTATATTTCCTCGTCGAAACAAACTGATGTGGCAGACACATAATTTAAGTATTAACTATCTTAAAATATATATCATCTTTAATTTCTTAGAAATAATAACATTTTTAAGCTTTTATATTTCAAAAATCTAAATTGATAAGTTGTATCACCCTGACATGTCTTACCAAAAATGAATAGAAATTTTAATTCAGAAATAATGCTCTTTACAGAAAAGGTTTATTCAAGCTACTGTAGGTATGAACTGTATTTCAAATAGGTACATCTGCATATATAAATAAAATGAAAGGAAAAAGCATATGGTGATGTAAGAAAAGGAATGACACATCTTACCACACTACTCTCTCTAAATTTAATGCACTAGTTCAATTGTTGATTCTGCTGTATAATTAAAACTTTCCGAAGCACTCAGACTGTCGTCGCTAATCCACGTGGGGGCACAACACAAACCCCAAACACCTAATTTGCAACAAATGATAATTATGTGCAAAAGAGCAGCATAGTAATCCAGGCATGCATTATTCATAAGGCATCATTGCCCCTAATACACGGCATGAACACATAGGCAATGAGATGGACAGCGGCACGACACACTCGTGAGTTGCAGCGACAGGTAATCACTCCCCCGCTGGGAAGCACATCAGTCTCTGCATGGTTTCAGACGCTAATCCATTCCTGTACGAACCTCACTCCTCAGATTAACCGTCTGATAGGAGGCTGGCAGAGGAGTATCCCTCTTTTGTTTGAACAAATGAAATTTAGTGGATCTGGGTGGGGATCAATAAGAGGCAAATAAGCTTTTATGTTATTGAATAAGTGCTAATGCATTATGGGGGTGCGAGGATGAAAAAGCAAAGGGAAAGTGATGAGAGATTTGGGTGGCAGTGCTTATCTACTGACGTTGCCGTGTCCCTCAGACGCCACTCTGCCATCTGTTGACTTGCAGAGAGAATGCAGTTGTGGACATGCATTGGATCCAATACGCTCATTCACAAACAATCGTGTAGATTATTTTGTATTTTAGTACTGATCACTAATCAAAATTATGCATACGAACAGTGAATGAGAACCATTGGCCAATAATATCATGAATATTTAAGTTACTGATGAATCATTTGTTCATAAAAAAAAACTTTCGTACAAAGATTTCACACACAAATTGATAGAGAACAAGGCCCACTTTCTTAATATTTGACCATAACATATTGTGATAATTTGAGTTGTTGATAAATTATCAATTGTTTGTGAAAAGATTCAAAGATTTTACACACAGACACTCTTGGTGAATGAGATCCACTGTCTGTTTATATCTGAGCATTACTGGTAAATCATGATGTGTTCATGAAAACGTTTGCATACAGATGTAACATGTTAATTTGTGCGCGCACACTTTGTGAATGCTTAGTCACTGTCTGTTAATATTAAACAAAATATCGCAATGCCTTTTCTTTTTGTGAATCATGGTTTGTTCAAGAAAATGTCCGTACCTCAAATTCCGCGAACAAATTTGTGTGTAAACACACTTGATGCATGAAACCCAGTGTCCATTATTAGCATAAAAAGGTTGCGACTGAAGTTAGTGTGGGCACTGGTGAATCACGATTTGTTCATGAAAACATTTGCAGTTATTAAGACCCATTGTTAATATTTGAGCATGCATTATTCATGGTGAATCATGATTGGTTTGTGAAAACATTTGTGCGGTAGTAAATTAAACCCAGTGTGTTAATATTTGAGCATGAAATATTGTACTGGGAGTTATTGGCAAATCATTATTTGCCGATTTCACACAGATTTGTTCATACTCACATGTAGACAATGACATTGTCTGGTAATATTCAAACATTAAATACTGCAATGACACTTACCCTGCACAGACAAGTCAAAGGTGGCAAGTTCGTTCTTGATCATCTCTTCACTGGATTTCACTTTGGCCTGCGTGCTGGCTTTCAAGAAGTCTGACTTGCCAAATTTGGGCTTGTCACCTTGGAAGGCTCCAAACTCATCTGTCAGTTCACCCTGATTGCCCTCTGCTTCTGTGGTTCTAGGAGGGGAGTCAGATTTCTCCGAAACTGTGCTGGCAAAGTCTCCAAAGTCATCGTCATTGTCTTGACCGGCCTGCTCAATGGAGCCAAAGTCAGCAAAGGCTTCTAAGTTGCTTTCAGTGGTAGAGCCACCATCTTCGATTGGGAATGTGGTCACCTTGGCAACTGTGGTGTGGGTGATGTTCTCTGAGCTCCCGAAAGAAGTCTCTTTCCTCTGGATGACAGCTGAAGATGGCAGTCCTCCTTGGAGCTTCTTACCTTGACCAGACGAAAGATCTTCTTTGTCGGACCAGTCGTAGCTGCCAAGACTGCTGACGGCAGATGTGCCAAAGGGGTCAAATTTTAAATCATCAGACTCTGTAATGACAACATGGGAAATCCCATTCAAAAAAAAAACAAAAACATAAGTGCTGTAACGGCAATACTACTGTCACTATAGTTCAATTTTACAATTTAATACATTTATTGTTGTAGCATCGGATATTCTGGGTTCAATAAAAGTTCTATTCTACTGAGAGCATCTGTGGTTACAATAGTACTTTAAGTAAAGCACTTTTAAAAGTGTAAGACATATTTCAGTTGTCAAGTTGACTGGATTTTCCATTCAGTGGAAGGACTGCAGTTCTAGACTGATAAACATCTAGTTGTTACAGTTTAAGTCTGTATAAAGCAGTTCTCAACCAGGAAGTAGAGGCCTACTAGGGAGTATCAAGACAAATTGTATTTAAATGAATAATTTATTAATATGTTCATATTATGTAAAAAAATCTAATTAAAAAAACAAAATCAAGATAGATATAATTTGCTTGCATATTAATATAATTAAAGCAATACATTGTTATATAATTAGAATTAGTTTTTTTTAATAGTTTTCTATGAATCACATAAATGGTTAATGATAGATCCTGTTAATATAATGTAATAAATATTTGAACCAAAAAGCTATTGAAATAGGCTATAGTGGAGAGCCTTTGAATCTTGTTAAACAAAAGGTATTTGAGTCTAAAAGGTTGAGAACCCATTTTTGATATACTTGTATAAGGTGCATGTATAAGGTGAAATTGACCATATTTACATAATCAGCAGCCAAAAAACTAAACTAAAATCCACATGGAGAATTACTAACTTTTTACAACTAGTTTCATGCTAAAGTAAAGTGAACATTTTAAGGATACTTTTTTTTCTTTTTTACATATATACTTATAATAGAAGAGAGGTTAAAATCTTAAAAAAAAAAATTGGGCAAATGGTCTCTAAGTCACTTTAGTTTTATCTAAGCTCAATTATACTTTTAGCTATTTACCATTCAGCCTTATTTGTTTACACACTTAAGCATTAGGTTAAAAATATCAATGCACTAATCAACAAATAAACAATTTGTGCTGTTTTTGTGAACATTTACTGGGTTAAAAACCATATCCATGATCAAGGTCATTTCCTTCTATTAGTCTATTACTGATGGTACGGATCAGGATGACTGAGTATCAGTGTTCATGATGCATTATTCCTGATATCTTCATATGATGAAGCCCTGGTTCATTAACTACGGTAGACAATTCTAGCACAAAGCCACCGACTCCTTATCTTCCACCAGAAGTCATTCTGAGTCTGGGAGGAAGCACTCAATGTCTTATTGACTAGACTGGATGAGTAACATTTGCATGTGTAGACTGATGAATGTTTTTCAGATTAGTTACTAGAAGTACAACCTCATTTTGAAGGTCAAAGTGACTATGAAATCCCTCACATTTCATTTATCTAAAATGAATCACTGTTTGACTGAAAATCACAACTGGGCTGTGATTTACCAAGAGATACAATTTTCTGCCTTTCATTGTAGAGTATTGACATGCAATCATTCAAAATCTCGCACAATCAACCACAGCGAATAACAGACTGATAAAGGAACTGCAACGATGCATTGTGCTGCACTCTTTAAAGCTACTGCATGAACTTACTTCTAATACAGATGTGTATATTATTTATAAATTAGGTACTGGCCTCATTAGAGACCATAATGTTTATAATTTAAAATAAGCATGATTAATTCACATATGTATTGAAACCTATTTCCCTCACAGCTGAGCGGGGCGTGACTCTTCACACAATCTATCAACTTGTGAAATTGACAAGGAACCAGTGCAGTGTGATAATTCTGATGACAAAATCTGCTTTGGGCGGCAAGATTGAAGGATGGAGAGAGAAATCAAGACGGCACGCATGTCTGCTGTACCATTATTCATATTTATTACGACAACATTGGCAGAGAGAAAGAAAGAGAGAGAGGTCACAAAATTCCATGAAAGATCTTGTTACAATAGTCTTGCCAAACTAACAGTTAAAAAGTTTTTTTTGTTGTTGTTGCATTTTAAGAATACAAGGGCATGCAAAGTCAGAAAAGGCAGAAGTGAGAAGAAAACAAAAACAGGACAGAAAATCCCAAATCCAGATGCAGAACCCAGCATTGAGAAGGCACATTCACAGATTAAGATTAAATTAGTTCTCATTGGTCAAAGACACACTGTAGCCTGACTATAAAAGGAAAACAAGAAATAAGGAAAAGTGATACAGAACATTTAAGCAAAGATCAAGGTGATGCTAATATTGGTTTTATGCAGCTTATTAAACCCCTTTGAGAACCTGGAGAGACTTGTTCCAAAAGTTTTTATAATATATTGGCAAACTGCACAATTAATCCAAAATATTATGAATAAACTTCAATTAAAATGTTAATTTGGGTCTACAATCACTGAACATTGTGACCAATCACAGATGGCATAAGTCAGAAAATACACTGCAAACAAAAGGCACAACAAAGCTAAATTGCAATGAATCAATCAAATATTACTACATTTAAAATTGTATACATTTCAAATAAGTGTAATAAATTTAAGCAAACAGCTCTTATATTGATAACCACAATCTCAGAATTAAGGGAAATTATTGAATTTTGTTATAATTGTGCAGCCTACTTCAATCCAATTGTTCTAAATCAGTCAGGGCTTGCAAAGTCTGTTAGGTGCTCAAAGGGTTAAAAGGAAACAAATCTATCCTAGAGCATTTATGGGTTTGAGTTACAGGTAAAGAACGACAAAAAGAGAAAGTCTCCTTTTTCTCTCGCCATCCTGTACATCTCGGTTGGAGCTATTTCTGACCCGCTTAAGTCAAAAAGGTAACAATTTCATATCACAGCAAGCAGTATGCTATTCATAAATACGAATAATACGCTTTCTGGCATAAATGCTTCAACACAATGAGCAGTACTAATCAAGTCTATCTATATTCAAAATAAATTAGAGTTTATTTTCATGTAATAAAAATACACTATTAAATTTGCATGTATACATTTCCATTCTTGTTAAAAAACAACCTATTTTGTATGCCAGAAAACATGGACTAATCCTACTAATTGTTTACTGCGTGTAAATACTTGTCAATTTCACAAATTGAAGGCTGGCACATATTGGAGCATAGAAAAGCAAATTCAGAAAGAGTTCCTCTGTCAGCATGGTCTACAAGAGCAAATGAACATGACAAACCTGAAACAAAGTCACCTTCTTGTGGAAGGACCACAAGAAGCAGCTCTGTCCTGGAAAAAGAGAAGATACTCTAGGGTTGTTAGCTACACATCCAGGGGCATAGTGCAAGTGTTAGGAAACCCAACACTCAACCTGCTACAATATTTATGCTTGGGCTCTAGAGGTGTCCAGTAACTGAACTAGAAAAAATTGTATAAGATGTAACTAGAACAGTGTTTGACAAGGTTTAGGTAATGTTAGTATTCACTGAGGCTACTATGGAAAGAAGGCAAAAGGATTCCTACAGACATCAATCGAAGAGGATGCCATGTTTAGCATGACGTAAATGAAAATGAGACTGTAAGGGACACAATTAAAGTTGATTTGCGTTTTGTTTCTTTTATCTGGTTGCTGAACTTTCAGAGAATGAGAGTGAAAACTGGAGAGCACTAAATATGTCTTAAAACAAGGGTTGTGAAATATAGAAGGAATGCACCAATATTACAATTCTGGTTGATATGATGAATGACGTGCTGACACAAAAGTGTCAAAGGGTTACTCCACCCCAAAATGACAATTTTGTCATTAATTATTCATGCTTGTGTCGTTCCATACCAGTAAGACCGTCATTCATTTTCAGAAAACACAATATAATACATTTATGATGCATTCTGAAGGCTCTCTAACCCTCCCATAGAAAGCAAAAAAATTAACAAGATCAGTGTTCAGAAACGTAGCAAGGAGAATAATCCATGTGACATCACCATGTGTAATATATATATAAATATATATAAAAAAAAATAAATAAAAAAAAAAGGATAATACTGGACGATAACTTGTATAACGTCATCTCTATTAGGGGCATTTTCATCAAATTACTTCCATCCCTCACAACCTTGTTTCATTCACATCACATCTCCGCTAAAGATGGCATTTACTCTTGCTGCATTTACATCATGTTAGAATTAGCATCAATATTAGGATCTTTAACTACTAAATCTGTAGCCGTTTCAGTGGTTGAGAAGCTTTACATGTTTTTAACCAGTAAGAACAATTTCATTCAATTTTCTACTTTACATGACAAGATTGACAAATGCATAAAGTCAGTCTTATCTTACCAATTTGGAAATTTAATCCAATGGGAGTCAAAATGTGTAATTACTAGTGGGAAACTTGTGACAATTCTGACAATATGTGGCAGTAGCAACAGGTCTGGTTCTTGGCTCTGGCGAGACCACACAAGTTTATGGGAACTCTTCCTACTGTGCTTCCTCAATGCCATTCAGTCTACGCACATGGCTAATACGATGGCGGACGCTGACTGAATGAAATACTGTGACTGTGTTCTCACCCTGATACATGATGATGATGAATGATAAAGTGAACACAAGCACACATACTTGCAGGATGCTTTTCATGCAGAACAAATAACATGAGAAGCAGAGAATGAGTGTAAATTAAAGGTGACTGACGTTTGGAAAAGACAGTCGATTACAAGCAGGCCCTTCAAGAGCTCATAAGAGGTCACAGAGTCCTCTGAGAAGATGATCTCACTAACTTGGCACCCCAATATGCTCTCAGATTTCTTGCCGTGGACTGGTATCTGATGCCTGTAGTATAGGGCAGCCGGTTCATGCATGCGTGATGTGACTCGGGTTAGACAAGTTAGTGCTTTGTATTTTTTGCTCATGTATGCACTGAGGCACGGCATTGAGGATTCTCCATGCACATGCAACACGGATAACCATCACATGAATGGATGAACAGTTACATGCAAAACAAGTGTGACCGAAACGATATTAACTACAACACCTGTTGGCTATATCAAGAGAGGCTGTTTTATGACTTGATATGAAGGTGGAATTGTAGATCAAATAAAGGACAGAAATGTCAAGATCATTTATCATGCTTAGACAAATCTGGAAAAACAGCCAAGACTTCAGCACCATTAGCATATGAATCTAGCTGTTCATATATCCCATCTGTAGTTCTGATGAGCACAAAATGGCTTGCAAAATGATGAATCAAAAAATCTAAACGAATGTAAAGTCAGATGTGTCGCGCTGGCAGAATTTTAATGAACAATGCCATCTTGAGCAATAATATTTTTTTTCTAATAATCTCTAATCTCAGATTTGAATGTGATCATTATGAAGTTTGGCTTCGCACCAAAAAGACATGGTTGGATCGGATTTTAAGGAGAGAATTCGGTCATTAATTACTAAATCTCATGTCGTTCCAAACCCGTAACACTTTCATTCATCCACGGAGCATATCAATTTTTTTATTAAACTTTCCGACCCTGCATAGACAGCTAGGGAACTACCATGTTCAAGGCCCAGAAAGCCAGTACAGACATCTTTAAAATAGTGTGTGACATCAGTGGTTCAACCATGACGAAGCTATGAGAATATTTTGCGTGCAAAGAAAACAAAAAATAACGACTTCATTCAATTTTATGTGTAGTGCTACTTTTGTGAACATGCATCAAAGACTGACACAAAAGAGAAGAAATTGTAGAATGGTAGAAATTCTCTTAGGCTGAACCACTGATGTTACATATGTCCTTGCTACCTTTCTGGGCCTTAAATGTGGCCCTCATATCGCTTTAAATTGTGTATGATCTTAAGTATGTTCCGATGTAAGGAGTGGACAACAAATTCAGCTATTCTTGACCTTGACACTATGCTGACACTTAAGTCATTACTACGGCAAGAGATAAAGATGTTACAGTGGCAATTGAACAAATGGATCAAGTTGCTATATGTCGGTGTTGAAAGTCAGTTCTAAAAATCTGAGAAATCAATCAGGTGCAGCGTGTTCCCCTTTTTTTGCATTCCACCATTAATACGTGCTGCTTTGGTTTTTGTTTCATATACATTGACAATCAAAACAAGGTAACCAATGAGAAATGACGTCAGCGACAACATGAACAGATGGACGACAGGAGAGAAAACCAAGTCACGAGCTATTAGAATTAATTACTGTATATAAATGTGCTTTAGTAACTGCCTGATCACCTGATAACACTAGGAGTTTATAATACCAGTTATTGTGCTGTCAGCGAGAATACTAATCTCATCAGATTCAAATCCACAAGCACAAGTCTTGACTGGTAAAAAGTTTAAATAATATACATAAGCTAAATAAATAAATAAATAAATATAAACAACAATAAATACTGTAGGTTTACAATTGTGCATGACTCAACTGGAAACATATATAACTTGAACGGGAATGACTGCATGATATGATGTATAGCAAGTTTTTGATATGTAACTTTAACTCAGCCACACTGAACAGACATACTGTGTTCCAACTGGGCGTCTGATAGGGCGGTGGTTCAGCCTTTGAGAGGCCTGAGTGGTCTGAGCATGTGTGAAAGAAAGAAACAGACAAAGTCGGCCATACTTCACCAGAGCAAGCGTACTAATTCCTCACCTGCAGCTGGGGGTTGATGGGATGACAAACCAGGGAGATCAAGGGAGCTATCAGACATCACATGCTTCAGGTCTCCACCCATGTCCGACAACTTCATGTCTAGCTGTACTGATAGCGCATCCTCAGAGTCCTCCTTCCCTACGCTGCTGCCCCCAATGGACGGGAGGTCCAGAGATTTCACGGAGGCAGAGTCCTCTTTGGCCTGCTTGAAGGCAGCCACTTTGTCCACCAGGCTCTTGTCAGACGCACCCAGCGCTGTACAGAATTTGGAGGACTGGAAATCTGCAAAGTCGTCATTGTCGCTCTTGAGCGACGAGAAAGAGCCCCCGCCGCTTTCTTTGTTATCGTCGTAGGCCAGGCCACCTTCCAGGGAAAGCTGCTTGAAGACGTCGTACTTGTCAGTGGTGATTTGCTGCCTCGGCTGGGACGTCTCTGCCTGGGCCTCTCCAGAACCGTCTCCAGAGCCGGTCTCATTTCTCGGCTCTCTCGAGCTCCCGAATGCCATGAAGTCAGCAAAGTCGTCCTGAACTGTCGTTCCAGTTCCTCTTCCTATTGTGGAGGTGGTGGGAGCTATTTCAGAGGATGCTGAAGGGCCAAAGAGAGTAAAATCGCCAAAGTCATCACCCCCTACGCCGGGAGGTTTGGCAGCTGAGGGCAATACCAGTGATGGTGGCGCTAAAGGGAACAGGTTGATTTTGGAGTCAACTGTGGTGGTGGAAGAAGGAGCCATTGTTGTGAAGAGGTCCAGGTCTGCCATGTTTAGAGGATTTCTGGGTTGAGCCACAGAGGCTGGCTGTGAATGGGATAGAGACTGAGAAGTAGTAAAAGGAGGAGGAAAAGTCGGCTGGAACTTGGCCTGGTCTGGTGGGTCTAGTGGAGAAACGGTGTCGGCTGTTTTAAAGTCTGTGAAGCCATCGTCGGCACTGACAGACTTGAAATCAGCAAATCCCTCCCCTGTGGAAAAACGAAAAGAAAACAATTGAAGGGCATGGCAAACTGCATTTCACACCAGAACAACAAAGGACAGAGAGTTGGCACGGCACAATGCAGAGTTTGTCTACAAGTTGCCCAGAGCTCCATTTCATGGGCCTAAAAAGAGAAAAAGAGATTTGCAATGCTTAACGAAAGCTGCATTTGACTGCTGAATTGAAATAAAAAGGTGGGACAATGGAACTGAAGAATTGTAGTGTGAAAATATAAATCAACCTGACACAATATAGCAAATTTACCAGTATATTTCAGTCTCAGAACACAATTACACACTCACAATCAATCCATTCTCATTTTACTTGTAGTGAAGAGATTAGTGGTAGACCAATTCATCCAATTAAAAAGAAATTAGTTGATATGAGTTTTCTATATCATGTATAGTGTAGTGTAAGGCTGCTTTAAAAATCACTCACATATTCGACTGATGCATAAATTTAAAAAATTTAATGAGTGATGTGCTTGATGGTAAAAGTTTAACGGGTCATTAAAATAAATACTCGACAATTAGGTGGAATAAATAAATATTAAATTAAACATTAACAGTACATTTCAATTCCATTTTGCATTGACTACGCTGTATTATACTTACAGTAAATACTGCCGATATAATCAACCATTAAACACTGTGACCTTTCAATAAAAGGCCATTTTGATCAACCACTAGTGAATGACACAAAGATGACAAACTTTTTTTTATTTCAGCTGCAGCTTATATAAGGAATCAAAGGTTGAGAGAACACAACAGAACCACAGGAGTTTTGGAGAGATCACTGCAACCATTAACTTACTGGCTCTCTCAGAGCTGTCCCCACTGGATTCTGCTCTAGTGAGACAGGGACACGCACACATGCCTACATCAGTCTACGAAGCCCTTCAACACACTGGTGCAACTGTATTAAAGTGCCCCTATTATGGATTTTTGAAAATTTACTTTCAAACAGTGTGTAATACACCTCTAAGTGAAGGGATTTAAATCTGAAAGTATAAAATTATTGTTTCTCAAAAGACAGAGTAGACTCTGAAATTAGTAGTTTTTAAAATTAATTCCAAGTCATCAACATGAAACATTAGCATATTGCCCTCCTACTTTAAATGAAAATGCTAATTAATTTTTGCCTCTTTTGGAGCATTAAAATAACTGTTTCCCTAGTAACAGATGTAAACAGTACAGCACTGCACTTAAAAATGCTGCATTTATTAAGAAAAGGAAATGAAATCAACCTATCATGGCAGATTAGAATCATGGAGGTGTTTGGAGAAATTAACGATTGAGCAAATAGTTTAGGAGTCGTTGAGCAAATAAGGTAAAAATAAATGCATATTGCAAGACAATGTTACCTGGCATGCATGTCAACATGTTGTTTTGAATTCCCAAAATATGAACCTTTCGTAAAGCATAACGGGTCACTTTAAATGTAATATTGTAAAAAGCAGATCTAGATTGTGTACTTGATGTGTTCATGCTGTGTCAGACATGCATCTGCTTACCAACTGGTTTTCTGTCTGAAGGCTGCTCAAGCTCTCGGAAAACACTGTATTTGTCCCCTGAATCTGGAACAAAACAGTAAACAATGGCTGGGTGTAGAAGCAGTAAAGTGTGCTCTTTAACTAGACCATAATAGCGATAGAAGGAGCTGCAGGAATGTGATAAACAGCAGGATAAATTTATGCAAAACACATCTGCGGGCCACACAAATGCAAATGCATTTAGACAAGAAGTTAACCCGATATGACAGCAGTCTTCTGAGAGATCTGCCATCCTCAACTGGCTAATGTATAGAGCTTAATGGGCATCTATGTGTGTGTTTTACCTGAGAGAGAAGGTATGGGCTCTGCAGGCTGCTCCACTGACAACTGTTTAAACACTGCATATTTATCAGAGGAGGAGGAGGATGAAGACCCTGACACTGGAGTTAGCATGGCAGGAACACTGCATGAAGCAGACAAAACATGCAGCAGTCAGTCCAAACAGATCAAAGTGCTTTACAAGCTACAAAGAGTTCACAAAGAGAGTTTACAATCCAAAACATTATATTTAGTTTTGAGATACCTATTTGTGTTCTTTGATGCACCTAAATGTAGAGTAAACGCACAAAGCCTGAGGCACAATCCTAATTTGCATAATATCCCTGCAAGATTAGTATTTAATGCGTCCTATTTTAAAACAAAGGAAATTAAAAATTTCAAAGTTGGACAAATATACTGCATTTTCAAAATTTCAGTTGTATAAGGATGGTAAGAAATGGGAAATGAGTAAAGTGATTATAAAATGTAAAAAAAGTAAAAAAGTGGTCAATGAATACATGAATACAAACAGTTTGTGAGAAACAGTGTTTGTAATATCAAGAACTGCATTTAATAAAAATTACAGTAATATTGTGAAATATTAAAATAATTAAAGAAACGTGTCAATTTGAATATATTTTAAAGTGTAATTTATTCCTGTGATTAAAGTTGAATTTTCAGCATTACTCCAGTCTTCAGAATCATTTCTTATCATTATATCTGCTGTGCTCACGGTCACTTTGGATCAATTTATTGTATCCATGTTAAAAGAACGCACATCTTTTGTTCAAAAAAAACAATCTTACTGGCCACATTGGCAAAAAGCATACTTTTCAGTGTGGTTCAAATATGCAACTTCAAATTCAGCTCAAGTTTTTCCCAAACAAAAGTTTCTTTCTTCATCTTCTCTATGTCTTTGATCACTTCCCTCATAACAGCGATATTCCCAGCACAGGAAAAAACCTCTGCTCTCACCCTCACTTCCTGCATTATTCTTCTCGTTTTCACTGATTTAATTAGCGAGCAATCTGACACATACAAGCACCGAAATATTCTTCTAAAACAAAGGATGCTTTGCGCTCACTGAAGCTGATCGACCCAGCGAATATACTTTCCAACCTCTCACTCCATTCACAGATTTTTCCTGTGAGCATAAAATCGTGCAGATGTGAATAGAAATAAAATGAAATGAGCTTATCAGCTGTCCACTGAAATGGGTTCATTAGAAAAGATGGCGGGGGTTTAATTGTTGCGCTGGGCAGGTTGTTATAAGGCATTACAAAGCAGAGAGCGATTCCATGTAGCTAACCAAGTCTTGAGAAATTAACGAAGCATAAAAACAATATCAGAAACTACTAATGAGAGATGACAGGACGCTGCTTTACGATGCATTTCTCCAAGCAGTTTGCATAACATAAAAATGATGTGCAACAATATGCCATGATGCATAGATGAAAAGATGAGCTCGTACCCGCTTTGGGATGATGTCATGCTGGGAAACGCTCCTCCTGTCTCTCCTTGGAAATCTGTGAATGAGTCATCTCCAGTGCCGGCTTTGGGGGCTTCCTGGAAGTCCTGGAAATCGTCATCTTCAGCCTTGGTAGCCTAAACACAAGCCAACAAAAAAATTAATCAGCTTAACGATAACTGCAGTTATTATCCATAATAAAGTGTCTGATGTTTACCTGAACAGGAGGGAAGTTGGTGATGAAGCTGGCCGGTGGCTGTGCGGGTGGGTTCGGGGTCATGCTCATGACAGGCGGAGCGGTGACCGGCATGGCCATCGACACAGGGGGCTGGGTCATGATGGGCGGCTGGTGCTGAGGCAGGACAGCAGGAATAGCCATAGCCATGGTGGGTAGATTGGGCACAGGCGGAGAGGGGAACTGACTCAGGATGTCCAAACTCATGACTGTAAGACCACTCTAGGGAATACAACAACAATATGCAACTTAGACCAGTTTAGTTAAGAGCAAATCATTTAAACGATTAGTTCACACAAAATGTTTTATTAATTGATATCATTAATTACTGACTTTCATGTCTTTCCAAACCTGTAGGACCTTTGTTCCTCTTCAAAGCACAAATTAAGATATTTTTAATGAAATCTAAAAGTCTGCCTGGCCCTGCATAGACAGCAATGCAACTGACAACATTCAAGGCCCCAAAATGTAGTAAGGACATTGTTAAAATAGTCCATATGACATCAGAATAAACAAAGGTCTTTGGAACATACGGGTGAGTATTATGAGCTTGTATGACAAAACTTTTATTTTTGGGTCAACTATTCCTTTAATGTGACTTAAACCTGGTACTGTGAAACAAAAGGTTGGGGTAGTAACCGACCAATATCAAGGATTTGGATCATCTGTATGTGACAAAAGACCTTATAGTTCATTACAAATTCCAAAGAAAACAAATCATAAAATCAAATGCTTTTAACTTGTGGGCTCTCACAGTTTGCACACTTGGAAAGACAGTTCACCTAAATATGAAAATTCTGTCATTTACCCACCCTCAAGCTATTTTTGGGTGAATTATTCATTTAAGTAGATGGATCTGAAAAAACCTTGAACAAAAGATACCAGCCAGATCTTTAACCATTACACTAGGACTCTTCAACTCAAGCCCTGGGTTAAATCAAACCTGATACATAACACAGCAAAATTCTAGCCCTCCAGGACAGGAGCTGTGCACCATAACATTCCCTGTTAACCAAATATCTATAAAAGCAAAGGGTTAAAGCAGAATGATAACGTCAACAATAACAAGTAGCACTGATCATTGAAAGTAAACTGATAAACGCTGATCACTGACAGTCATTAAGATGAGGCACTGCTATAAACATTAAATTAAAACTGCTAATCACCCTACACATAACAATGATTTAGTGAGCTATTAGACAAGAGTGCTTCAACACAACTTGTGCAGGAACGTTGAATTTATGGCATGTCTTTCATCACAGAAACAGAATTAAAAAGCAGGCCTGTCAAACAATAGACCTCCTTCGCCATCCAGATGTCTATTTCCCCCTCCACCAAGAGCCTGTCTGATTTGTTAGCCTAAAATATTCATTAAAGTCAACTTCCATTTTCTATGACATTTCTGGCATTCTCTAGAGCTTTTCCTTTCCATATTCCACTGGAAGAGTGGCTTCTCATTGAGCTTTTTAATTTACATAACAAATGCGTCATTACAGAAAGGGTCCCATGAGTTGCTGGAAGAGCTACAGGAATGTAACTGCCAAGAGCAGCAAGACAAGATTATAAGAGGCCACACCTCCGGCATAAAAATGCAACTTCCCTAAATCTGCATACTCTCTAAAAGCTAATGTGTGCAATTTTTGAAATAGTGAAATATAGACTACCTGCGCAACTCCAATCAAAGCCAAAACGGTGTACAGCTCTTCCTTAGTCAGCTTTCCAGGTGTGGTGCGGTTGGCCAAAGCCCAGATCTGTCCGAGAGCTTCCCTTGGCAGACCCGATGATATCAGAATTGGGTAGAGTTTGGCTGTGTCAATACCTGTTGGTGTCATGGTGAACTCAAGGACCTTCTTGAACATCTCTGTGAAGAGCAACCATTTAGCATTAGATACTGTGATATGCAGGGCTACTGTATGAACTGAAGCAAAAACCAATGATGTTAAGAGAATATACCTGGGATGAGTGAGTCATTATACAACCAGGCTGGCACCATGGGTTGCATGTCTTGCTGGGGGTAAACACCCACACCTGTTTGTGATGGACATAAAAACAGTGAGACGCTTGTGGACTCTTATGCTAAGTGTGCTCGATTAAGCATATATCCCATGTGCCTACTGCACAGTCAGACGTCCCCCACACCTGCTGTCAGCAAAGCCCAGCACGGATGTACTACTGACACCATGCACAGACACACTAAAGACTCCCACTGCTTCTGCCATCAGCTCAGCTGTCTTGAGCCGAGAGCTGGAGGGTTTGTAGGACAAACAGATTGACAACATACTGTACCAAAAAGAGAGTTTTCCTTTGTATTGGCATTGACACCCATCTCATTACAAACACAGTCAAAGCGTACAGTACACTGAAATCTGGGCTAAAACTGTGAGTCCTGTGGAGAAGTAAATTAAGCAAATGATTAAAATGGGGTTATGGCGAATAAACCCCCAAGTAAGCATCATTAGCAGTGAATCACGCAATTGATTCGTTTCTATAATACCACCAATGGGCTCAGCAGACAGACTAAACCAGGGGTGTCCAATCTTGATAGAGGAGGGCCACCTTCTTACCAAGCTTGCTCCAAGAATAATTATACACACTTGAACAAGATAATCATAGTCTTTCAATTTCTAATTCCAAATGTGTTGAGACAAACCCTGAAAAAGGTGGCCCTGCATGAGAAGGTTTGGACACTTCTGGACCTAAAAATCCCAGAACAATCATTTCAGAGAAATTGGAAAATGTGCAAGGAGTACAAGAATTTATAGAGCACCACATGTTAAGAAACCAAACCCAGTATACACGTTAAACCCCAAACATGCACATATTTTAGATCACGTGCAGTTAGACGTCCAGGACAGAAAATAAATGTTTCAGAGGCAGTAGGCAGAATATCTGAATTAGACATTTCTTTATGAAGTATAGATTTTTATTAAGTTATCTTAATATTAGTCTATTTTTCCATTCAAACCTTGAACATTTTTCACACTCAAGAGCACATTGTCTTCAAGGGTAAAGCTTTTTCGGCTCATGCATTTTCTCTCATTTAATACCTTGGATATGCTTTTCCAATGATAGTTGAAGTAAGAGGACAGATTTGGTTACTTGGATATTCACTGAAAGTGTTAGGTTTAATCAGGTCAAGATTTTTCAAACAAGAACAAGATAAGAAATCAGCCCTCCTAAACCAAGCATATCTCTTGATTAGAGAAAAATAAAGAGACAAATAGAGGCAGGAAAGAGAGTCTCGAGCTGCAAGATGTGTTAATTTTGAGAAGCTCGAAAACGAGGCGGGCTGAAACGGATGTTTTCTTCTCACCACTGGTGCTAGTAGGATGGACGGGTGGGTTGTCTGCTGCAGGGGGTGCCTGAGTAGCAGGTCGAGGCTCGGGTGCTGTCTCTGTGATAAAGGCTGAATTGAAGTCATCTTGAGTTTCTGCCCAGTTTCGGGCTCTGGTGCTGCTGTGAAACTGAGCTGTGACCTGAACTCTGGGACACAACTCAGACAGCGCCTGGCGTGGCTTAAAACTAACCTGGGCCTTTTTATCAGCTGTCAAATCACAAGATGTGAACATCTTCTCCTCCAGAGATGGGCCTGAATCAGTAAGGAATAGAGGCTATATTGAACTGTAGTATTTTATATTACAAGTTGTGGTGCAGATGAAAAAGCTTTTCCAAGAGGTAGGCAACCTTATTCTGCTTTTAAAATAAGACATTACTACATGTTTTCTTTCCACAGAATAAAATGCAGAATCCCAGAAAGCAGGTCACCCTGCTTAACCTCAAGATTAACCAAAAAACTAAAACACGATGGAGCACTAAGTCAAGAAAATTTTGAATATAAAAACTTAAATGCCATTAAATAAAGTATAATAATTTCAGATGTAAAATTAATAATTCATTAGTCACCTATTATATATTTTAGGAGCACTATTTTAACAAGATGCTCTACTCAAATAAATAGTAAGTCTTTCATGGCACTTGAAGTTGCTGACTATGTAGAGTGTTTCAGTAACAGACAACAAGATATGTTCTGCTCTCTATAGAGGGAACATACAGCAAGGCCCATTAACTTTTGGAGCAGATAAACAGTCCTACTGTTCCTTTTTTGATGAAATATCCAAAAGAGCAGGTAAGTAACAGCTAATTTATTGTTATAATGAAGCATTTACAATGACTATTCTATTCATTGACAGTACCAGAGATGGAACAGGGAATGGTTAGGCATGGCATAACTGGCCAATACAATTTAGTACAAGTACAAGTAAAAGTAGTTAAATGCCTTGAATTTTACTCCAGTGAAAGTATGTTTACAGCACAAAATACGAGCCACAGTCAGTTCTAGTTCAATTTTTTTCCATGGTAATAGACACCATGGCATAAATTCTGTCCAAATGTTTTTAACTTGAACCTGTAACACGATCAATCACGCGCTTCACTCCGAGCTTCTTATCAGTACGCTGTCACAATCGGCATAGTGTGCATGCGCTGGTGCTGATAGAACTCCAGCTTAAATTATAAGAGCATATGGGATGCCATCTGCAACCTGACAAACCTGAAGGGAGGTGGAGTGTGATGGTTGAGTCAGAATTGCTGTGCAAATCTCACAGATGGTGACCGTCATATCTGAATCAGAAACCTCGACAGACTTTTGACTTTACGTCAAGAACACAGCAAGACAGCAGTTATGGGCAAAAAGGTTTAAAAGATCTCAAGAAAGGCATCCGTAACGATTCAAATTCAAGTCAAAGGGATTTGCTTGGCTGGCACATTCAACCCCAGATATCTCACATATCTTACTGTTCATACTGTGTTCTTACTGTGAATCTACCAGTTTACTGCAACGCCAATAACGTGCTGTTATGGAATCAAGCTATTGATTATGGGTACTAAGTGATGACATGGCAAAGTGAGAAACTGTGAGAGGGGCATTACCTTGAAATGCAGATTGTGAGCTGGAGATGACAGAAGAGTGTTGGGTGGCAGGTGAGACAGGGAGAGATGAAGGGACAGAGTGAGGAAGAGGGGAGGAAGGGGGGTGCTGGCCAAGCCCCATGTCTAATGGCTGGCTAATGTGAGCGGCTCTCAGCGAAGGGGACGACGGAGGGAGGGATGAAGGGGGGAATGAGGAGGAGGCCTCGACAGGGCCCTGCACAAAGTCACTAAACTCATCGTCGTCATCAGGGAAAGCAGGAGGAAGGGTATGAGAGGTGACAGAGGAATGAGATGGCGATGAGTCTGCAAAAACCAAACAAGAGAGTGAGACAGACAAAACACACATTATGATTTATGACCTCGCAGAGAAACAGTGTTACAAGAACAACAGGAGGGTAGTGAATTTCATTAGGTGTGGTGCTGCAGTTTTAATATACAAACGCAACCTTTAAATGAAAATGTCAATGGAAATGTATGTATACATAGCAAGGTCCAAAATTAAAACAGACTTTTTTTTTATATTTACTTGACACTTTTTTTCTTGCCTTGCCATGAATGACTGACTAAGAAAATGCCCATCGTTCCTCTCCTGCTAACATCACTTCATTCTCATCTAAATGCAGTCAGCTATGGTACATCCACATATTACCATCCAATTAATTTCTGTCCAGTATTTGTATTTTTTTATCCTGTTTTGCTTAAAAATGCCACATTCCAAAGCAGAGTTAAAATTGGCATTGGTGAGTAAATAAACAAAGTTACTTGCCAATTGGCTGGTATTAACAAACTGCAACATTTCATGTCAGTCCAATTTTAAGAATGACAATCTGACCTCTGACTGATGACATGCAATTCAAATCCAAAACTTTTTTTTTTAACATGGTACATTTCAAAAGGTACCATTAGAGGTTTGTATTAGATGCAGAAAACCTTCCTCCATATACACTTCCGTTCAGAAGTTTGGAGTCAGTAATATTTTTTAAAAGAAACAAATTATTTAGCAAGGTCAAAAAAGAGACAGTAAAGGCACTTTCAATGCTACAAAATAATTCTATTTCAAATAATTTATGTTCTCTTGATTTTTCACAGTTCTCACAATAATATTAAGCAGCATAATTATTCGCTTCTGCAAATGTGAGGGGTGAAACTGCCGGAGTGTGAAGATGGAGGATAATGTGTTGCAAGGAGAATAAGGAAAGCGTAAACACTCATTGGAAACATCTGGAGGGCCTCCTGCTGGCTGTTAGGAATAACAGCTATATATTTGACTGGATTAAGATGTGGTGTGTTCGCTTCGAGACAGAATACAAACACTATAAAGGGATAGTTGACTGAAAAAGTAAAATACGGTCATCATTCACTCACTGTCATGTCAGTCCAAACCCTTATGAAAATGCACAGCAAGCAGCATCCCGTGCAATTCTTTAAAATCTTACTTGTGTGTTCCATGGGAAATTAAATTCAGAGATGAGTAAATGATAACAGGATTTTTATTTTTGGGTGAACTATCCCTTTAACAGTGTGTGAGTGCCTCCCTGGTGGTAATGTCAGTCAGTGCTCGATAGTCACTGTGGCCTTGTCAAAAGCTGTCTGGGTCAATGATGCGACCCTTGACGTCATGAGCAAGGGCTTGAAAAGCAAATGGCCTGAAGGCAGTGAGGCAGCTGGAACGTGTCACTGGATGTACCTGGTTTCTTAGACTGTGAAGATGGTGTTGGATGCATCTTGGCATCTCTGCTGAATCCATCTAGATTTCCTTTGATGGCCTCTAAGGCATCGTCACGACTCTTCTCCCCAGTCTGTACAAAAATATTAATTTTGTAAGCAAGAAACAATATATATTGCAAAGTTATAGTTGAGTCATACTAAAACTACAAAAAATACTTCTGTTACTTCAAATATTTTAAGTAAAATGTTTTTTTGTTTTTTTTTTTTAATTTTAGTATATATTTAGTATAGAGCCTGGATCACAAGGGTCAAGAGAGGCATATTTGTTACAATAACCTAATATACATTGTATGGGTCAGAATGATCCATTTTTACATTCATGCCAAAAAAATCACTGGGATGTAAAGATCATGTTCCATAAAGAAACTTTCTAAATTTCCTACTGTAAACATTAAGACTTAATTGTATTAGTTATATGCATTGCTAAAAACTTCATTTAGACCTTAAAGGCAGATTTTTTTGCACCCTCAGATATTTAGGG
This sequence comes from Enteromius fasciolatus, assembly GCA_032361145.1. NCBI lineage: Eukaryota > Metazoa > Chordata > Actinopteri > Cypriniformes > Cyprinidae > Enteromius > Enteromius fasciolatus. Next base: position 5,878,163 of record JAUMHR010000069.1, read on the forward strand.
GTTTTATTGTCAAATAGTTTAAATATTCTCCCATCTGAACAAACCACACCTCAATATAAAGCTAATTTATTCAGCTTTAAGGTGATATATAAATCTCAATTTTGAAAAAAATCACCCTTATGTCTAGTTTTGTCATCCAGGGTCACATTTACAGTATATATTTGTCTATTATTTACATGTGTTAACATTATATTTAGCATACTAAAAATTAATTTAAACTATTATAAAAACTAAATAGATATTAAAAGTTATTTAATCTTACAACAAAACGACCAACTGAATATAAAACAAAACAAAATAAATACAGAAAACGAATTAAAAATATTTATAAAAAACTATAATAGCATCTCAGTGATACTAAAATAACACTTTGTATAACAGACAGTGATAAAGCAGGAAAAATAACTCAACATTACTTTAATAAACATTTTTTGTGCTTATATTCCCTATCAAATCCCTTATTTAGACGCCAATGTATTCTTGGAAATTAAACCGCACTATAATCACAGTTAAACCAAGCAATACTGACCAAGCAAGTATTTTCACAACAGCTTATTTATTTAGAAAGTAGTCATTTTTAAAATCACATTGACTTTCTCACTTTCGGCTTCACGCTGCTCAGGAGCCGCAGTTTCTGTTTCTGCTCCTCAAACTGTCTTCTCTTTCGGTCCTCCTCCAGCATCCGCTGCTGCTGCTCCAGACGTTTTCTGTGCACACACACTGATCAGAGAAGAGTTCTGGTGCACAAACAACTTTCTGGCAGTGCGAATATGTAAAGCCTTACTGATGTTCCTCCGCCATCTGCTTCTGTAGGTCCGCAGGGAACTGTGGCCCTGGGCCCCTCATGCCCATGAACTGAGGCTGACCCATGAACTGCATCCCGGGAGTCTGCATGCCCATCGCCATCCCACTCTGGAAGCACGAGATCAAGACAATGAGGACATTCCAATTGTGAGAGATTAGATGTACTGGTGACCAAATTTTTGATGGCTCACATAAATACATCAAACCTGTATTGGCATGGCACCAGGCATCTGTGCTCCAAAATTCATTCCCATCATGCCTTGCATGTTGGGCTGCATGACCTGGACCATGGGAAAGCCCTGCTGCTGTTGCTGCTGCATGGGCATCATTCCTGCCATTAAAAATGACAAGTTTAATAACACAAATATCTTTTTCCATTTAAATGTTATACTGGAGAAATGCGTCTAACAAAATGATCTAATGTAAAAAAATAAATAAAAAAAAACCTTGCTTACCTTGCGGTGGTCCAATGCCCCCTCCTACAGGGTACATAAAACTAGAACAGAAGAGACAGACATATTCAATATTGTAGTAATTTACCAGGCTGCCCATTTCAAAGCCCTGAAGCTAATTTCAGTGTGAAGTTAATGTCTTTACACTATTGCCCTCCGCATTCAAGAGACGGAGGGAAATTTTGACTAAAGGCAAACAATTAATCATACAACAGAGAAAACATTTATGAAACAGCCCGAGTCCATTATTCCAGAAGGTTCTTCAAGTCATTGCACCACAGTGGAAATCAAATCATTCCAATATTGGCAGTACATTATGTTGCTCTCACAGGTAAGAAATACATTAAATAGAATAGTTTCCTTATGGAATGAAGACATGATTTGACAAAAACACTTATGATCAGTGGGAGAACCTATAAAAAGTGATACCTGCTAGGGGGACCAAAGTTTTCAAACAAAAATATTTTTTAGTTTGGATTGTCCAAAACAGTAGCACAGTAGCCCTTCTTCCCATGTTTTGACAACTTGGATGGGCTACACCAACCATGGGTAAAAATGTTGACCAAAAATATTCTAGAATAGAAAGTAGCTAAATTTATTTTGCTAAAATATCAAGAGGCAGCTTTCAGCCAAATAAATTTACTACAACTGGTTTAATTAAAATAACAAAATATTTGAAAAAAACTATTGAGAATTGTAAAAAAAAAACATTTGAAAACTTATATTAAAACCTAAAACTCTTGCATTATTTCACCTTTGCTGTCTTAACTGATTCAGAGCTAGCCTAGTTTTGTTTGCTTTGCCAATAGTCTGAAATGTGGGCTAACGCTCTTCTGAGGTTCTCTGGCTCTGAGCGATGTGTTTTTCTGTGTTGCATCTGTTTGCCTGCAGGCTCACAGAGACGGAGATACAACAGAGAGAAGAAAAAAATAAAACACTGGATTAAGGCAGATTAACATTCAAAGAGAGATCAGTTGTGACATCAGGGTGGGGAGATCACGTCTAGCCACCATTTTAAACTGTTACTGCCAACAAGCATTCATCCATTAGCAAACCTGGTTCTAAAACCTGAGAATGAGCTTTACTGACAGAACTTCCGTCTTTCAGGAGCACATGTAAACAGCAGGCTTGATACAGAATATTAATATTAATAGAAAATTACAAGTCTAACAATATTACGCAGATTTACATAATATAAAAAAAAAACACAATTAGTACATAGTACACTAAAGTATCATACTGCATTTAAATTACTTAATCTCTGAACATATTTAAGCAGTTATGAAGCATTTATGAAGCTTCAATATTGGTCATCGAATATCCAATACACCAAAATTCCCATCTCATTTTAGTAATTCATTTAGTCCTGATCATCAGAATTAATTTGGAAATCAAAAATCTCTCTTAGTCTTTAATTCCCAAACATCTCTGATTCTTCTATTCCCAAATAATTATTTGGCTTATATAAAAACAAAGACTAGCTCTCCATCACAGCTCTTACATCTAATTATATTGCTTGAACGTAATCAATTTGTAATATATTAACTAATAAACATTATATAATAAAAGTCATTAATTCATTAGTTTTAAGAAAATAAAATCAATCATATACATTTTTGCTGACAAAATTAAATATGACATTATTAAAGCAGATGATGCATAAATTACATTTTACATTAAAAAGTAAAAAATGTTGCCATAAGGGGGTGGGGAGTCAAATGTGGAAGGAGTTGTGGGGAGTCAAATGTGGAAATCCGATTTTTCAGGACACCACTAAAGTCTTTCCGCTCAGGGAGTTGGTGTAGCAATAAGAGCTAGAGAAACTGTGGACTTGTGGGTGATCAAACAAACATATTTTGAAACTGTCCCACTGTTCCACACTTTTGGACTTTGGAAGTTGGAAGTTAAAGGGCTCGTAGAAAAGCTCCTTAATTGAATCTTTCCTGGGACCCTTTAACGTGTCTATTGGACAAATTCACGGATTGTCTGTCCTACGATCAGAAAACTTTGCTACATCTCCAACTAATGGCTGCAAGAAAAAATATCATTTATTGGTTAAAAACCTGAACCACCCACGGTCTCACAGTGGATACAAAACATCAGACAGTTATATTCAATGGAACAGTTGACAGCACAGCTACAGATTCACATCTTTGAAAGAAGATGGAGACCAGTTCAAAGCCTTGTTGGATAGGCCACTTATGTCTCTTTTAAGTTTTGCTTGAAGTTTGTCTATTTATTTATATTATTATTTTTTTTCCCCTCAGATCTTTATTGTAATTATATATATCTTTAGTTGAGAGCTCGGCCCAATCTCAGGACTGTGGTTATTGTTTGTATTTACATTAACTGTTGTTAATAAAAGTAAAAAAAGTCATATACATCACATGCATTAATAACAAAGGCTTTGGCAGTATTTAAACTTCAGTATAAACTACAGTATTCCTTAATTTTTATGGACTACTTTTTAAAGATGTCTTTTTCCCACTCACTTTCTCTACAAAAAATAAAAAGACTGTTCACAAACCATAAATCACTCTATATATTTGAGTATTATAACTTGTGCCTGAGTGCTCAACATCACAAGTGCAACGTTTTACCAGGTGAGGTATCAAGCAATTTACCACATCAGACCAACCATACCAACATTATTTCACAACCAATTTGTACGTATTTTAGGTGGTTAATTTTTTTTTTACGGTTTATCTATACCCAAGAGATGAGTAGGTTTAGGGCTGTGGTTGGGGTAGTTCTTTCCTATCCTGTGATTATAATTTCTGTGAAAAAAACCTAGGTTGTTTTACTGCCCCTAGTGTATGTAAAACAAATTTAGCAAAATTTAAGGTAGAGGCACATTTTTACCAATAAGCTTAGGTTGAATCACTCCAAAGGGATATTTAGTTTTCTTTTTTGTTTGTTTGTTTGTTTTTTAAACCTTTTCAAGAACTACAATGAAAAACTAATTTGGACTAAAGCATTGTTTTCCGGTATTTGTGATGTCAAACTCGTGGAAACTGCTTAATATCAAGAATATAATATTTATTAAAAGAGTGAACACGAACAACTTTTAACATCAGCTCAAACACTCAGTTCACATACCTTCGGGGGGCACTAGCTCTCTTCTTTAACTCCTTTTTAATACACCAAAGGCATTTATGTGGGATTATTAGCAGAAATGATATCGAGTGTAATATTCGCGGGGACATATGCTTGGAAATAATATTTTATGTCTTCCATTTGATTCATTATAGTGCGCCACCCAATAGCAATAAGATTACTCCCTTTAGTACTTTTTAAACAACGTCTCAGCTTCAGTTTTATATTGTGTCTTACAGTAATGTGTTGTTCAAGCTCT
>JAUMHR010000069.1:5882873-5907611 GCA_032361145.1 Enteromius fasciolatus
TTAGCACACCTGATTCTGATCATTTGAATGGGTGAGCGAAAACTTTTGGTAATATAGTGTATATATATATATATATACACCCAACCCTAAAAATAACAAATGCAGGAGTCCCCAAATCCTTTTCATGCTGTCACAGGTAATCAGCTCTCACTTTCCAGCACTCGGTATGGGAATTTGAGAACTGTCAAAACCTTTGTGTTGGCTCCATGTGGGTGGGCAGGCTTATTTATTTAGTGACTTTCAAACAGAATGACAGATTGCATCTCTGACATTGCTGTCTTCAGTCCTTTTTTCTGAACTCTCAGACATGATAAGCATCTTTCAGGGTGTTGGCAGCAACAATACAGTTACACCTGTTCCAATAAACTCCCTATGCCCTCCACTGCAGCTGTTTGAGAGATACAACCATATGGAAAATGCCATAACTTCAGACACCACACTAAATCTAACTTCATGGAGAACTTTCTCCTGTAAACTGCTAATTTCTGTTACATAATTATTGTAAAACTGCATTGAAATTAATTTTTACAAACAATTTGCAATTATTCATCTTTAATATACAGCTTTAGCAGCATTCAATTTGTCACAGACTTCACGAGCAAGCATGTTCCTCATTTACAGAAGTGCCAAAAGACTTGAAAAGTCCTTCCATGTTTATTCGGATTTTTTTTTTTTATTATAACACTAAAATAAAGCAAGCACGTACAGCAGATTATTTAGTTTCATGGCAGGTATCAGCATTACCTGGTGCTGTGCCGTTTGAAACTAGACATTCATTATTCAAGCAGTTCAGCAGAGACTAAAGCCCTTTAAGTAAATAAAACATGAAGTTGGCCTTTCGATCCTTTCTGACAGTTATGTGGTCTACTTTATGAAAACTTTGGTACATTCTAAGTGCCCTACTGGCCCGATATCAAAATCTATCAAAAAAAGCTCAGTGACACCCATGAGGGCAATACAATGTTAAACTACATAAGCAACAAGAAATGCAGCACAGCTATAGAATATATTTGTGAGCCGTTAAGGTCCAGATCACAGTAAAGACCTGATGTCTCATCTGCAAACATAAATCATGCTGGTCAGAGTGACTCCGACCTGATCTGGTCTACCCTTCCTTTTAATCTTGATATGAACCAAAAACAATCAGGAGAGTGTTTATCAGCTACCAGGAAACCATTTTGAATGTTGGAATCTAATAACATTTTTGTACATTAACATTCAGATAAAAGTTTTTGGATTTAAGGATTCATTGAAAAGTCAAATTTTCTGTATATCAATCATCATATCAAATTTTGTCAGAATGGACACTTTAAAATTATTACACTGAATATTTAGGCAAGTTACAGTCACAATGGTTTCTTAATTGCTTAGAGTGGGATGCAAAAACAAACACTGTGCTAACAATCCAATTCATGAATTCTCCTACAATTCTCCTTTTTTTATTACGTTAAAAACGTGCAAATCCTTAACTAAACTGACACATTGAAAGAACATTTCACTAACTGCAAATTCTTTGAAAAAGAATGCATATTTCAGGGTCTGTAAAACTTAAACCAGGATCATTACATGACGGTTTTTAAATATGAAATGCGAAGCTAAAGATAACTGTATTATTTACACAAGAAAAAATAAAATAAAACTCATGAATACACTTTTGTATAGGTTTTGATGTTTGTATTATCTGTGTGTGTATAGGGAAAGGTGGATAAGGACGTTAAACATTTTTAGTACGGAAAAAGACAGCAAAGAATTATGTGGGAAACAATGCGCTCGAATAAAATATTAGGGTGTCATCAACCCTTAGAACGTTCGAACGAACGTATAGACTCCAAAAAGGCTGTCTAGGAAGCCTACTAGATTTTGAGATACGGCCAACAAATGCCCGTTTCTGGGTGGTAGTCAGTCGGTTGACAAGCGATATAATGATGATGTTTCAACATCAATGTCGTTATGTATGTTCGTGTATGATAAAGGAAGGAAAGCAAAGGCACAGAAATAAATATAAACGTGACGGCTGCTCATAGTGATGCAGTCTGACAAACGTCACATCACCATCACAGCTGACCAGCATCAGCCATTAAGACTGCAGACGGTGCGCTAAATAAAGTGTAACAGTGCGGCCCCAACGGCTGAATTTTCAAACAGGCTTGTGAATTAACATATACTGACTTTAGCAGGAGTATACATGTAGACAAAAATAGATAACAGAGTGTTAAAGTGTGAAATTCTGTACCTGCCACCTCCCCCTGATCCGGGCCGAAGCGCCATCTTAAACAGCTCAATGAAGTGACGTCATCGGAGAGGAGAGATCTGCGCAACTTCCGGGGTCACTCCATCAGCTGCGTCACCTTCATAACAACGTTTTATTGTGTGCTACTGTCTTGATCAAGACTGGAATAATTGGAAGCATCTAAACTAATACATTTGGGTTCAGTACCTTTTTTGTATATGAATTCATTTTACGTTTCGTGTTAACATTTAGAAAAAAATGTCTTATAATAATAACCGTTGGCGTGTTTGCATTTCTTTAAGTTGTAAACATAAATTTGAGTTATTGTACTTTGTGTGTGTGTTAACATATTATTATTATTATTTTGATGGCGGTTCCACCGCCTGTGATCGTTGTATTTCTTATATTGCACAGGCGATGGCGCCATTGTAGTGTTTGTCCCACAGATCTTAACTGCGCTCCGGTGTGTCCGAGCCAAGGACTGGCTGTAAGATGAACGCCACTTTGTGCATCTTACAACAACTCCCACCAGCGGGGTTTAAACTGAAAAGTTTGTAGCAGAAACATGCCGAAAAAACTCTAACACTGAAGATAAACCTCTCTAATGCTATTTGTAATTATAAGAAGATACATTTGTTCATGTTGTTTGTGTGTTCATAAGACAACAGCCCATTTTTTATTTGTCAGCTACCCATATGCACTGTTACTAAAATGTGCAACATTTTAAAATTCTGATTTGTGTGATTTATTTTAGTATCATTGATATAATAGTTTTATTAATATTTCAAATTCTTATTTTTTTTTTTTTTATTTGTATACTCCCTTCTCCGTTTAAATTGTAGTTAAATTGTGCTTTATCATTTATAGTTCTTTATCTATTTTTTTTTTAGATATTAGATTTGCAGTTCCTCGTTTTTATTCCATGCGTGGGTTGCACAAAACACCGGCGCAGCTCCAGCATGGTCATGAATCTAATGTTTTGAGGTGAATGCGAAGCTGTCGGTCAACGCACCAGAGTGCAATTTCTGTAGCCTACATTCCTCTAAATTGTCATACCATTAGAATTTCATTTTAAGAAATTCTTTTAACATATGCAAACTATGCTCCCTTCGAACTGGTTGTTTTAAACCAGGGCTGTCCAAACGCGGCCCTGTAAGGCCGATGACCTGCAGAGTTGAGCTCCAACTTGCCTCGATACACCTGCATGGAACTTTCTAACATGCCTAGTATACCTTGATGAGCTGCTTCAGGTGTGTTTAACTAGGGTTGGAGCTAAACTTTGCAGGACACAGGCTCTCCAGGACCGAGTTTGGACAAAACTTGCGTAATCCCAGACTGTCTGTAATAAGAAGTATATTAAAAACTGGAATATAATTTAATTTTATTCGCATCTGTTTCATAAACACACGATGCTTTCTGGATTACAATCCGTCACCAAAATTATTAACTATTCTGGATGGTGTGAGAAAAGGCAATGCGATAGCTAAGGAAGCTTAGAAGCCAGAACTCAATCTTTAGGTAAACCTACATGACGTAATGACGCAGTGCCATGCTCGAATTTCCCGCAAAAACCTACCCGAACGTACATTATTATAAAGTAACGCTATAGTTTTGAACACTGGCTGGTTATGTACGTGCTCAATTTTGTAAGGATTTATTTTTACTCAAGCGAAGTCTCAGAGAATCTGACACCTCATACATAGGCTACACCTCATACTGGTACAATGATTCTGGCAGTTTTCACAATGGTGCATTAGTTTTAGGGGTTTAATAGTTTTTGACATCTCAGTGATCTCAGAGTTAAACCTCTTTTTCTGGCTCAATTTATCTGCAAAAGAAAACCTGCCTAATAATTCTGCACACCTTAATTATTATTAAGTTATTTACTTCCAACCTTCATTGACAATTATATATCAGTTATAAATGATTAAATGCAAAATCGGTTGAAACAATAAAATGTCATAAATTCATAAAATGTGCTTGAAAAGAAAATCTGAATACCAATGTGCTTATGCATGCAGTGTATATACCATTAGATACACACATACTGTTTTTTGTTTAGTTTTTTGTGCCATGGAAAGTGTTGGTCTGCTGAGTTTAGCTGTGTTAATGCATTGGACAAGATTGATATTTCTCTTCCACCCGAGCCCATTCAGCTTTCTGAATAGCCACCTTACATAACCATTAGGATCCATTGAGGAGCTATGAAGGACGCTGTTTCCCCACTGAGAGTGGTGGGTTTAGCTTGAGGCCAGTTTCGTCAGAGGGCCTGATGTGAATACAGGCAGGTTCCAGCAGTGGCTCTGTGACCCAGGTGAACATTAACCCACAAATGACTCAGAGCATCCCACCAATCACCATAAATCACCAGATCCCACAGCCACTGCTATCTGTCACCACTGCCTTTTACTGTATGATCCGTCTCTGAGCTGAAAGGCTGAATACATTCACTCCTATTTAAACACAAAGCCCGAATGGATCCTTTCTCATTCCAAAATCCACTATGCGTGTCTGTGTAGAGAATCGATCAATAAACTACCAAAGCATCACAAAGGCAAGAATGATAAATTCCTTCACACAGTTTGTGGGGTCATGAAAATGTCTGTTTACATACAGTTTCTCAGCTGTAATGATTTCCTTTGAATGCAGTGTGTTTCCCCTTAATAGACGCAGAACAATGAGTGATTAATAATGACATTTTTATTCCTCTCTGCCACATTTTCCTCAAGTCTTCCAGATGCTGTTAAGCTGTCAATTCATTAAGCGGTTTATGGTTAATTTCACTGACTGTATGTTTTTGGATATTTATGAACTGTGTGAATTTAGTGTTTCTCTATCTATCTATCTATCTATCTATCTATCTATCTATCTCTCTCTCTCTCTCTCTCTCTCTCTCTATCTATCTATGTATCTATCTATCTGTATGTAAATATATGCAAAATATGAATTACATTTGGAAACTTGATATGAAATAGCTCTGAGAAACAGCTTAAATTAGTAAAAAATTGATAAGCTTATACTTATTCACAAAGTCCTTTACACAATCTGACACGTGCTTAAAATTGAACTGGAAATTAGGTGCTGGGCGTCCGGCGAACTGGCCCCAACTAAGCCTGGTTCTCCCAAGGTTTTCTTCCCCCATTCTCTCATGGATGATGTTTTAGTTCATTGCCGCTGTCGCCTCTGGCTTGCTTAGTTGGGGACACCTGATTTCTAGTGATTTTCGTCGTCTTCAGAGACCGTTTCTCCATTTAATAAATAAACAGTTTAATCTCGTCATTATACATTACCATCTCTCTGTTCTCCTATTTGATAATGCTTAGTGCTTTGCTACAATTTGTATTGTTAAAAGGGCTACATAAATAAAAGTGATTGATTGATTATTTAGATATAGTTTATTTATGAGGCTATATAAGTCTATTTTTAGTTGATTAATTAATTTAAAGTTTATAGCAAGAAAACACCAAGATGTTTTAAAATTATGCAACACCATTATATATATTCATTGTTATATTTCTATTATTTACATTCTATATACAGAATATTTGGCCGACATGCACATTTTTGAAAACCTGGTATCTGAGAGTGCACAATATGGAGTGGACAATAAAATCGTTTTTAAACTTGTGTAAGCAATACTAATCAAAAATTATGTTAATACATTATGGTGGATAATTTACTAAATATCTTCATGAAACATGATTTTCATTGACTCTTAATATTCTAATGATTTTGGTAATCAAAAAAAAAACTTTTGGCTATTGCTTTGTTGCTATTGCTTTATTGGTTTTGTGATCCAGGGGCACATATATATAAAATATTAAAATAAACTATGCAATTTATATATATACAAAATGCAACTTGTCTTATTTTGAAACTTATTTTGACATTATGAACTGTTCAGAACTTCAAAGGCTAATTTTGATCTCAGTTTGAAACAGTGTTACCAATTAGCCCTGGCAGAGATTGGCCTCCTGACCTCTGACCCCTGCTGGGTTCTCCTGCCCATTAAAACCCTTTGGGGCCCAGCTGGAGTTGATGTAGTGCCCATTCTCTTCTGACCACTAAACACACAGCTACATTTAGTTTGTAACTTCCATTTTCTGTCCCTTTGTCCCTTCTCTCTGTTCTCTGTGTGTCCATCTTGCTCTCATGTTGACCTCTGAGTCTTGTTCGGAAGCAAAGATCCAGTCCTTCCCTACTGTGTCTGTTGAAACATACAATATCTTACAAGTGGGAAGATAATTTGGGGGTTTTTTCCACTCAAAATTGGGCTTAATAAGTATATAGAGATCAAAGTAAGGTATATGAATCTAGCCATATAGGTAGTGTGTAAATGTGCTTATAATATTGACTGCCAAAAAAATAAATCATTATATTAATTAATTAACAGCAGAAAACTGGTCATTTTGCCAATATTAGCACTTAATTGTGTTTATGCCATTAGTCTTGTTAAAATACAAGAATTACAGGCTTGCATTTACAGAGCTGTCTTTGAATTGCATTAAAACAATAGCTATAATCATTGTTGTTGCTGTATTGTTGTTGTTGCTTTGTTAACTCAGCACCTCCTCAGAATGCTAATAAGCATTTCTCTCTCTCTCTCTCTCTCTCTCTCTCTTCTGCTCAGCTCTTTTAAGGGCAGTGCAGTAAAAGAGAACAGCAGTAAGATCTTTAGTGGCTCCCTGGGAGCAAAATCAAAGGCCTCATTGATAACCAAACAGGGCGACATCATTGGGTTACAAGTGTATACTCAGCAGGACGCTCTCTTTCATAACTCTATGAGTGTCTTTTAAGGCACATTCAAATCAAGACAAAAAGCTCACAACAAAGTTTTAAAGGAAGAATAAGTGTAACATGGCTAAAGCTTGAGCAGTGATTAGCATTAGCATCAAGCTACAGGATAACTCAAAATATACCTCTGTGTGTTTTCAATTATTTTTATTTGCTACTGGCTGATTATGACAACCAGCAGACTCAATTTGTTACAGAATATATTTATTTTATCTTTTTAAAAATTTTATTTCTGATTATATTGTATATATAATGAATATGAAAATATTCAAAATGTATAAAAGTGCATAATTTGCCTTTTTAAACTTAAACCATTTTAATATCTATTATATAAAACTGATTTATAGTGATTTAAACAAATATACGACCCACATGTCACACATTTGACTTGTCAAGTAGACTTGGAGTCAATCTAAGTGAGATGTAAACTGTAAAGAGAAGAAACATAAGAAAATATTACTGCATGGATTTTTTTTAAATGAGCATAATTTACTATCAAACTTTATGTATTTACAAATATGAAAATATTATTTAAAAAACAATAAATGCTAGCTATGAAATTACCTTTAGAAAGAGAAAATTATTTTAAAAGTTTGACATATTTACCACCATATTTTTTGGCAAGAAGGTTATTAAACAAAATGCAGATGCGATGATTCCAGTGATGGAAATGAAATTGAAATGTATTCGTTTAATTTGCTTGTTCATTCCATGAAGAGCAATTCTCAAAAAGTCTCAACAAAACTTTATCCTGGTGGCCAAACAGGAGTATCACAACAGTAAAATCAGAGAAATGCAGTTTAATTAATGCAGTTAATTAAAAATAGAAGACCATCACTAAAATGACACCTCTTGTTTTATTAAAAAGGCCTGTATGATAAGTAAATGTTGTGTATGTTTTGTTTGAACAGAATGAGGTAAATTCATCTCATTACAGCATCATATTTGTCTTGAGGGAGCCATGTTTTCTTAGCGTGCTCTTCTAGTCTATGGCATTGGCATAGGTTTTTATTCCCATCAACAGTATGCAACTCATCCTCCAAGTTTAGTGATAGCCTATGTAGGGAATTTTAAAAATTGTTGTTTTAGACTTGTAGGAGGAAAACAGAAAGCAACAGGGAGGTTTTCTTCCAGACATGCACTCGATCCTAACTCACGCTGCTGAACAAAAAATACAACACAACACATAGCCAACATTTTTCCCAGACTCAATCCTGATATGATCCAAATCTTATTTAAGTTCACCTGGACACAAAAAGTGAAGGAATTTCTGTCATCATATTCTCACTTTTGTTCCAAATTTGTGTGACTTTTTTTTTTTTTTATTGTTTAACACAAAGAAGAATGTTGACAGTACCCACTGGCTTGCATATTATGTGAAAGAAATACAGTCAAAGTCAATGGGTACCTTCAATGTTTTAAATGTTTATTTGCCAACATTTAAAAAAAATGTCTTCTTTTGTGTTCAGTAGAAGAAAGAAACTAATACAGGTTTGGAATGACATTATTATATATTGACAAATTATGACAATTTAAATTTTTGGGTGAACTATACCTGTTTAGATTGAGATGAACGCAAGCTCTTCATTCTTAGGTTTACATGATTTGAGAAGATATATTGTTGCAGGAAGGAGAGGTTGGTTATGGGCTGGTAACACCCATGTCATAAATATAATCATCTTGAAAAAAAAAAACTATGCAAAAGACAGTAAAATTGTATAATAGTTGGGTAAACACTAGTATAATATTTAGTATGAGGAAATTCATACATCTGAAATCAGAGACAGACCACAGTTATAAATCTTGAGAAAGAAAACAAAACTTTACTTGAAACTTAAAAGCATAAATAATGATTTTAAAAGATTGATTTCATTTTATACAAAAATAATACAATGTGGACAGAATCACATTTTGTATAAATCCAGCATAAAACAGGAGAATAAACCAGCACTGTAACCTCAGGTCAACTGGCAGTAGTCAACAACATTAAAAACAAACATTGAAATGACCTTTTGACAAGTTTTCAAACTCTAGATGGGGACGTGTGCACTAGTTTCTTCAAATTTACCAAAATGACAAAGTCAGTTATGAAACTGTGAACATAAATGCCAGCAAATGTGTTAAAAAATAAAGTCAATAAGCCACAATAAAAGCAATTTCACAATGCTTCCTGGTAGTGAGCATGTAATACTGTTTAAAATGGCCAGTGGGCAAATTTTTCCAACTTTTATGAAATTCCTACTGATAACCATTCAGCCGTCCAATTTGACAGGACACTCTTTTCCCGTATCTCCGTGACACTGACAGTTTGATTGTAAATCAATATTTAGATTTAGAAAGGCATGTCATGATTCATGGCCGGTCCTATCGATATTGCAAAGATGGTGAGCAGCTATGCGGATGGAGTTATCTGTCACCCCGTATCTTAAATCCACTACTTCTGTCCTGGCACAGAAAGATGATTCTTATCTATCAGACGGCGCTAATGTTAATAGTCAACATTGACAGTAGCGTCTATTTTAAAACCAGGCTTGCAGGGAGATCAATAGGTTCAGGTTTTGTTGAACGTGCTTTACATTTATCTTGCTAAGATTTGATGTCAAAAAAGTAGTCTGAAATTGCATATTCCAATACATCATATACCTGTTCCATAGATTGTCACATCATGAATCACAGTTTAGACAGATAAAACAGCACAGACAATCGAATATTTACATCCTTCATGCTAATGACATAATAATTGCTTGTATTTACATCCAACTGTACAGATCTCACGGAAGACGTCTTTGCATCAGTTGCACGTTACAGAAACTCCCACAGATACTTCTAACATTGGCTGATTGTCATTGGATCCACACAATTCGATTGTAATGTCTTCACTGAGCACAGGTCTTTCATCTCCTTGTATCCATAGCTTTGTCTTGGTTTGTTCTTCAGGATCGCCCATGTTGCTCAATGCATTTTGTCCTTCACCGAGAAGTGAAATACTGTCACTAAAGTGTGTACCCTTGTTGATCGAACAACCTAACAGTGTCCGTTCTCATCGGTCCTGCATGGTTTATTGACTAACCGCTCAGCCGCACTTAGTATGGGTTTCCACGGATACGGGCACGATGAGAGGGAATGGAGGTAAGGCCGATGTTCTCTGCGTTAAGCAAGTCAGGTGCTCACCAGGCCTGAAGGGGACACTGCAAAATAAAGACAGAAAGAGGAAATGCTCAGATAAGTATTCTGTATGAGTGCGAAATTTCCTTATCAGCCACACCTGACCAAATATACACCTCATCCCTGAGCATTCTTTCCCATTGTACCCAACTTTTCTGATATTGTTTGGGTGTTTTTGCTCTTTCTTTGGAGATGGAGAGGCAGGTGACCCTGCCGTGACCCGCTGGCCGACAAACAGCCTCACCTGATAAAGGTGCCGGCCAGCTGCTCAGACTACACTCATTAGATGCAGGTCTCCAAATGGAGGTGAGTTTTTGTGGTGGAAAGCTCAACAAACAGGAGGGTTATAAAGAGTGAGCGTGGTTTGTAATGTCCCCCTGAGTGCCCACTGCACCGCCCAGTCCAAATACAGCAGGCTGATAAGAGTTTGAAATTGCTCTCTCAGTCCTGGGGGGTTGAGGAACCACATACCTGAGATATCTAAATGCCAGGTTTTCAAAATGTGTTTCCATTTACCACGCACAGGTGAGATCAAATCAAATTCAAAACTGAATTAAAGACAAGATGTTAATAAGTGGAGCACATGCTGATAGAAGTTCAAGCCATCAGGGTCCATGCTGTCGGTGATGTGGCAGCGTGGGAAATTAGGCATGTGAAAGCAGTGACTGCAAACCACATTTCAGGCTAGAGCGGGCAGAGAGCAGGGGAAAAGGGAAGAGTGTAATTACTGCATACACTCCCGTCCACGACAGGAGAGACGAAGGAGCACGATATGGCTTTGATTAACAGTGAGGATCGTTTCCTAACCACTCTGCTAAAATGGATCCAAAAGTGACTTTGCACTGAGATTAAGGAAAGCGGGAGAATAGAAAAAAGGAAAGTGGAAAAAGGTAAAATAAAATACATTAAAATATATATATATATATATATATAATTAATTAATTTAAACATTAACTAAATATTACATTTAAAAATAATAATAATAAATACATATAATTCTAATATTTTATATAATAGAATTTAATAGAATAAATATAATTTCTAAACATAAAAAACTAATTATAAAATGTTTTTCAATGAAAGCAAAAAAGAAGGAAAGAAAAAAGAGAAACGAAAAAGAAAGGGAAAGGCGGTTTCATCAATCACGCCGTGCTCAGGCTGGGATCACGGGTGACTGATTGGTCAAGCTGTTCAAAGGAAATAGGAATTCTGAGGAGTATCCACACGTTGACTCGCTTCAATGATTGAGATGTGCAACAATCCGGCCAAACAAAAGACAAATTGGGTTTGTGCACAGATTGAAACCACGTTGACTGAAAAACTCTAAATCAGTGATTTTCAGTCCACTCTGGAAAAACGAAACGCTGGTTAAAGAAATGCTAGTACTTAAATATGGTTTATACTGGTGACCACTGCTTGAAAGCAATAGTTTGAGTTACATCAAACATGCTTATATTACATTGCTTTTATATAAACCTATATCGAGACTGATTGTGGATTAAATTTAAATGTGAAAATGTATATTTAAAATGTTAAGTACACTAAAAAAATGCACTTACATATTCATATTAATTAAAATACTCTGCAATTGTACTTTTGGTTTACTAAACTATAAATTGTAAGAAGTCCTTGTTACACATTACATGTACTTACTATTAAAATAACAATAAATTATGCATAATTACATGCAAGTAACCCTAATCCTGACCCTAACAATATAGTAAATGCATGTAGTTAAATTACTTAGTACCTAAATGTATAATTACACCTAATTTTCATGCACTTTAACTATGTGTAAGTATTGCTAAAATCCAAATAAAGACATACTTACAGTAAGTATATCTGATTGTGTTAAAGTAAAACTACTGCAAGTATACTTTACAGGTAGGTACACTTTAAGTACACTTTTTAACACTTTATTTTTTAAAGGAGTAGGTAAGGTAATTACCTAATTAGGTACTTAGTAGTAGCCATTGTACTTCCATTAAATAAAATGTACTTATCATGTAACTAAGTTATGAAACAGACAATAATCACAGTTTGTAATTATGTAAATGTAACAGGCAGCTACTGTTACATATATGTATAAAAAATAAAAAAAATTAAAAAAAAAGTGACATGTAACAAAACGAGTTACAAAGCAAGTTTGTAACCAGGTTGTTCTGGGTCACCATTGACTTCCATAGGTTTTATTTTTCCTACTATAAGTCAATGGTGACCCAAAACAGCTTGGTTACAAACTTTAAAATATATTCCTTTGTGTTCAGCAGAACAAAGAAAATCATACAGGTGTTGAACTAGTCTAAGGTGAGTAAATAGTGGCAGAATTTTTATTTCTTTAATGCATGTTGATGAATGTTGTGGATGACTGACCTGTTTGCTGGAGGACATTGAGCTCAGCGTACTAAGGCTGTTGGCATCTGTCACCACCATGGCAGGGGGAAACCGAGACGAGTGAGAATACTGGGGCGGCTCCTGCTTGTGTGGATACACTGTGAACATAACAAACAAATGGTCATTCAAAAGTCTTGAAAATGAGTTGATCTGGACTAAATGAGTAAATGGTGAACTGACTGTGTGAGTGTGAGACGGAGGCCATGAAGGGCTGCTGGCTCATGTGGCCGGGTGACTGTTGCATGAGCTGCTGGTGTGAAATGTTCAACTGCTGCGAGAACTGCACCGGCTGCAATGCTGCCAAACTGCCTGCAACGCTGTTGATGACAGGAACCGTTTGAGCCTGCGACGTGTTCAAACCTGGATGCCAGAACAATGACGTGTCACATGAGGAATGCATGAAGAATCTGAGATGGAAAGCAAGGTGATTGGACACTCACTTTGTGCGATGGCCATGACTCCAGAAAGAGGCATTATGAGGTTGGGGGTCTGTTGGTGCATGTGGTGGGATGCATGGATGTTGGTCAGGGTGCTGACTGGAGGAAGACCTCCACCTGATACTGAGATCTGTGAAGAAAATGCACCAATAGAATGACTCAAATGCTTCTGTCACAATTGTTCCAACTGTACTCTTATCTTAAGAAGGTATCAGAGCCCTGATGGAGACACAGAGCTTTATTTGAATAAGCTGAGTTGAGAGGAGGCCATGCTCAGACAACCGTCTGACTGCTCAGATAAGCTGCTGTCATACTCCCTTCCTCCTACGCTGACTTCCGCCTCCCATTGACAAGTGCACCTTAAACCATGATGAATTTGACCTGTCATGTAACGCCACAGCCTTGCCAGAAAAATTAATGCATAGAAAACTGTCTTGAAACAAAAAGCTACATGAACATCTCGCCCAACTCAAACATTAGTATTGAGATAAGCAACTCAACTGAGCGCCGGTGTCACTCAACCGACAGAGAACAAGCACAACTCCACCCTTCCCCTCCTCTGCGGGGCATTTAATCAATACAAACAGAATGTTTCTTTGTCAGGTTTGTTGGCACAGCCATGGCCGTGCCCCTTTCTCACTACCACCGGCTAACATTTGCTAAGATTGGCCCTGCGGTGCACTGTGGGCCAAGGTCTACTGTCTGCTTCTGGGTTAACACAATGCAGCGTTTGTAAGCCCACTTTGGGTGAAGGTAATATCTGTGTCAAGAGCAGATGTGGTGTTATCTTATCAGGGCTCAGAAATGCTCACCATCTTGGCGTCAGGTGATAGGAGGCTGTGGCTGGGGTCCAGGGCCCCTGGAGAGACCTGCTGTAACACTGACTGGCTGGTAGACATGGCATTGCTGCTATGGTGGTTGATTGTTGTGGAGGAACTGACTTCACCAGGACCTTGTTGGCTGTACCGGACACCTGTTGAGGAAGAAAGCAAGAGAAAATGGTCAGGATTAATCTACTGACCTGTCTCTGGTCTGTATCTGTTGGTCGCAGACAAGTTAGGGAAGAGCAAACAAACTGGGGCCTCTCTGCACCTGGTCCCTGAATGGTCAAGGTCATTCGAATGTGTGCATGTGGGTTGTCTGCAACTCTAAAAACTACGCCACACTGACCTTAAGAACTTTATTGGAATGATATATGTCATTCCACCTTCCAGCACAGAAGAACCCACACATTGTTAAGGTCTTCTGGATTACTAGAAACCTCCAGGGAGGTGTATTGGCTATCCAGGAGCAAGACTACACATGATCTATGTGAAATAAAGCTTTATGAGGAATTTATGCTTTAGTGCTGTGATTTATTTACTGAGGGATCTCTTGACCATTCTGGGCCACAAGAATCCAGCCTGTCTACTATCGAATTATTATTATTATATTATTAACAAGGCAAACATGATGGCATGCCCAAATGAAATACACTTTGTATTTGTGACAGACGTTTTCCCCCAAAAAGCCAAATGACTAGCAAACAGCAAAAAAAATAACAGAAATGTCCAATAAAAAAATCAATTTATCCCTTTGCCATGTTTCATTGTGCAGGAGAACTCTGCAGACAGAACTTTGTCCCCCTTTGCAAACTTGTGGCATTGCCAGCTTTCAACAGTGTCTTGTAAACACCAGCGCAGCACAATAAAGCACTCCATTGGGCCTACAACCTGCTCAGCACACAATGGGCCGGCAACCATAAACAGTCTTTACTTTACTACCGTGCACCCACTAAAAGTGTCAGGGAGAGAGAAGGCTATTGTCTGACTCCGTCAGGCATTCACTTGGACTGCAGGGATCTCCCCTCGTGCTCAGTCATTTAGGTCTGAGCTGTCTGGGCCATGCTGACCAGCAGGAGGGCTCTGTTTCTCAGGGAACCAGGAACCAAAATACAACCTTTGAGAATGTGACATAAAAGTTACATGGAATGGTATCATAAACTAGGTCTTAATTACGCTATTCAGAAAATGCTGATTGCAATATAGACGATATACAAGGTCATCAGCTGATGCAATATTTTCAAAATAGCTAAATATTGACTGATCAGTGGCCCTGGGTTGCGTTTCCTAAAAGCATTGTTTGCAATATATGGTTGCTAGTTCCACCTAATGACAGAACTGTTGTTGCTTTTGGAAAATGCACCCCTGAACAATTTTTGGTCTGTCACTTCTTATGAATCTGTTTTCTTTTATTTAACAATGTGCTTTGTAATCGTCTTTTGGCATAGCTAGATGGAGATGTAATTGTAGAAATTGCTACTTTGGTTAACCTTGGTTAAAGGGCAGAGGGCGGTGGGAAATCCTAAAGGGGAGTGGTAGCAGTAGACTTCAGCAGGATTTAAAAGGTTCAGCTCTCCCTGGGACGCATGTAATATCAAAGCCTTGCTCCTCATCCCCAGGCAGTGCTCATTATAGCATTGCTGCATATAAGAGGCCTCCTGGGTCTAAGCAGGACGTACATGGCCTTTCAGCCTTTCCGTGTCCCCCAATACACCAAGCAAGGACAGTTGAACTCTTCTGTCCTCTACTTGTCCTTTGCTATTACATTCAGGGGAGGGGCCATATTACTTAAAGGCAATTTTCTGGTTTTCTTGTTTGTGGGGTGACAGTCTCAAATGAAAGATTCTTCAGTTTAAAAGAATAATAGCTATAGTTTTAGTGCTGATGACAACCGCTCCAAACACATTTACGCAGATAGGATCAAAGAGCATTCTGGAAGCGGTTTGCTTTCCCAACGGGACCACAACACAAACATAGGGTCACAGCTGGCCCCAAAAAGCACATATCGGTTGACCTTCCAGCAACGGTAAAATGGCCTGTCTGTTATCAACAGGCCAAACCAGAATCAATAAAAAAGTAGTCTCTCTCTGATCTGACCTAGTAACGACCTCTTTAACAAAACCTGGGTTGCGTAGGTCCCGAGAGGGGGGCTGAGACCGGGAATCACCCGGTAACCTCCATACCTTGACCAGAAGTGGCTCATCAGTCCTGTCTGGCCCAAAAAGGGCCAATAGTCCAGCGGACAGCTCCTGCTGTTCTGCTCAGAGCCCTGCTACTGCCTCTATAAAGGTGAGAGGGGCTTGGAGGTGTCCCTCCCCCTGGCCCAGCAGAGATAAATGAACCTCGGTTACAGTCACTACAGTCTTCCAATATGCCACAGACAATAGGATTCCCTGCTGGGAGAGGGTAAAGAGATCAGGGAAGAGGGGAGTCCCTTATCAAAGGCCTGGGAGATGTAGTAGCCAAGGATTTTAATTGTCAATTAAGCATGCATAATACAGGCTGTGCCCTGGCAACGTGATGAGGGGTCCTACTGTGCCATTCTTGTCAGGCCAGCTTCTGACACCAAAAAACAGCTGATGCTGCTGGCAGGGACACCTTGTAAGTCCCTCGACTAAGAGCATAGAAGAGAGTACCGACCCCATCCCATTCCTCCCCCTTCCTATCCAAATGAACACCCAACCTGAGGTCACTGACTGGTCAGGTGTGCAGAGGGAAACACCACACGCAAACAGACAAGCCACTCATTGCCGTGCCACAGGTTCAGAAACAAGCAACACACCCAAGGCAAAAGCACTCAGACTCAAACATGAAAGAGCAACAATAGGTAATAAGCTGGTTGAGTCAAAGAGTGTGCTGCTTTTACTGCACAAGTCTTGCCATATCAAACTAAGTCAATAAATCTTTCTGGGAATACAATTCGTTAGATAACAGAGGAGCGGGGCAGTGACTCTACAGGTAAAGCTAGGCCTCGAGAGTGAGCTGAGCCACATGACCCAAGGATGACCCTGAGTCCCGTCCAAGGGTGGCTGCTCTTTGTGTCTTACTCTTGCCTGCTGACTTCAGTAGAGCCGAGATTGCAGGTACAATGCAGATTGTTCTTGGTGTGTGTTTCAAAGCTGGGAATAACAATGCCATTGGCCCAGCTCACTCTGTCACTCTCATTGATCACTGCCGCTTTCCCTCTGATCTCATCAACTACGTCATCTCTTCTTCAACCACTGGAATGATGATGATGAAGATTGCCCTAATTAGCATTGCCAGACTATATCATCGAAACGGCCGATGATTGTATTAAGAACATTAAACAATATATGTGAAATTACAATTAACATATCAGTACCTTGCATCTTACTTGGTGGAGAGTTGCTGGATTGAGGGTGATGCGGGGAACTGTGTGTAAGAAGGGAGTTCAGACTGTGTGTTGGCCCACTATAGGCATCCATAGCCAGTTTTTGTCTAAAGGCCTCTTCCTTTCTCCTGTTGGCAAACCAGTTGTAGACTCGCACCTCTGTGACCAGGTTGGAGCCAAGCCCGTGAGCTTTAGAAGGTGATACTCCTCTCTGGAGGCATTCGGCTCTAAATGTAGTCAAGAGAAACATATGTGCATAACTAGGATGAAAGTGAATAGGTATTTTCTAAAATTCAAAGCAAGTCCATCCATACCGATTGCACTCCTCCACCAGTGCCTCCCTCTCCTCTTTGCTAGGGTTCTTCTGTCGTTCATAAGCCTGGTAAAGGATCTGCTGGGATGCAGGTCCCCATTTGAAACGGTTGCGTCTCAACTTCTTGCATGCAGGTTCAGTGCTAGCGTCGTCCCCTGACTGCGCCATGCCCTGTCCGGACTGACTGAACTCGGAGAAAAAAAGTAGCACCTGATCCTGGTTGACTTTGTCTGACATGTTGCTGATAGAGCCTTGCGAGATGTGGTTGAATTCTGTAACATAACAGTGAGGGATTTTGGTGTCACTTTTCAAATTAACATTAACAAAGGTTATCACAAATTAACGTGATAACCTTTGACCCTTGGTCATAATTTTATATGATTGTACTCTTATATCATTGTGCCTTTTATAACAACATAAATACAAAATGGGTGACAAAGGTTATGCAATAAGAAAAAATATCTAGTAGGCATATCTTTAAAAATCTAAAATTGCCTCATTTTTTTGTTTGTTTGTTTGATTTAAATTCAATTGAAAATTGTTATTTGATACTGTTCAGTTTTGTTCAGTTGACCAGGAAGCTTAACAGGCTTATTTAAACTGTAATGTACAAAACTGTCACATGCAGAAAGAAACACAAATATTAACTTACGGCGCAAGATCTCCCGCTGTTTCCTGACGTACCAGGTGTAGAGCGCCGCGCGTTTCTGCGTTTTCATAGGCGTGCCTTTATTCAGGTGCTGCGACAGGTGCGACTGATTGAGGCCTGTCACATCCACCACCTCGCGCTGAGGGATATTGTGCTGCTGCATGTAGCCTTTGATCATGCGGGCCGCGCGCCACGGGTCTTCCCTGAAAAAAAAGCGGAAACATAAAACATAACACTCTCATTTTATATGATCTTATTAGTCTGCTTTTATTTCTCGGTTTCGATTATTTCACATTTATGATAGCGTATTTATTATCTGTTTAAGATGTAAAGTTCTGTAAGTGCGGTCAATTGTTCCCAGCGCTAATAAACAATCGTTCATCATTGTATTCAATAGGTTGTAAATAATTCCAAAGGTTAAAGACTTCATTGCGTGCGCGCAATTCAACCACTGATTTAATTACAAAAGGACAAGTTAGAGACAAGCGAAGGACTTAACGGTAGCTGTGTATTGTTCACCAAGACAATTATAAAGCCACTTTAACACAAAATAGGCTACTCAAAGAACTAATTTGATTAAAGTTTTAAGAGTTAATTTAGGCTTAATAAAAATGTAAATACGGTATTATGATATTAGCTTCAAAATAATATTCTTGCTACAAAGGAGATAACTTATCATAATATTTTTTTTTTAAATTGCAGCTCACATATTTTTCTTTGAATATATGTTATAGCCTATAGCCTTATTATAGGCTATATATGAAAGAAAAGAAAGAAAGAATTACTCGACACATCTTCTATAGCGCTGCTATGATTAAATTTGCTGTTAATTCAACAAAAAAATTATAATTAGTCTACCAGTTAGCCTACTGATAATAATATTAGAAAGGTTTGTAATATTACAAACGGTGTAATGTTTATTATTAGTTAAGTAAAAACCATACTCAAAAAGTAGCCTATTAAAACGAAGAGAAGCGAGCAGAGCGTTGTCGAAGCGGTTAGTAAAAAGGCAGGCTACATTAAAACGAAATTAGACTTACCATTTTTTAGTTTAGGCTAAACTTCTGCTCCTGAAATCTGTCCAGACGGTTTGATTTCGAGACTGACAAGACATATGTCTGTGAGCGAACTTGGTTTATAACTTTCGACAATGAATAACTAGATCTCCATTCACGCTAATCATTCGTCAATGTGTGTTTTTCAGTTGATGATTTATAGGATAAAATTAATAACTCAGCTCCACGTGCTTTAGTTTTGATTTTCATCTTTATTTTGTGACGTCGATATAGATCCTACATCATACATATCCTACAGAAGTATGCTGAATTATAAAAAGAAAAAAGGTAAAATGCAAATAGACTTTAATTTGGCCTAGTCTAGTAGGTGTAATATTTGTGCAAATATTGTTTGTAAACAAACCTAAAAAAAAATTATAGTGATAATCAATTATAATGCAATAATGATAGTTCACAAATGATTACGAATATTTTTACGTGGTCTAAAATAAACGTAATTAGGCTACCTATTGTAAAAAATCAGACAACAGTGCGCGTGTATTTATTTTCTTTCGAGAGTGCAGAGAGGTGGTTAATAATAAATAGATCTTCTTTAGTTGATATATCTCTAAGCTAAAGAAATAACTCACGTAGATAATTAGTAACCAGAATGTGAGAAGAGGAAACACTGGCGCGTGCTTTTAAAATTGTAAACACCGGTAAGAAAATTTATCTTTTCAGAATAATCTTTACAGAATTTAGTTTCCGTGATTTCAGGCAAATGTTACGCTGTTAAAATGTTTTCTTTGGTGTACTATAACTACATATTTGATTCCATCTATTTAAACTGCCACAATTATTTCTGTTATTTCAATACTGAATTTTATGGGTTTTAAAACTTCAGTCAGTATAATGAGGCTAAATTAAAAGTAGTATATTATAAAAAAAAGAGTTTGATTTTCGGAGGCAGCAATTAAACTTTTTTTATTTAGTAAAGTTTTACAGTATAGCGAGAATTAGTTCTTAGCTAGACTAGGCTATATGAGCACATTTTTAGTTAATGTGGATTTTTTCATGATACTAAGAAACGTTCTGCAGGCCTATTTAACCCTAATGGCAAAAGTAGCTGCTTGTCAAACTGCATTAAACGTCACAGTAACCGTCGGCCCTTAACTGTCATTTCAGCTATAAACTCCTTTCTTTTTTCACGAGTATCTCTTTAATTTGTGTATAAAGCAATTGATAAAAGAATAAGCAGAAACTTACGCCAACATTCGCTCGATTTCTGCCCTCTGCTCCGCTGCTTCCTCTGTGTTTTGAGACTGCAGCTCTTTCAGTATCGGCGGTGTATCGTAATCATCCCCGTCCTCTGAGCCCTCATCCCCTGATAACTTCCCTTTACCGTGTCCATTGGTCAGCGTGTGAAACACCGGTTTTATATCCGTATCACTGAGTTTGGAGCCGGAGGGGGACATCTGCAGACTGTCCAGTTTAACTCCAAAAGCGCTCGGGCTCGGGTCCAGATCTTCCAGCGCTTGCAGGAGCACATCTTTAGTAACTCCAGAGTCCAGCAAGGCGCTCAGAAGCTCCTGTTGCAGAGATGTCAACTTAGAAACCATTTTTGCAAACATCTAAAAGTTTAGCACGCAAGGAGGTATAAAGAGGGAAATGTGGTATCTGAAATTTCCCCTCCTCACGCCTCCAATGAGCTCCTCCGAAGACACCTGCTCCGAGAAGTTAGGCCACTTCCCTGTCGGACTGAACGATATAACTTGCCATGATGCTTCCAGAGGGCAGGCGATATAAAATATGGTAATGAGTGGGCGGCTGCTCAGGACCTTTATGCAAATTAGCTGTCCTGGGCCATATTGACTGTTTACATACCGCCTGTTATCAGCACAACTCTGAAGAACTTTGGACTTTGTCGACTTTGGTTAGTGCGCGCTAAAATAATAATAATAATAATAATAACAATAACAATAATAAAGTTTAGAACTATAAGAATATGTATTAAATGTAGCTGTAGGCAAACACATAAATCTGATTCCACTGGGATTAAATGTAGATCATTAAGGGACCTCATCAAACAGATGATGTTTCAAACAATAAATGTAAATTGTAATTACAGTTTTTGCTTAGTTTAGATGTTGCTATTCAGGCTATAAAGAATGTAAGGAGACAAGATCGACCTAGACCATATTAACACCACAAAATGCTAAAATAATTTCCATGCTGGAATTAAGTACAAAACTGCAAGTCATGCATGCACCAGTAGGGACAGTCTGAATGTATGTGTTGTGGAGGCGTGTGGAGCAGTTGAAAGGGCAGTAACGGTGCATGCAAATACTCATTTACGGCCTGAGTGCTGCCAGGTGCCTGAGACTCACTCTATAACTGACATTCATGATCACAGGAACACATTAGACATCCCATGATTAGTCATTTTTAAAGTCTGGGGAAAGAGAGATAAACAACAAAGTTTTTTTTTACTGATGGCTACTCTTAACGTTTCATATGAAGAGGCTGATATTTGAATATAGATTTGATATTTGTTAATGAAAACAATGTGGTGAAGCTATGCAGATAACTGGCAGATCATTTTCTTTTGTATTAAACTTATAGGCTGTGTTTTGTTACTTCTATAATTTGTGTTTTATTGTATAATCTTAAAAATAAAGCTGCTTCATTGGTATTGATGATTTCAAGAAGAACCTCATTGGACAAAAGTTTCTTTAAGTGGAACTTGAAAAATGTTCTTCACACAGTTCGCTGAAAGGTTCTTTTAGAAACCAGAAATTGTTCTTATGGCATCACCGCATTGTTTAAGAGCATTTAATTTTATGACTATAAGTCACTTTAAGAATAAACTCTGGTTAGGCTACATAAAAAAAATGTAAAATAAATAAGTGATTTCTAAAAATCAGCCGATTTTAAAAGCAAGCTGAATCCAGTTTAAGTCTGTTCTTGGTGGTTTCAGTGTGAATGGAATGAAGAAGAGGTTTTAGGTTAACTTTGAGCATTGCAGGTTGACCCAAACTGTGCTTGGCAGCCATTTGGATGCCCTCCTCCACCCTCAGCCTCCCTCCATCACAGTCTGGGGCACAGAGCGGAACGCTTGGAAACTTTTTGGGCGAAAAGGGCAGAGAAGGTATGTTGTGTGTGTGAGATTCAGCAGCCGCTGATCATGTCTCGTTCCACACAGTAACCTGGACCTTACCCCCAGGATGCACCCTCCGACCGTTCCACTCTGAAAAGCTTGTTTTTCTTTTTCTAACATGTTGTTTGATTCTGGTTATGTGGTTAATTATGCATTTAAAAAGGAAAAATGTAACATTCTGGCAGTAATATCAATGCCCAAAGTTACCTAATTAGCCTGAATTAATAAATGAAAAAAATATATATTTATGTGATTCACATTGTAAACATTTTGTAAGATTATTATACATTTTTAGAGGAAATATTTTATATATTTCACACTATAATGTTTTATAATGAGTCAGAAAGAATTTTTGTAAAATATTTTCAAAATGTACTTTTTTTAATTTTCTATATTAACTTAATAATTCTTCAGAAATTATTATAATATGCTGATTTGGTGCTACAGAAATGCTGAATGCTATGATCAATGTTGAAAACAGTATACAGCTTAATATTTTTGTAAAACCTGATACATTTCTTTTCATTCTAATGATGAATCGAAAGTTTAACTTTAAAGTTTTCGATATATTTTATTTAAAATAAAAACTTTGTAAGTTTTTACTGCCATGCACAATTTCGTTTGTACATTTTGTTTTATGTTGTATTTGTCCTTGCTGAATAAAATCAGTGGGTTTTATAAATAAATACATTTATTAAGAAGCAGTAAAAGATGATGAACTGTTAGAAAAATGATTCCCACATAAAAATCCTCAGTATATCTTCATATTCATGATGAATATGTAATTTAAAAATGGCTTATGCACTAGAAGAACAAAAGGCATATTTGACCAAAAATTCTCAGTTCAGTGTAAAACACTTCAGCAAGATATTGAGCATGGCTAATATTCTGATATGAGAATCATCAGCTGATTTAATACCTGGGAACAGCTGACAGAGATGCTGTTACTGTGAAAAGTTCAGTGAAGCATGAGTGCTGCTGATTAAAGGCCCATGATCTGATTGGATCAGAGTTTCCACCGAAAGCAAATGAAGCTTTGATCTGTCCCAGAGAAAACTTGGCAGCCCTCTATTGTATTTCATTTACAGATCAATTTTGTATTTGATGTTTCTCCAAAAACTGCAGAAATAAAAAAAAAAACACAAATCAGACAGTAGCTGTCAAAATTGAACAGTGAAAGCTACAGCAGACAATTAGGTTGTGAAGCAATGTCAGAGCTACTGAATATGACTTTTGGGAAATCTCAAATCTTTCCTGCAAAACAGATGTAAAATCAGTCTAAAATGACTTAAAGCCTAAGCCTAATACACTGCAGTTCAGATTGCAGATTCACCTCCCTCTGCACAAACACAGCCTGTGATTGGCCATATTGTTGTTCAGCATGTCTCGCTTTGTCTCAGGCCTTGACCGACTGACTGACACACTGTTGGCTCAGTCAACACACTAGAGAGTAAGTGTGTACACTTTTCTTGAATGGTGCCCAAGACATGAAAGTCTCTTTGTTGTGTTTATTCTTACAAGTGCTAGACGTGTGTGTAGTGCCAGTGAATCAAATGCCTTTATTTGTTAAGGCCTGTCCGTTCACACTGTTTTTTTTTTGGTGAATTACTTGCTAACTTGCCTTTTATGCCTCCTATAGTTTTACTTTAAAGGTGATATATCATGAAAATCTAAATTTTCCAGGTTTCAAGTTCAGATCAGATCCCATCGACCAACCAAGGAAACGTGAAAAAGATTAACACATAACTTTGTTTTAGAAAGCATTTTTTTGCGACGTTGCAAAGGGACATTTTTAAAATGATATAATAAATTATCTGTTGGGCATTTTGAACTGAAACATTCTGGGGACACCAAACCTATATTACATTTTGTAAAAAGGGACATAATATGACTTTTTTAACTAATTTAAATACTGATTCGTTTAAGTGATTCATGACCGTGAGTCTGATTCTTTCTCTTGGCCCACAGGAATTGCAACAGGTGTTAGGAATCAAATACCTTCAAACAGATGAAAGCTCACGTATCTCTGAGACAATGATGAGAATTACTCTGAAGATAAGTAAATGAAGTTGGGTGGGGAGGCATCTATATGGGGAAACCCGGTCTCAGTTCAGGGTCAGGATGGCCTCTTTAGCTCCTCATCAGGGCTTCATGACCCCATGTATACACCTCCCTTTCCTTTTTAGCCTGTCCCACTGCAATTCTGAATCATTACATCAGCTTTAGAGAAGTGTTCACAAGGTTTTACTAAAACAAGCTTGTAATTCCCTGCAGTTTGTGCTATTATTAAATATGCTTTGCTCCTGAGAGGAACATTAAGGTTTGGCTATAAAATAGACTATAATTCTGATAGCGCACTCTAAATAAGTAAATGAATGTCTATTATTGTGTGTGTGTTGGGGGGGGGGGGGGGGTGGGTAAGGGGTTCAGG
>JAUMHR010000069.1:5908069-5937512 GCA_032361145.1 Enteromius fasciolatus
TGTTGGGGGGTGGGGGGGGGGTGGGTAAGGGGTTCAGGTTAACCCCTAATTTGCGCTTTAAAATTTAATTTAATAATGTATTTTACCTAGTCAAAGTCCAGTAGGCAAATGTTTTTTTGTTTTTTTTTATAAAGTTGTGATACACTTTTCAGAATTTGGAAGTCTGGAAAGGTTATTTCTGTTTTCTTTTAAAGAAAAATTGTAGAAAAATACAGCAACAATTTAAAACAATCTCTCATTAGTTGTAAATGTTAAAATAAATATGAATTAAGATTATTAAATGCTTCAGAAATATTATCGATTGTAGTTAACGAATATTAAGTGTTACCACCCTTAAGTGTTACAAAAAATAAACATATTTTCTGAACCCTTTTTACAGACAATGATGATGTGTTTCCATAAATCTAGTAATGTTTTATATTTGGTACATGGAAACTAAATAATATATATGTATTTTTCACTACAAAAGCTCTCTGATGACTTCCACTTCTGAAAAATCTCCAGAAATGTGAAAAGGCTGCATTGTTTTTAAAGTCTTTTACTCAACCCTGGACATCTGTGTGGTCAAACGTCCCCAAGAGATCAGGCACTTTGCAGTGGATAGTTCAAACTATCTGGAAACTAATCGGCACAGCTGAAGCTCAGCAGTTTTGGTGGCAGAGAGAGGTGTGAATGTGGAGTCCTGTCCACCTGACTAGAGCTGGTCAATTCATCAGACAGCTGGCGCTCAGGTTAATAGCTTGCGAATATTCAAACGGAATGACTCGGAGGAAACAAATGACCCAAAAACACACATGCAGACACACTGAGGCATGAAAGCGAGGAAAAAAGACGCCAACCAAATCCCATTTCGTCCTCCGAAAGGTCACACGAGACAAATGTGTTCGCTTGCCTTTTGTTTGCTGTGAGTGGTTAGGACATTCACTTTCCAGATTGTGACTTTATCCACTTCCAGTTTCCACAATGTTCTTTGGAATGAGGATGGTAGTATAAATGAGGTTTGTGTATCATAAATGAAACTCAAACTGAAAGAAAAGGAGATATGTTTAGTCTGCCAACACCCTGCCACTCCTAAACATTCCAGCCGTATAAGGCCAAGGTGTGTGTGTGTGTGTGTGTGTGTGTTAGGTAGTCATTAATGCTCCCGGTGTGCTGTGTTTTTTGTGGTGATTTGCATGTTGGTTTTAAAAGTTTTAGTAGTCTGTTAGAGTTTCAGTGTTTTTTTTTTTCCAAAATCAGACTGTTTTGTGGAGCAGTCTTTTAAAGTTTCACTCACTAGTGCCACCCAGAGGTCAGAGAGAGAAACAGTCAATTAAGAACAGATAATAAGCAAATAATGTAAATATGGGGAATGGTTTATTGCTTATATATGATGTTGTAATTCTTTAAATATATTCTTTATATTTATTTAATTAAACAAAATAATAAAACTATTTATTAGGAGGAAATTATATTTTGAAGTCTGTATCCCAGTATTATTTTATATTATTATTTATATACTATTACAGTATTTATTATTATTTAATTCTTTACTATTAATTCATTTATTTTTATTATTTAGTGACAATTTTCACTCAGACATTGCTACTAATTTTCACAAATAATTACAATCAACAAATAACACATTTAAATAAATACTGAAATAGTGTTTATTTATTTATTGAATGATCATACTACAATAATCTTTATTTTTCAACTTTAAAAATAAATAAATAAATAAAATTACAGTGTAGCTGCCCACCCAAGATTTCAAATGTTAACTAGTTTATGTAATTTTTTTTATCTAAAATTGATTTATATTTAATTATCTCCAATTACAACTTTGAAACATAATTTTTACAGCATATTTTAGTTAGTAATAGAAGCAAAAAATAATTTGCATACATACATAAGCTTAAATGTAACTCTTCCATGATCAGAATGTCTTTTTTTTTCCTGATTTAAAATCAAATTAGATATTTTAGGCATGGAGACATAAAGTCAAATCTTAGGGCGATATCATAATAAAGACAAAAGCTTGCCATACGAATTAAAGCATCATTCTGCCTAATTGTGGGACAAGTAATTGGATTTAATCCCGGATTCAGGCCTATTTTTTCGTACTCCTGGATCTCAAAATCTTTTCAGAGACATAGCCTACTGAAATCCTTGTGATTTTGATCCTAAATTCACTGGGTGTCTCAACCTTCCAACAGGCACCAAACATACACACACAATTAAACATTCAAAGGCAATTACCTGCATGGGTTCCTCTGTGATTACGGCTCGGTTTGGAGCTGCTTCATTAATGCAGCAGCACGCAGGGCAGCCATGAGAAGTGGAATGCTCTTACCAAAAACCTGC
Organism: Enteromius fasciolatus; assembly: GCA_032361145.1. Lineage (NCBI taxonomy): Eukaryota > Metazoa > Chordata > Actinopteri > Cypriniformes > Cyprinidae > Enteromius > Enteromius fasciolatus. The sequence continues at coordinate 5,910,413 of JAUMHR010000069.1, forward strand.
AAAACAAACACAGCATTTTCAGAGAAATACGCTTTAGGGCCTTTCAATTAGGCTCATTTGAGAGACGCTAATTAAAAACGATCTGATTTATTACATAATTTCTTAAGTGTTCATGTAATCTATACAGACAAGCCCCAGATATTCAGATATTGATCAAAACTGCTTAATCCATTTATTTAATTGAAATCCAATTAAATATATATGAGAAGTCTGAAGGCTGACATGTAAATATAACCCCTAAAGTTATTATCAGTAAATATAACCCTTTATGAAAAGTTGAGAAAGATGCCTTTATAGTCCCTCCAACAAAGGGCACTGAACCATCAATTGTACAGGCTTCTGTTGTTTATAGGCAATAATGTCATAGGCTGCTTTTATGACAATGTAAAAGGCAGCAATATTTTGTATGCAGCATGCAACTTTTATGTCTTTTCACCTCCAAGATCTGTTGAAGGACACCACCACTTACCGCTTCACTAACTAATCATTTAACAATTTTTCCAAAGAAAGAACCTTTGTTTGTATTCCTATAACTCTAAATCGTATTTTTGTCATCTACAATGTGGACTCGTGGCTTGTCATGATATAAACCTTGGGTCTCGTGGGTTGATTCTTATTGCACCTATTAACTGTGCAGGTAAGCCAAAACACCAGAAGTGTCAAGAAGTTTTTTTTTCTGTCAGCAAATTGTCATCCTGTTCTGACGGCAGCAGTAGCAAGTTATCTATTTCCTCTTTATTTAATTTTTCCCAGCTGTTAATGAATAACAGATAAGGTGAGGAATCAGCACATTTCCCTCTAGCTCAGACACTAATCAATGTTGTTGTGGCCTGTGCGAGACAGATCTAAATGAAGGTATTGTTTTATGCGCTTCACTGTAAACTGTCCACAGCTACAACCCACACAGCAGTATTCGGGCATATCTGAAAAACAGTATACAGTAACAAATGAGGAAGGATAAGGTGCTGGTTAACAGTAGTACATATGTTTGAACATGGCTTTCACTAAAAGTTATTATTACAATTTGGAAATTAACTTAACTGAAACACAATTAAATATTATTACATTAAAGATGTTAATAATACTTTTAATAATTTAATTTAATAATAATAATTACTGCATTTAAAAATGTTATATATAACCCTAACCCTAAACTAACAGAAAGAAAACTAACTACTAATCACAATTATTTTGTTCTATCTATTTGTCATTTTACAGTACACTTAAAGGTGAGATGAGCAAAAAATGCTGTATGCTTCAAATGAAGTATGTATCAACTTTAAACCGAGATGTTTATTCTAAAAACGTACACAACTGAGACTCACTTTATGGACACAGAAATAATAAGCCACAAATCGTTTACAGTTAAAGTACAACTGCTGTATAGTAAAAGTATAATCACCAAAGAAGTGGTTCTTTATAAGTTCTTTGGGGTGATTGATGTATTTAGGGTGAATAATTTATTTATTATATATTTATTTTGAAGTGAACGATTCTTTTAAAGATAGTTGCTATATAGCACAAATTGCTTTCCCTAGGATTATGAGCCAATGATTTAGCACCATTTGTGTTTAGAGTGTGTAAAATTAATATGGAAAGCATATCAGAAAGGGAAATGTTTGGTAAGAAGCACAAGCTTTTGTTTTGTACATATTTGAAAAGATGCCATAATTGAGATTAATCTCTTTCCTGAATCTCTAGTCATCAAAAAAAAAATCAAATTATTATGCTATCAAATTATTAATCGTGATTAATCACATCAAAATAAAAGCTTTTGTTTATAAAATATATGTGTGTGTTTGTTTGCTGTTTATTATGTGTGCATAAGTACACACACATGCTTATATTTATATTAAATATATTTATATTAGTGCTGTCAAACGATTAATCGCATGCAAAATAAAAGTTTTTGTTTACATAGGAACATGTACATATGTACTGTGCATATTTATTATTTATATATATAAATATATATTGTATATATTGTAAATAACAATACAACAAAAAACAAAAACTTTTATTTTGGAATGCGATTAATCATGACTAATTGTTTAACAGCACTAAGAAAACACATCTGATCTCAGACAACACTAGCAGGTTTCATTACCAGTGTCAAGAGGTTGAGCGTATCTGTTTGGCACGTTCTTTCGATGCCCCCCTGAGATCTCAGTCTTGTGCAAATACCTGGCAAAATGCCACCTAATGTTAAACCCAAAGTTATCCATTATTTCATGAGTAAAGAGAAAAACTTCACACTCAATCAACCATGGCGTCTGTCCTGACATCTCGAAACACCTTCGCTCCCTTCGCCATCATCGCACATGGATTCATTTACCACTTTACCGCTAATGTGCTGTCATGTAAAAACACCTAAAAGTGCACCTAAAGTGAAAAAAGAATCGATCAGATCTTATCAAAGTGAGAATATTTGGACAGTCTTGTCGTGTTTGATGTCGTCTCTATGGTGCTGATGGGCCCAAACCGGCCCCCCTTTCTCAGAATGGACTCTGCCTTTTGTCCCTTTGCCTTTCCGTCTCCACGGTCCTGTGCTCCTCCGCTAATGAATTCATCTGCACATCTCCTTTCCTCAGCCAGCACATTAACCCCAACCACTGGAGCCATCCTCATGGAAAAACGGTCCCTCTCCAAGCATGGAGAGGCGCATCGGATTGACCTTTCCACCTCAGCCCCCCTCTTGACCCCTGGCTCTGAGTCTAGGCCCATCTGCATTTCAACACAGTACCAGCGCATATACTCAACCTCCTGCCCCTCACTCACTCTCGCCAGCCATGACACATTGTCAGCAGCCCAAGGGGGGCTCAAAAATGGCCCCTGACTGCATGCCATTGTATCCTTCACTACATTCAGGAATGAAGCTGTTGAAAATGCTTGGATGATTTTTGTGTTTACGAATGAGAGAATGAAATTGAGAACCAGTGACTTGTTCACCTCCCAGACTGATACTGTGCTGCTTCCCAAACCCCCTGCTGAGACGGTCTGCCACAGTTCATACACTTCATCAACAAATTATTCATATGAGCCAAATCTTCCAGTGAATCAAAAAATAAACAACATAACCAATGCAGCTGCCAAATGAATGATTCTTCTGAATCGGATCTTTTAGTGAATCATAAACAAAGCGCAATAGGCGCAGTTCAATTGCCACATGAGCGCAAGTGCAATCTTTGTATGATTCATATATGGGTCGTTCCATGAAACTGGTGCCTTTTCTACTTGGAAAAGGGGGAAAATATAAGTTTGATCAACATTTTTTAAAAAAGCCTGCAATGAAGAAAATGAATTGTATTGTGCCATCTCAAGCTATCTATTTTATTATTTTTCTACCTTATGTTTTGGTATTTTTGTCAACCCTGTTACAGACATAAGCATTACTATAGATGGTTCATTTAGAACTCATATGCCACAGAATGATACAGGCATTAGATCAATAATATACAGAGGGTCAATCCTAATCAGTGCCGTTCCTGTTACCCATATGTCCAAAAAGTTGACAGTAACAGGTTTGACGATTTCAAACTAATTTGCTAATTGCTCGCTATTAGTCAAGATCACAAGTGTACACTTTTATTTGATTATATTACATTTAAGAAATAATTGTTTTATAATAGCATAATTGACATTGCATGATGGCCCTCCATAGTCTAACATTATAGTAATAAGAAAGAAACAATGATTTATATTTTTTTTAAATGCAAAATTGTTTAACAATGAGACTATATTTAGAACAGTATGCAAATATGATTTTTATATTATGTTGTCTTCATTTTGCAAATTAAAAGTCCTTTTTTGTTTTGATTTGGGGTTCATAGAATCATAGAAAACTAGAAAACTAAAGCACATTAATCGCAGTATAAAAGAATGCAAATGCAGTCTTTTAATGACACAACCAGGAGTCAGATTTCAAAACGAATGACTCTTATGAGTCAGATCATTCAGTGAATCATTAACAAAATCAACAAGTGCAGTCTGATTCCTGAATGAATTTCTGCTCTGATCTTTTAGATGAGTGACAGGCACAGTCAAATTTACTAATGAATGGTTATTAAAGGTCCAATCTTTTAATGAATAATAAAGTAAAAAAATAAAACAGTGACAAAAATAAATGATTCTTATGAGTCAGTTTATTTTAATGAATCAAAACTATACAGTGCAGAAGGTGTATTTCAAACAATTAACAATTGTTGTTAAATTGTAACAACAAATTTTTGTATTTTTATTGTTATGTAGTGCAAAAGCCAATTATTTGATTACATTTAGCACTCCTAAAATTCTTTAATAATTCGATAGAAATGAAATTGTTTGATTTAGTAAAAAATTCACAATTTTGGGGGGTTTCATAATATTTCAAGACAAAACTCATATATCTTATTCTTTAGACTCATCACAATGTTCTTTTTATATTAAACCTTAACCATTTTATCTGTCTCTCCACATCGGCACAGTGCAAACATGAGCAAATGACAAAGTCTAGGGACAGAGCGAGAAGAAGGCCTTGCGGCCAAGCGTGGAACGAAGCCCAAGTTTCTCAGGAACACTCATAAAACGTTGCGCCGCTTTACAACCCCATTGCTCAACATCACATGCCTTGAGAGAAGGGATATTACCTGAGATAAGGCGAGAGGGATCAAGCTTGGCACCAATCTGACCTCTCCCTCTATCCCTCCTTGCACACAAAAACTTAGGGAGTGGGACATTTTCATAGGGGACTTTCAGGCCTCCCAGGGCTTTCTGTATGACATAAAAAGTCAGGCACTGATGCACAGTAGCTATGCGACATATTTGCTAAAACGAACTCCTTCTCTCTCTGAACCACTGACCCCGGGACTATAACACGTCTTGCTGGAAAGCAGTCAAGAGCAAGATGTTTTGGCGAAATCAAAGAGAATCAGTGCGGCACCGCAAGGACTGTGTCACTTGTAGATTCTATAAATCATGTCTCTGTGATAAGCTAATTGCCTTATCCTTGACAGCAGCTCACTGAGAAAGCAATAAAGGGGCAGGATTACGAGACGTAGAACCATAAAGAGCAGGCCAGCAGTGGAGAAAGAGGGAAGGAGAATGATGAAAGACTGGGAATTAAGAGAAAAGCACAATAGACAACTAACATTAAGAGTAAAACAGGAGAAGAGGATCTTCAAGCCTGATAAAAAAAAGCATGTGTTAAGGCATTAAATAACGCTATTGGGAAAGTCTAGGAGATTCAGGAAGTACCTATTCCTTCCTTGTTGAGTGTGGAATAAAGGTCAAGAGGACAACAACTTTCCATCAAGAGTTTTGCTGCCTCATAAAAGACTGTGTGCAGCACCTTTAGCCTGTTTCCTGTAGAGTATCACTGGCACTGGTCAAAAAGATCACAATAAACTTCATTTTCTCCAAAGGTTTGTGCTCTACAGGATTTGTATTGTTTTTAAGTGTCTCATTCTCATTAAGGCTGCATTTGTTTGATCTGAAACAGTAAAACGGGTGATTTTTATAATGTTAGAGGAATAGTTTACCCAAAAATGAAAGATATTTTGAAGAAAGTTTGTACCAGGCTGTTTTGGGTCACCATTGACGAAGAAAATGCGGGGGAAGTCAATGGGGACCCCAAACAGCCTGGTACAAACTTTCTTCAAAATATCTTCCTTTGTGTTTGGCAAATAAATTCCTTTTTTGGTGAACTATGCCTTTAAGCTTCTATTTTGATATATTTTCAAATGTAATTTATTTCTGTGATAATAAAACTTAAATTGCTACTCATAAGATTTTCCTGTCTATCATAAATGAGTGTGGAACGGAATGACTTTGGAAAAATAATAATGTTACAATAATAATGCAACATAAATAATGTTGAAAAATAATTTTAAATGAACTACTTTTCTCCACATGGACCACAAAATGGGACTAAATAACTATTAGCAAAATTAAAAAAAACATAGTATGTTGCATAATGGGTATAAGAGGATCTCTCCTGTGTTCAGTGGTGTTTAAAGGTCCGGTGTGTAAGTGTTCAGCCTCACTGCCTCAGACATTTCCAGCATTACTTTGTTAGGCCCCATGGCTGCCACTCAATTTAGAGCAACGCTATTAGAACAAACTGCTCTTGGGGGCACAAAGGTAGATTGGGCATGACGTTAAGAAGCTAATCGTTTAAATGTCCCCTGTGCAAGGACAAACTTTGAAGAAAAGGGACAACTGATCCAAAATGGAAAGAGTTCCTTATAATAAATAAAAGCTGTTCTTCTGAACTTTCTATTTTAAATTAATAATAACATTACAAAAATAATAAGCAGCACAACTGTTTTCAACTGATAATAACAAGAAATGTTTCTTGAGCAGCAAATCATATCATATTAGAATAATTACGGAAGGATCATTGGAAGCCACATGACACTGAAAATTCAGCTTTGAGTCACAAGAATAAATGTTACATTTTAAAATAGAAAACAATCATTTAAAATTGTAAAAATGTTTCACAATATAGCTCCCTTTGAGTATGATAGATTTTCAAAAATATTTAAAAAAATCTTGCAGACCACAAGCTTTGGAATAATGAAAAAAGATGTTGTGTAAGTTCATACATAAATAAATAGATAAACACAATCAATGTGATAATAATTCTGACTGTCTGAATGATGATCGTATTTGCTTTCTCTTCTGCCTCAAACTGCATAATTAGCCCCTTTTAATAAAAGAAGTGAGGAAATCATTAACTTTCCTGGGGAAATCCTGTCTGCCTTATCCTTTTCAGCTTACAAATATCACAGGCCCTTCTTGACATCACCATGAAAACTATGTTATCTTGATAAGGACCGTGGGGAGTTTTATCAAAATAGACTTCTTTTATGATTTGCAAGTACTGGTCATCAGAAAACGGGAATTTTCTGGCATGGGACAGAACTTTCACACCTTATGTGGGAAAAGTCAATATAGGATAAACCTACATCCATCATCATATTACAGTATGTCTTTTTCCTTTGTAAATTATATGTGGCAAAAAACCTAAAAAATGTAAAATTCTAATGCTTCAGCAAACAACAACATGGGACCAAAGAACTGCCCTTCCAAAGCACTTACCCAGCTGCGAATAAACTTGCTAAAATGCCACAGCCGTAAAATGTGGAAGAAAAACAAAAGCCACAATCCAGCACATCTTATCACATGTAAAAGAAACTGAAAGACTCTTTAGCTTCCCAGGTGTGATTTGGTATCAGCAGGTTAATGTTGTCACACCAAATCTGCTCAGGACCAGATAATACCAATTTTGGAAAGAAATACCAATATACCCTACCAGCAAAGCACTTTCAAAACAACATACATGCATACCAACATGATATGTATCGTTATGTCAATTAATGATATGATATTCTCTTACTTTAAACATAAAGGAATATATTATGATCCATACAATTATGAAAACTACATGCTAGCGAAACAGCAAAGATTATTAGAATGTCTGTTCGTGGGAAGAAGAAATTGTTACCAGAACGTTCTGGTAAACAGAACTTCTTTGCTGGAATTCAGTTAAATACAACATACCGTTTAACCATCTTTAAGGTGCTATTTATCTTACAAGCTTTTTCAATTTTAATCAATGTTTTGCATAGTTTAACATGGTCTTTATTACATTTGTTTCATGAAACCAAATTTCAGAGCCATATACTGTACATGCGTTTAGGACTTGATTAAGACCTCATTGGCAGGTTCGTAAACGTTTAACTCCCTTAGAAGTTCCAAACAGCAGGTGTTAAAATCGACGAACGTTTCCATTTCAGAGGCTGCAGGCCGCAGAGGCGTAGCGCGATGAGAGGGAGCCCTCTAGTGTTTAGGCGCTGAAGTAGCAGATATCACGCTGTTAATGGCTGCTGCAAGCTCTGGCGGAGCATCAATCCAGGCCCACGTGAGAAATATACAAAATGAACAAACTAAATCTTTGAGTCACAAATTTTAATGAATCTGACAGGCCGCTTTTGTCATGGGCGGTACCTGAGTGGGCATATGGTAAATGTTATGTGCAAACTGTACAGTCATATTACCAGAACTGTAAAAATAAGGCAAAAACAGACACATGCAAATTAATTCTACTCATCTGGAACAGCAGACAGGAAGACGGCAAAGACGGTTGCTGTGCGATCTACTTGCATTCAGAAACCTGTTCGCAGATTATGCTAGATGACTAGCTTGATGGCGTTGGTATGTTGTAATATGAGTTACATATGACATGTTTTTGCTTTTAAACTTTATTACATGTGTACTTCAATTACATCTAGGCCATTGTATATTCATATATTTTAAGTAATCAATACGGGTCCTCTCAAACGCAATACCTCTCAAGCATTAAATGAAAATAAAATATAAATTTACTGCAGAGGTATTTAGACACAAACATTCTTTCTATAACAACAGAATGCTTTAAATCAAACCATACAACCAAATGTGCTTATATCCATCGCCCCAAAAATGACATACAGCGCATGGCATTTAATGTAATACAGCACTAAGTCACCAAAAATATATCCATTTATAGCAGACATACGTGCTGGTCAATGCTTCACATTTTCTGACTTTATTATCCATTTTTTTTGTTTTTAATTTTTTTTTTTTTATAATTTTTACAACAGATGTGCTAGGAAAAACTTGCAAGGACCATTAACAAAACATGGGCCTCTAATGAAAAGCAATTTAACTGCAACATGTACACAAGTAGTATGGGACATGATCCATGCAGTTGTGCACAGCCAGCATAGTCATGGTATGTTCTTGTTTAATATTCGTAGATGACGTCAGCCACCAGTGCATCACAGTCTTCATTGGAGATACATTCTACGGTCTAGTTTGGCCTGGACTCAGCCAGACTTGAAGAGGAGAATGGCCACCTGGCCCAAGTAGAAATAGATGAAGTGTTTCGTCTCATGGGTCACGTAGCTGCCGAAGTTCCTTCCAACAATGCAATGCCACGTTGGATTGTATTTCTTATCGAACTCCTGTAACATGAAACGATGTGGTTTAAGCACGGGTGAAATTGCAAGCATGACAAAAATACAAGTTAGGAGTGTAAAATAATAGTACGGCTCAAATCTCAGCACAACTCACCTTTTTGATGTATGCGGCAATGTCCTTCTCTATGTTGTATTTCTCCATGGCCTGTGTGGCACAGTCCACTGCATCCTGCTGCATGTCTTCAGACATGTCAGCGTTCTTGATCACAGCCTTCCTGTCGGTCATGGTTCCTGAAAACGTAGAAACGAACAAAGATCAGTCTCCACTGAGAGTCAAACAGTGGGGCCATTCATGGGAGCTTCTTCCTAGACAATGCCGGGCAAATTCCTGACAAAATGCCATCAACAGAGAGGATCTAATTTGTTAAGGCAATTCAAATGACACTAGATACTTTTATGAGATCCAAGCAGGTCTTTCAGTCTAGCGCTAGCATTTGAAGCTAGTCCATTAAGGCTGTATTTGCATACTGTTAATGCTGGATTCTAAAAACCCAACTCCAAACGGTTCTCAAATGACACATTTTGGAGACAAATCCAGTATAACAAGGTACTTTAGTTAACTAAAAATAGCAATACTGGAAATAAATGTAGTACAAATGCACATTTGCAGCTGATCAATAAAGGCCATATTTGCATATAGGCTCAGAGAATCTTATCAAATTGTGGTCAAACTAATTTGTTGGTGTTAAATCCAGCATACTTTTAACTAGCATTAGCAATACTGGGATACATACGTAAAACCTAAAATAAAACTATTTCAAACCAGTTAACTAGAAAACAATACTGGGGGTCCATGTACATTGTAACAATGTAAATGTGTTTGCAGAGCAAACGTATAAACATTAAAAGCAATGCCATATACAGGTATTCAATAAAAGCAATATGTTCATACTATTAAAGCTAGGCTCAAAATGCACTAAAATTACACATATACATACATATATATATATAAATAAATATCCAGTAAAAACGTACTTCAATTCAGCTAATTGTGCATTTTATTAATCCTGAAACAAAAGTAAACCAAGTCAAACTGTGCTAAAATTACCTTTTTTTAAATGTAAAATCTAGTATTTTAAACTAACGTTTGTTAACTAGCAATATTAATACTGGGACTAACATGGCCTAAATGCATACAGGCAAACTAGTAAGAGAACCACTAACAGATCATACACGGCTGATATCAGCACTTCACACCACGTTGATTTAGCAGTTGAATTCAATTATTTGGTGGTAGTCAACTGATTGAGGTCTGGATTCATCTATCAAGTCACTGACAGGTCAGGATGGAAGAATGCTACGTCACACCTCCTCCATTCACAGCATGCGAGTTTGATGCTCCAGCAAATCAATGAAACTCAGTCGCACGCGGTGCTCTCGCTGTAGCGTCTGAATTTCAAAGTCAAATACACGCTTCACGCAAGTGATTTAAATGTTGCAAAAACGAATCGCCATTTGTATATCTAAAACGAAAGCATCAGGCTTACAGATACATGCAAGATTATTCTTGTAACGTTACATCACCTGAGAACTGTTCAACTCACCTGTCAGCAATATTTGGCAAGAAAAATTTGCAAGTGATAACAGTCGCCGTACGAACGTTCGTCGTTTCGGATGTCTCTTTGCCGCTAAGAGAGGAACATAAGGATCAAGTCAAACGCCGACTGGTGCCCGCGCTAAAATCCCTGGCTCTCCACAATGCCGTCCTACACAGCGCTCGTCATTGGCTGCAGACCAGCCGCTCCCTGCGCCCCTGTGCCAGCATCTTATTTCATCCCACAATGCATCTTTAACCGGAGACCAGAGGAAAATGTGCTTGTTTGGTAATAAACTGGAGGACTGTGTGGGCCAGAAAATAGCTTAAATTAGACTCGGTGGACCTTTACAATGAAAACACTTCAAAATGAGTGAAGGACACTTATTGCAAGGTTATATGTATTAATCTGTTGTTCCTCTCATGGTCGGTCCCACGCAGTATAATGCAATTAGAAATGTAATGATTCTGGTAACAATTCAACGATTTTTTTTTTTAGAATTTTATATTAATATGTGGAAAAATGAAATAAGTAGCAGACTGTTAAGTCCAATTTAACTAAGTGATATTTCAGGTTTCGAAAATGTATATTAAATATAACTGTGCAAAAGTTGATGGTATGAATACTATCCACAAATTAATAATAAAATTGCTTTGTCGTTTATAAATTAACGTTATATAAATGACCAATTACATAACAGTTCCTAGTTCATTTTAACGGACTTAAACAAAAAATGTATTGTAGTTAATTATTCGGGTTCATTCACCTAAAGAACCGGCTTAAACGATTCATTCTTCAGAGAGTTGGGACACACTGATATTGTAATGTTATACCTTTTTTATGTATTATAAAGTTCCGGCTTATCTACTGCAATACTTTTTTTCCCCATAACCAATTCTTCCAAATATTATCCTAATAGTAGACGTCTTACAGTTCCTAAGCAACACTACTAGCACATTAAGAATAGAATTAAACTTTTGGGCAGGATCCTAAATTAAATGGACAAGCTAATTATTTTCTTTAACATTTTTCAGCACAAGTCCTATGCTCTCATAGCATAGCATGGTGTTAATAAGGTAATGTGTTCAATTCCCAGATAAGCTGTCCTCATTTACTCAACCTTTTCCAAACCGCACAAATTTCTTCTGTATAACACGATTTTGAAAATTTTAAAAATGTGCAACTTTGTTTTGTACTTCCATTTATTTTGTTCCAACGTCAAAAGCCTGAAATGCAGAAGTAAAAAAACTTCAGAAATGTCCAAAAGCCATTTCATAGTGCTCAACCATTCAGAAACAAAACCAAAAAACAGGAATACTCTTTTGTACCAATGAAATCTTTATTTAGGCAAAAAAAAAAAAAAAAAAAAAAGTGTTTACTAAAAAGAAACTAAATGCTAGCGATGTTAAAGCATCTACCGTCCTTATTGGGACAGCGTAAATCCAAAAATGCCTGAGTAACCCCCACCATCCCAAATGCACTTTTTAATTTACCATACTGTTCCTGTCGATTCCATTCCCAAAGACTCCTCCAGCATCTGCTCCGCCAATGTTATAAAAAAAAAAGGTCCAAAATGTCTACATTTTCCACTGAGTTAGAGAGAAAATAAAAAGGGGCAAACAAGTACTTTTGAATCGCAGCCTTAAAAAATCCCATGATCCTGGGAGCAATTGATCCTGTTCCATGTATCCAGCATTCCCTATCCTATCTTCATTATGTACTGATCCGGCATCCACTGAGCCTCTCCTCCATTCCAAACCTTAAGATACCAGCAAAATCAAAACAAAGGAGGCAAAGAGTTAGAAATCAAATCCACTCAAACCTGCCTTCTTTGATGCATGCATGCAGCATTAAGGCCAAGACAGACTAATCAAAACTAATAACCTAACACTAAGACTAAATCAGACATGTTGATAAAAGCATGAAAGCTTCAAATCTGTCTTTTAGGGAAGGGGGTTAAACACCCAAACTTTTGACCAGTACATCTTTACAATGTAACTAAAGATCACATCATTTGAAAAGTGATCTAAAATTGGTTCAGTTACCATGTACCAAGCATTTTTATTAATGCAACAGAGGTTTGTTCTAGAGTTCAAAGTCACCCTTTTACGCAACGGATTAGATTTAGCAATCCTTTATTACAATGCATCAGTTCTGGGTCACGTCTAGAGGAAGACAGCATAAAACAATCAAGAAACCCACTATCCCATGAATAACTTTCATACATGGCATTTACAAAAATATTGTGAGACATTACATAACCCTTCGTTTGGTATATGAAAACTTTGCATTAAAAAGAAAAAGAGAAAAAAAAAATAAAATTAAAAAAAATGCACATTTAAAAATAACCAATTGCAGGGAGAAGAGAGATAATCGTCTCATGAAACGACAAGGGTGGAATTAAAACATGGGGTTTGTCTCAAGACTACAAAAACAAATGGCTCAAGGGCTCCAAGGGGACAACGTTTAGGAGCGAGAGCGGGAACGGCTATGGCGCGGGGAGTACTGTGGGGATCCTCGGCTGCGGCGTGGGGAGTAGCTTCGGCTACGGTTGTTGCTGCGGCTGCGACTCCTGCTGCGACTGCGGCTCCTTGATCTTGATCTTCCATAGCTCGGACTGCGGGGACCGTCCACTCTCACACGGATGTACGCAGTTTCTCCCTGGCAGAGACAGAACTTTCCATTGAGCAAGTGTAGCTAAAATTGTCACTATACTTACCAGACTTCCTGCAATAAAACACTACTCTTTGGTTGAACACCAGTATTCAACCAGTAAGACATACAGTTTGAACAGGTTTAGCTTTGGTTAACTATTAACAACCAAGAATAATAACTATAAAAAATAACCAGCAGACGATATTGTGTTTATTCTAAGTGCACGCTCATCTGCTGCATTAGATTCTGGAGCTCGTTATGGGAGGATGGGCTCCAATTGGCGGTCAATGTTTTGTTCATCAGCTGGAAAAAAGTTATTCTGAAAAGGATTCCAACAACATTGTTTCTCTGCGCCTTTATCATTATCTGCTACTCTTTATTGAGAACAACTTTTAGAACTTTATAGTCATTACGCTTATTGTAAACAGGCCTGTGAATTGTGAAAATAGAATAAATTAGCCAATAACTACTCAATACTGCTGAACTGTTGAGTTCAGCATGTTCATTATTGGCCAAATAGCTACATCAATATTTTCACCAAGACAAATGTACTTAAAACATAGAATCGCTCGCCACAACATTAGGATTTGCTTACCTTAGGATTATTCCAACGCTAAGCATATCCAAAAATTCTAATTTAAATCTCAAACCTACCTCATGCGATCGGAATTTTGTGTTATCCAGTTTGCGAACGGCGTAGGTCATGTCTTCTTTGCGAACAAACTCCACCACCCCAGTTCCATCTCGGAAAACGTCAGCGTAACATACATCACCTGCTTCACGCATGTGATCCTTCAGATCCTGCCAGCTGCCACTCGGTGGAAGCCCTGAAATCAAATGCAACGATCAATACAACTTCATATACTTCTTAAATTAAAGTTGTGATGCTAACATACCTGATACAATGACTCTGTACTCTGAACGTCTGGAGGGGGGTCCATATCTACCCCTAGGAGCCCCACCACCACCTCCTCCTCCTCCTCCTCCTCCACCACCGCCGCCGCCACCACCACCAAAACCTCCTCTCCCACTCCTGGGAAACTCCACCCGAAGACGATAGCCATCATAATCATATCCATCACGGGCATAAACAGCGTCTTCTGCATCTCTAAAGGAAACAGAGCAGGAAAGCATGTAAAAACTAATCTGGCATGAAACACCAGTCAGTGTGGCTAGAGGTCGCACTGAGCTAAAACTGCATGTAGCACATAACATTACTAGCTAGTCAACACTTAAAAGTAACACAAAATTGCCTCTAAAACAGAAAAGGTCTGTACCAAACTGAGAGGAAAAGCATTTTGGTTTTAGGACAGCTTTAAAAGGTTTTGATCCAATTCAAGTCAAGCAAGTTCATTTGTCTAACTTAGTTAGAAAAATAATTTGCATATGCAAGCCTAAGGCAGGCATTAAAGCCTAATAAAGCTCAATTATTTTAACTTAATAAAGCTAAATTTTACACATTAAACAAACAACCTACATCAAAAACAAACAAACTTACAAAGCCTGCTCTCATGGACTAAAACATTGTTTATAACAAACGAAGCCCTGGAAACATGGTGAGCACGGCTAAGCTAATTAGCGGGATATTACTGAAAGCAAAACTGAAAAAAAATAAAATAAAAAAAATAATAGACTTACAAAAAAAATACCCACTAGCGCACATATAGACACATTTTACAAACATCGTTTTCAGATATTTTTCATTTTACATAATTAAAGAAGTGAAACCGGCAACGTTGAAACAAACGGACGAAGTTAGCCTTTAAGCTAAAGTCTCAAATATACCCACCTTGGGTCTTCAAACTCGACAAAGGCAAATGGAGGTCCGCCTCGTCGGTTCTTCAGATCGATATCTCGAATGGCTCCGTACTTATAAAACACATCTTCTACATCTTTCGTACGGATATCAGGCGGCAGATTCCCGACATAGATGCGGCAGTCGTTGTTTCCAGCAGGGCCGCGGATCACACCACCAGACATCTCTACACTGTTATATCTTTACCTTCCTGCTGGGCAGACAAATAAACTTCACTTTTAAGTCTGATATATAACAGCTGTTTTTTTTTTACTTGCGAAATACGTTAAACAAACCGCAAAACCAGTCAGATACAAAACAAAGAGACTTACTATTGTTTGAAGCGCCACTTGCACGCGCACGACGAAAGCGTGTTTCCGCTGGAGAAGCGCGGGTCGCTTCCTCTTCAAGCGGGCTTTACACACGGCGGATGAATCTGGGGGAACGGGCTGAGGGGCGAGTAATAGAGTAGCTTCATCCGCGACGCTACATAGTTCGGATAGTGAAGTCTAAAACAATACAAATATTTTATATGGGAGGGTAATTAGTATGAATAACGAGCGAAAGGGTACGTCCAGTTTTTATTAAATACCATAGCGCCAACTTGTTTGATCCTCTGGTAAAGTCAATAGTATATTTATTGTTTGCACCTGCTGCTGAGGTAAACAAGATTACCAATTGACTTACATGGAGACAAAGTTGAAAAAAAGAATAAACCATTTACAATTATCCTTATACCTTGTCATTTTAGACATATAAACTTATTTCATTATTCAAATATATAATAGTAATAGCATTTATAGTATAGCCTAATTTACATGCAAATGTACCCTACTAGTGTATTCAAAGATTGTAGTCCAGACAATCTTCTATCTTTACAATTTTATTGCAGCATGTTCAGTTTGTATTCAGGTTGTCAGTAAATTAGTTGCACTATTGTTTTGTCAATAATGCATTAAGAATTACATTCAGAATCATCAAATAGGCTACTCATAAGCTTGTAACCCGTGCTGTTCTGTTTATTCATCAGAACAAAGGCTTTATTAAAGCTTTAGATGATGAAAGGGATCTACAGAAGCATACAATTATTTCTAAGAAACTCTTAAATGTTGACAGTATAGTGATAAGGATCAACATAACACAGTCAACTTTATTAATACTCAATTACTTTCCTAAATAATCTTGGCTACAAAAGCTATAATTTTACAATGTTTTTTAAGACAAGCAGAGAACACCACAAAATTCCACATCCTGAAAAACGTACTTAACCATCACTTTCATGTGCTGTTTTACTGTATAGCAACATCACATTTAGGAATAAATAATTATGTTTGAGTGTTTTATATGGAGGTGGCAGTGAAATCTGCTAGATTTCAGCTAATGGATGACGGGAATCCGCAGCATTTCAATACGCGTAGCTGGAAAGGTAATGAGAAAGACCAGTGGCTCCGCTGCTGTCACCACAAACCGTGTACTTCCCTTGAGAAGCCAGACTGTTGATCTGAGGAGAAAAGAAGTAGAGAAGCAATTAGAAAGAAGATCTATTTTATCTATATCTATCTGTTTGTCTGTTTATTTATAGGTTTGGTTGACATGCCTCTGCTCGTTTGATGAATTCCTCGGTTGCAGCAACTTCATTCTCTCTCTGTCCACGCCAGGTTTTCAGAGCTGAGGCCTGCAGAGCTCGGCCGAATGAGAAGGTGAGAGCCCAGGGTTTCACAAGTGGACAGTTATTAATGGCATTTAGGTTAATGGAAGCCTCCTCCTCGCTTTGACCTCCTGAGAGAAAGGTCACCCCTGAAAGTGCAGGAAGTCTGTATTTACATATGTTCAGACTCGTCACTTAATCTGAAATCAGGTTTAGGGTTTGTAATGTATCCTCACCTGTCACTGCGGGCGGGACAGTACGCCGCAGAGCAGTGATTGTTGCCATTGCAACCTCCTCTGCGCTGTATTTGGTTGGGCAGCTGTGTCCAGGGGTCACCATGTTGGGCTTGAGTAGTGTGCCTTCCAGATACACATGATGATCAAACATGGCTTTGTAGACTTCTGCAAGCACCTGGAAAAATGACAGTTAATGTGTAAAGCACAAGTTCACTCAAAAACTGAAAATACTCATTTACTTGCTCTCATGTTGTTTCAAAACTGTGTAACTTAATGTTGATTTATTTATCTATGTTCATATGTTATTCTGGACCATTGTTTATATGAAACACAAAGTCATACAGATTTGGAATGAAATGGGGGCGAATAAATAATGACAAAATTTTCATTTTTGGATGTATTATCTTTTTAAGAAGTAGAGCATGACCAACCCTCTCTGTAACGAACTGACAACGCTTCAAATCGTGGTCTCCATCAGGTAGAATCTCCGGTTCCACTATGGGTACTATCCCATGCTGCAAGTACAGTTCGGGACAAAAACTTGAGCTTGACAAATCTTTATTTGCACTTCTTATAAATGAATGTAGCAGAATGAACATTTTACCTGCTGACAAATACTAGCATAGCGAGCCAGGGCTTTAGCATTTTCTTTAATGCACAGGTTTGATGGGGTGGTGTCGCTGATTTTCATCACACTACGCCACTTTGCAAAGTCAGCTCCATCTTTTTTATACTGAGCGCAGCGTTCTGAGAGCCCATCCAGACCTGTTGAGATGGCAGAGCTGTTTAGTTGTGATGATCATTATGTTCTGGTTTTTGTTTGCATAATATTTGTGTGTACTGTGTATATTTTATATAGGCCTATATATGTAGGCTATATATATATATATATATATATATATATAAATACACACACATACGCATGTATATATTTTAGAAAAATATATAAAGATAGAAAAACCAACTTATAACCATTTTTTGTTGGTGACAATACTAGTTGCCTAAGACTTTTGCACAGTACTGTATATATATCAAACAACATATTTTTAACAATAGCAAAATCATTTGTTTGTTTTCCAGCAAAATGTACATGCATGAACTTATCTGCCAAATTTATATGGGTCATTCCACGAAATCTGTGCTTTTTGCACTTGGAAAAATAATTATGTTTTTTTTAATTAAATTAAATGAAGACTTCAATTTTAATAATAAAAAAACACCCTAGTTTAACTAGTATTTCCCGAAGGGATTTTGCAATGATGATAATGATATGATATGATCATTTGAAATGAGAGTTTTAAGAATATTAATCAGTGACTTAAAATTTATTTATCGACTATTCAGATCCAGAGAACAGACATTTTTTAAATAGCCTACCTTGTGTAGTGGTTTCTACATTAGTTCCTGGCAAGGGGACTACACCTTTGTCAACCTGTGAAGAAAGGGAATGTTTTAGAAAGGAAATATAATTTTAATTCAGCTCATTGAGTCAAACGCTCTGTCAGAAAAAAAGGTGCATAAACTGCATCTTTATCAGTACAGCAGGTGCATATTAGCACCTTAGAGTAAGTTTTTCAACTTTTTATGGGTAAATAGAGTACAAAGTAGCCTCTTTAACGGTATTGCTAGTGACCAGCTGTTGTACCCCTAAAGGTATTATTTTTATAGAATTAATACAAAATTCAAATAAAATGTTTCCTAAAAACAAATTCTGTTAACACTCTCCATATCTGTGACAAACAAATTTATATATGGTATCCCACTGATTGAACTGCACTTTCAACGTGTCAAAACAAAACTCCTACATCCATGCTAGTGAGGCATCATACCTTGATTCCGATGGTGATGCCCTTGTCCTTTATCATCTTGACGAATGGGACACCATCATCAGAGTTCTGGTAGAGAGTTTCGTGGAAGAAGATCACTCCACCGATGCAGTTATCGATGCGGTCATCAGCAGTGAAGAGCACCTGGCGGTAGAGACGGCGGTTCTCCTCGTTGTTCTCCACTCCTATCTGGTTCAAACGCTTCCCCATGCTGCCTGTTAGAACATCCACAGGATCAAAATAAGTTCTTGTGGGTTTCTTTCATACTGCGTCTTGTGACAACACTAACCTATAGACTCGTCTGCAGCTAGGATGCCTTTCCCTGGAGTCACTATGCGCAGAGCTATCTCATGGAGCTCCTTCTTCTGCTCAGTGGTGAGGGGAGGAAACTGATGGGTCATCCTAAATGTCCAGAACTACCTAAAGATAGAGTATAAACGTAATGACAATCATAATCATGAGTATATTATATAATTAAGAGGGGATATCAAAGACATCACCATTATATATTGCCTTTGTGCTCACTTATGCTTATAACAGTGTCTGTATTGTTCACATCCGATGTAAGAAAAAATGTAAAATGTTGAAATGTAAAATTAGTGTTTTAATGTTTGCAAACATTTCCTAAAACGCAACAACGTGTAACTCGAAACATCCTTCATATTAACAGTACATTGGGCTCTATATAGAAAACCTGGAAATATCCGGGAATTTTAAAATTGAAATTTCCAAGCCTAAAATATTACAGTTTTTCTCAGTCGGCACTATTTAAATTTGCACAACAGTTAATGCATTTCTCAAAACAATTAGTACAAACTGCAAAACCTAGTTGATAACCTGCAAAAGCATGTCACAAAATGGATAGCTCATTCCTCAAAAGAAAGTATTCAAGTCTTGTGAAAAGTCCTGACACCATTGTTCATTAACAAGACAGTCAAATGGCTTTGTCGTGTTTTCATTATGACAGTTTACTCTATATATTTTTTACAATGCAAAAATGTCAGATTTTGGTGACAAAAAATGCTCAAGACAGCACTATATACTATTTGAACAGCCATTTGAAAACAATAGTAACGTAACGTTACTGTAGTTTTCAAATGGCTGTTCAAATAGTATATTTGTGAGGTACAGTATCTGAGTACAAGACAAATCGAAACATGTATGTTTCACATTTTTACTGCATATTCTCTTTGCAATTCTATTTTACTTTATTCAAAGCATTGTGCAAACGATTCAATTTAGAAGACATTTTCAGGAAAAAAAGATTTAAACAATTTTTTCAAATTTGCTTGACAGATTTTGACAACTAGTTCAACATTTTGTATGTAATGACTCAAGCAATGAAATGAGGAATATTAGATTTATATGGAATGACTATTCAGCATTCACAAGTTTAATTAATTTTGACTGACATGACATAAGCAAATTATAATATTATAAAACAGCAGAGAGTTTTATGAAAGCAATTTCATTTCATTTCAATTGCATTTGCAATTTGTTGGAAGGAATGAGAAACTGCTACTATGATGTGCACAAATGATTAATTGTTTTGAGAAATGCGTTAACTGTTGTAAAAACGTAAGTACTGTTGTAAGAAATGCACCAAAGCGACTGCGAAAAACTGTAATGGAAATGTATGAAATATTTAAAACGTCTATTCTAGTATACGCACAGCTATAGAACCTTTATTTGGTTAAAAACTGGTTTCTGTGAGTTTAAGCTTTAGAAAATTGATTTGTAAACTAGTCTAAATTCTCAACTAGTAAACACAAACATTAAGTAGTAAATTATTGTGTATATATGTAAGTTTTATATCTAAGTTTAATAAGTATGTTTATAAGTATGTTTTACAGGAAGATTTCAGTCTTTCTACTAAAACGTCATTTTTTGTTTTACTTGTTTCTTTGCAATTATCTGTAAAAGTTAAAATTTCTCAGTATAGAAATTATGTTCTATAAAAAAGTTATTCTTTTTAAATGAAATAGCCATCAAAATAAAAATTAAATAGTTAAATCCCAAACAACTATCACTTAAAGGCATAACAGCTCTTCCACTAAATGTTGTTCTGTTCAGAAATGCCAAGCATTCACTTTCACAAAACCTTAACAAAGATTTCTGCAACTCTGGCAAATCTGTTATCCACAGCCACTGACGCACACATTTTAAAAGTCTTATGCATGCATAAATTAATAAAATAACCAAAGTACTGCAAAATATGTTCTTTTTAAGTGTTCTTAACTTCTTAAAAACCTTTTGAATCTTGATCAGCATTTAAACAGCTATCCTGAAAACTGATTGTGCATGACTCTCAGCATTAAAAACTATCCATACATTTTATTTTTAGTAATAAAAACTATACAAAGTGATTTCACCACTGCATATTTCATGAAACAATTGTAAAATTCTAAATGATGATGGCAGATAATTCAACAGATGGAATTACTCACCAGGTCAGAACGGACCGACTGACTCAGACTGAAGGGGCTTTTTCCTACAGACGAGTTGAGACGTGACTGATTCTTTAACAGTGCCAGTGTCCCAGTTCTTTATGAAGGTGATATCCCAGAGGATGCTGACACTTGTAGGGCGGAGCTTAACGTCATGCCCTCATTAAGTTATTGGAGGAAATGTTAAAGGCCACCAAAGGTTGCCCACCTGATCCCATTTCTCTAGCAGTATGGATTAAATTTTTACAAAGCAATACAGTCAATTGAGATTTTTTACCTCTATACTGCAAAACTTGGTGAGGGTAGATTGGGTGGTTGCCAGGTGTTTGCTATACAGCTGTTCTGGGTGGTTGTTAGGATAGTTATGTACTCAAAATAGCCTATATGGATTATTCATTGAAAATCAGTGGGATTTTTTTGCAGTTTTATTATCTGCCAGGTGGCCTAAAAGCCCCTTTATTTAAGGGTATCAACTCTGTAACCTATTGGGTCAGGCCACATCCACTGTATTCCCGTCAACAATATAATTAGATCATACATGCCTCAGGCGAATCCTTAAATCTCTAGTCAGCTGAGACTCTGAGCATACCCTTAGGAAAATGTTGGCAGTCACAGAGCGGCTGAGATTCAAGTATATGTATGGTAAAAAATGAGGTGGGGTCATGACATAATTTCTTGTTCTATACAGGTAAGTAGAATTTTTAGATGACTTTATGATCTAGTTTTCAAGGACAAAAAAGGAGTCCAAGTTTGAAGATTCAGTTTACTAAAGCATCGACCTGTTTATGTGATCGATGCCCTAAAGTGGCTTTAAGTGTAATTTCTTCAAATCACAAGTAATATGTATAGAAATAGCCAGGCTTTTTTAGGAGCATGTTATTCAGTTCTTAATATGAAACCGACATGGTACTGTAGATAAAAATGGCAGGTTTAGAGGGATACCCAATGTTTTATTATACATAATAAAACTGAACCCATTGGAAGTAGACTCTCAGGAGAACTGTTAAGAGTTATGGATATTTTAAGCCACCTCTACTGGGGCTGTGATTTTTTTTCCTGATACCTAATTAAAAACATTAATAATGATGCTTTATCTGGTGTTCAATTTTCAGCCCTATTAAGGCTGCTCCCATTTGGGTTTGTCATTGCTCTCACAAATAGGTCACACCAAAGTCTCAAAGTTGGAGAAATGTCTCCAGGTATCATTCACAGATATATATTTTACAATTCTATCTTTTGAATTGTAATGATGTAAAGTTCTACTTTCGTCCTGCACATCAATTGATGAACAAGTTCTATTTTGGGGACATATGTACTGCTAAAAACTGATGAAAAAAAACATAGATAATCAAATAATTGTCACAATTATCCACCCGGTCCCTAAGTCCCAGCGCCCATGAACTGTTACCATACACTTGCAGAACAGATCCTTAGATCCTTCATATCACTTACCAACACGGCCATAAAAATACCAAAGCTGACCAATCTCCAGAATGTATTCACCAGATCTAGTCACTGAACATCCAGAATCTGTTCTACCTGCATCC
The DNA here is from genome assembly GCA_032361145.1 of Enteromius fasciolatus. Lineage (NCBI taxonomy): Eukaryota > Metazoa > Chordata > Actinopteri > Cypriniformes > Cyprinidae > Enteromius > Enteromius fasciolatus. The sequence goes on from JAUMHR010000069.1 coordinate 5,933,101, forward strand.
ATCTTCCTCGCTCCCATTCTCTGGCAGATGAACAACCAAATCCGTGTTGCCACCCTCGAGGAGCCTGCTCCGCCGTTTGTACCACACTTATGTACCATTGAACGTTTGTCTCTCCCTGCAGTACTCGCACCTCACCAGGCTCTGGACATCCTGGCAGCAGGTGGACCCTCTTGCTAATGCTACTGGTGGCCCAATATGGCGAAGGAGGTAGCATGGTATGTGCAGGGATGTCTGTGCCATGACAACCACATCTCGCCAGTTGCCTAAAGGCAAGCGCCAGCCTCTTCTGGTTCCCCGCCGCCCCTGGGCCCACATAGGAATAGACTTTGCAATGGACCTGACTCCTTCCAATGGGAATACCATAAATCTTAGTTGTCATTGACAGATTCTCTAATACCTGTAAACTGATTCCTCTCAATCGTGTCCCCACAGCCTTGGAAACTGTGGAAGTTCTGTTCCAGCAGGTTTTCCGGAACTTTGGTCTCCCTGAGGATTTTGTCTCTGACAGGGATTTGCAGTTTATCTCCAGGGTCTGGTGATCATTCTTCCTGCTACTCGGAACCACCATCAGCCTCTCCTCATGGTACCATCCTCAGACTGATGGCCAGACCGAGCGTAAGATACAGGAGATCTCCCACTACCTCTGAACCTACTGTTCCCAACACCAGAACACCTGGAGCCAGGATCTGCCGTAGGTGGAATATGCCCAGAACTTCCCTTGTCAAGAATCCACCAGTCTTTTTCAATGTGTCTCAGGTTATCAGCCACCACTCTTCCTCTGGTCCGGCGAAGCCTCTGAAGACCCTGCGGTGGATCACTGGTTCCAGGAGAGTGAGAGGGTCTGGGACTCACGCATATCCACGGAAGTAGCCGACCTTAAAAGGTCCCCCAATCCCACCTACCATCCGGGAGATAAGGTATGTCTCTCCACCCAGGACATTTGCCTCCGGCTGCCCAGCAGAAAGCTGAGTCCCCGATACACCGGTCCCTTCACCATCCATTCACAAATCAATGACATCACCTACCGGCTGGACCTACCAATGGACAATATAGTATTTCTCCCTCGTCTCACATATCCCTGTTTAAACATTACATTGATCCCGTTTTCCCTCCATCCACAGAACCTGAACCGCCAACCCCCCTCCACCCCAGTCTGTCAAACCATGTGCTATTCTTCACTGCCAGCCCCAAGGCTCCGTGTCTGTGCACTCACCTGATCACCACTGCACTCTTGTGTTTATCATTGCTGTTAATAAACAGCAAAAACTTACCTCTGCCCCTTTGTGTGAGGGTGACAATAATGGTATAAGTTGTTACCATAATAACGGCACACTACACAATATAAACTAAACTGTATTGTGATGCATTGTATTATTTAGTAGCACTATACATTCCATTGTACATTACACTTTTGTATATTCTGTGAAAACATATATTAATCAACATATTTCATGTATTAGTAATAGTAAAGTTGTAGCATATTAGTCTTTCATACCCAACAATAGGAATGACTTTTTCTGCAGTTTACACTGATACATAGATGTTAACAAATTATTTGTTCAAAACAGATTCATATACATGAGTGAAAAAAGTGGTGTTTTTGTCAGAAAGTAGACAAATCATTCATTCAACCCTTTTGTTAAAAAATGTTGATTCATTTAGGAGCAAAACAAGTAACTTGCCTCTAAGTGAATCACTGAATCATTTACTCAACCGTTCATACAAAAACACTGATTTATTTATTAATGGAGCAAGTGATATATATTTAAGAGTGAGTCAATTTATTGAATTATTCACTCAAATGTTTCATTCAAAACCACTGATTTATTTATTAACAAAACTCGTTTCGAGACTCGTTTCGAAACAAAATACTATTCCTCTGACGTTGTATTAAAATGCACAGAAGTTGATTCCGCTTTGGCTTCATTTGATACTATTATTTTTAAAAAAGTAACTATCAATATTAATATCACAATATACTTATGTGTAAGCATTATTATGATTTTTATTTGTCACAGATTATTACTCTTATAATGCCACATTAAAGAGTGCATCACTGTAACCAGTATGGATATACAAATACCTTTAAAAACGAGTTTAATTTAAATTATCTTTCGTTACATTATACACAGTAACTAAATAAAACACAACAATTCATATACTAATAAGACAAATATTGCCTTATAGTAAAGGGATAGTTCACCAAAAATAAGATTGTGGTGTATAAGACGTAAAAAACTATAAATATTGTTTTTTGCACAGTCCGATCTTTTCATGTCTCAAAACCTCAATATATCGTCACGAGCCATAGGGTTTAATTTGGTTTCTTCTGTGTATATGTTTTTGACTCTCAAAGCTTTGGAACATTTGGTTGTCATTGACTTTTTTTACTTTTTTGATTATATGACTGACAGACTGCAACAGTTTGAGTTAAAATCTTTGTTTGTGTTCTACTGAAGAAACAAAGTTAACAATATTTTGAATGTCCTGAGGGTAAGCAGAAAAACATCAAATTTTCATTTTTGGGTGAACTAACCCTTTAAGGCAAAATTTAACGATCAAAACAGAGGTAAGCAGAAGCAGGCAATTTCAGATGAATAGAAATGTGATTATAAAATAAAACTTTTTATTGACTGGCTATTCACAGATTGATTTGTTCATGCTTTTATGTTGGTGAACTATTAGAACAAATACTGTGGCGTTTTATCTTGTCTTTGGCAAATCACTGAATGTTACAGAGAGAAAAAAATTGTAATTTTTGTTTTCATGTAGAATTGGTTCCTGTAGCTTTTGTTTTAGCCCCTGTCTTCATTTACCTTCATCTTTATCAAGGTAGGAGACGTGTCTGCAGGGGTGGATGGAGAGTTCAATAGGTCACACTCAAAATTCTGAAGCAGGTCTAATGATAAACCTCGCATCGACTTTTTCGGTCGGTCAGGATGATTCTTCAGCTCCAGGATTGGCTCAATGGGACTTTTCTGCAGCAGCTGAGAGTCAAAAGATATGCCGTGGAAAAACGTCTGGCTTTGGAAGAGATCCAGGCAGCGTAAGCGACGTGTGGGGGTCTTACACAGAAGCTGTATTCAAACATGATAAGAGAGTTTTAGGAAAAATGGTTTGAATATTTCCATTAACAATAACAGGGTTATAAAAAGATATACAGAAAACGTATCTGGGTGGCACAGCTGACACAGAAGAGCGAATTTATAAAAATTCAAACTTTAGATATGAAATGTAAAGTCCTTTGAACAATAACACAAAAACAACAACAACCAAATCAAAGTTACCAGTTTTAAAAGACTTGGTAAGCTTCATAAAAAACTTTGAATAGGACTGGAGACAAATTCTGTTAAGTTCTGATAAATAACAACAACAGTAAAATATAAATTGCTAACAGTTTATGAGGCAGTGTACTCTGAATCAGTCAATTCAGTTGCTGCCTGCCTTCTAAAACCTGCTATTTAGCGATCTAAATCCATTATGTGTCTCGTTAATGCTGTGGCTGAACGACAGTCTGCAACACACACTTGGCGTCATTGGATTTCACACACATGTAAAAACTTTTATGCACTAGCTACATTTGATACTTTTTCTCTATGTCTAAATGTTCACTCCTTGCAAGTATAACTTACATTTTACAATGCAGGGACTGTAACTAGAGATATGCTAGTTATAAATACAGTAATAATTACTTTATTTAGGCAGAAGAAGTTTGTTGTGGTTTCCAAGCTCATTAATGTTAACGTTAGCAGTCTTCCACTGATAGTGGCATTAGCTAGCTCTGTGGTTAGCTAGTCTATGATGAGCCATAATTTAGCAATGGATAACGTCATACTGCAAATTGTAAAACATACATTTTCAATATAACAGGCCAAGGAGAGATGATACATCTCATTACTATAACTGTCACGCTATTAAATAAATACTTTAGTCTCACTGTCAAAAGTTAAAAGGACAGTCAGTCAACTACACTGTAACAACGTAACGTAATTACTAGCTAATTCCGCTTCACTCACAGCTTATTTAACAGCAGCAAAACTGAACATGATAGTCAATAATGTTGTCATGCTTATTTGAGTTAAGAGAACTGATGGGGATGTTCTTTTAATTGTTATTCAAGCAATCATTTTGGCATGGTGTAACCCTCCCTGCCTCCTCCCCCATATAAATATGATAATGACTCTACTTCGAACCCCCCCCCGAAAAAGCAATGGCAAAAGCAAGCAAGCAAGAAGAGAAACTTCACAGAATGTGAATTGGAGGTGCTCCTATCAGTGTGAAAAACTGTGTTATGTGCAAGTTTGTCCTCTGGAGTTAATAACAAATGAAAAAAACAAAAACAAGTAGCCCTCAATGGATCAGACAAAAAAATGTGTCAAAAATAATCTATGCATTAAGAATATGACTCGCAA
>JAUMHR010000069.1:5945659-5965051 GCA_032361145.1 Enteromius fasciolatus
AAAGTAATGCGTTACTTTACTAGTTACTTGGAAAAAGTAATATTATTACGTAACTCGCGTTACTTGTAATGCGTTACGCCCAACACTGCCTGTTGATGCTTTATTTTAGTCACTGTATTGAATATGAAAGAATGAATGAATGCATAATTATACTGTATTGACATTTTATTCAGTATATATATATATTTATCTTAAAAATGTATATGTAGTACATAATACTTATTTTCATTATTAAAAACCCTTTCACTGTGTAAGAAAATGTGATGATATCAAGACAGCATGAAAATGATCATTAATAAGTACATTAATATAATACAATTACAGTATTACCTGGAAAATATATAGATATATAGTTGGTCAATTAATATATGAGCACAGTATATTATATATATATATATATATATATATATATATATGAAAATTATATATTATATATATATACACAGTATAGCTCTTTTATATAAAATATTACATTTACATATTCTTGGAGACAATATTGCCATAAATCCTATGGTAAGCAAGCTAAAAATGACTGTGTTGAGGATAAATTCTTAAAACTATATAAAATATAACACTGAAATATTACAGGAGAAATATTTGTCAGAAGAAAAAAATAATTTTATCAGGATTTCAGACCAGTCTTTTGAAAGAAAAATAATAATGATTAAGCTATGAAATTCAGTGTTATAAATTACATGTATTATATTTGTGTATATACTAATGCTGTCAAATGATGAAAGATTTTGGTGTACATAATATATGTACATGCATGTATTTGAGAATAATATGTAATGTTTATGTATTAAAAATATTTATATATGACAGAAATGATACCGTAGGAATATAAATATATACAGTTAAATATTTTCAAAATTTCAGCAAGTATGTGTGTGTATTACATAATAAATATACAAAAGACACATACATATGTAAACAAAAACTTATTTTGGATGTGATTAATCGTTGACAGCACTAGTATATACAAACACACACACTACTATAACTATAATACATTATGCATTAATGTTGTAAAAATACCTTTTTTAAAGAATACATTTTGTAAATTATGCCCTCTGGAGACCACTAGTTTGAAGCCCCCTGCTTTAAAGCAGAGGAAAACAAGGAGTGGGACATGTATGTGGTGTGACTCACTGATGAAGAGATTGCTCTGGCTCTGCCAACAGTCCCGGAGACTGAGGACGAAAGGATGTCTGACTTGTCGCTACAATGTAACAGTTGACAACACAACATGAGATGGATGTGAGTGCAGGTGCTGAGAGGAAATGGGAAGAAATCATAACAACATGAGCAAGACAATTGAAGTATGAAATGTGTGCATGCTTAAAGGGTATTGACTGAGAGGAAGTCAGCGTTGTCCATGTCTCACTGGCCCAGTTAGAACCAGATCAGACGAGCTGTAGCCGACACAGAGCGCAGCGAGCGGCGTAGTGTGACTCACCTGAATTATCACCTCCTCTTTGGACTGCTGGAGGACTCCGTGTCTCAAAACCTCAGCTTTGGGTAAAACCTAACCAACAGTGACAGCAAAAACTCTGTAATGAAGATGGTGCAGCATAGCACATTTTGGAAAAGGCAATAACATGACAAAAGATTCAGAACAAGCCAGAATAAGTCACCTTAATAGCACAGGCCTCATCTTTAGACATGTCCTTCACCTTTAGGATTGGACCAAATGAGCCTTTAGCTACAAAACCAAGAATCTGAAAAAAGAGTGAATGGTTAAAAAAAGACAAACTAGTTTTAAAATCATAAGATTTAAAAAGAAGTGTGATAAATGGTGTTGAATGTGCACATGTAATGTACTTAAAATCATAAAAGAAGGGTTGAAGATTAATAGCGATTAATCAGATCCAAAATAAAAGTTCTTGGTTACATTATTGTAACGCTGGAGTGCCCTTTCCAGTTCCCTGTGGATCCCGTTCCGCAGTCACGGCCATGAGTGCCAATCCCGATCCCCACGGATTCCATTCCGCAGTCGCGGGTAGGAGTGCCAATCCGGATCCCTGCGGTTGCCGTTCCGCAGTCATGGCCAGGAGTGCCGTTCCAGTTCCCTGTGGATTCCGTTCCGCAGTCACGGCCATGAGTGCCGATCCCGATCCCCACGGATTCCATTCCGCAGTCACGGGTAGGAGTGCCAATCTGGATCCCTGCGGTTGCCGTTCCGCAGTCATGGCCAGGAGTGGCGTTCCAGTTCCCTGCGGATTCCGTTCCGCAGTCACGGCCATGAGTGCCGTTCCTGATCCCCACGGATTCCATTCCGCAGTCACGGGTAGGAGTGCCAATCCGGATCCCTGCGGTTGCCGTTCTGCAGTCATGGCCAGGAGTGCCGTTCCAGTTCCCTGCGGATTCCGTTCCGCAGTCACGGCCAGGAGTGCCGATCCAGATCCCAGCGGATTCCATTTTGCAGTCACAGCCAGGAGTGCTGATTCCCATGAATTCCGCTCCCAGAGTTTCGTTCCAGAATTACGGCCAGGAGAGCCGTTCGAGAGTCTTGTTCCTTAGTCACGGCCAGGAGAGCAATTCCAGATTTCTGCTCCTGAATTACAACCAATAGAGCTATTCCCAAGTTATGTTCCGTATCCACCATGGTCCCCAGAGACTCCTGATCCGCTATGGCCTCATGCAGCCCCTGATCCGCCATGGTCTCCAGAGACTCCTGATCCACCATGGCATAACGTAACATTGTCCAATCTGTCTAGTTTTAGTTTCGTTTTGTATCTTCCTGTTTTTCCTTATTTGGTCTTGTTCCTGTTCTTGTTTAGTTAGTCAGTTTAATCCGCCTCCACCAGTGCTCCTCACCTGTTGTCAGTTTTCCCTTAGTGTTTTCCCATGTTTAAAAACCTGTTCTGTTTTGCCTTCGTTGGTCGGTCTTTAATGTTAAAGTGCCCATTATGCCATTTTTAAGGTGGCTAATATTGTTTTACATGTATGCAAGGTCAAAAAACACTTTAGTTTTTTCCATTTATTTTTCCCCAGTTCTAAATGATTCGTAAACGACTTGTGTGCAACAGTTCGAAGACTCAGTCTGTCTAAACCCCTTTCCTGTGATCCCTCACTGTGTTTGGTCAGATAGCGCAGTCCTGTACGATTGGTCTACCACTACAGAGCTTGTGCCAAAACTACCGTGGACAGTGCTTTTGTAAGCAAATCGGGCACACCTCTACGTAGTGAACTTCAGCATTGTATTAACACTGCGTTAAGCCATCGTTTATCATTACTTAAGCCACATTTACACATTGCCAGGTATTTAGAGAAATAAATATCTCCTGCCCTCCTTTCCAATGTAAATAGGGTGCTCACATGACCTTAAGCATTTTCTGGCGCAAACCAAACCGTTGGGAAATATCTGCATCTTCCCTTCGTGTAAACGGAGTCTTAAACTAATGATGAGACAGACTACATTAGGCCCACAGCTGAACAACAGAACTACAGAAACGCAAGTTATAGGGGCACTTTAATAATGTTATTCTGAGCAGTATTTACCCTTAAAGTATTGTCATTGTCAAAAAACACTGTCATTACTATTTTGTAACATACTTCACTTTGTAACAAAATTTATTTAAAGTAAGTTTTAAATAATTACATATTATTTTGTTATGTTTAAATTAATATTTAAAGTTAACATATTTTAACATACTAAATTAAAACTTCATTGGCACAAATGTGTAATTACACATGTATTTAAATACCTGACATATACGTTTCAAGCTTATCAGTACACTCAGCAGTACAACAGAAGTAATAATGAAATTACATTACACTCTTTTAAAATATGTTAGTCAAAATAGAATCTCTCTTTAAAAGTATGTTACTCTTGCATTTCATACATTTTAACCCAAAATGAAAACTGTCATCATTTAGTTCCCCTTGTATTGTTCCAAACATGTATTCTTTTGTGGGTCACAAAAGGTACATTCTTTTACATTTCTCTTTTTGTGTTAAGGAAAAAAAGGTTGGACATTTGTATGACAATGTACAATTTTTGGGTGAATCATGTAAGAATTTTATGACTTGCGGCAATGAGCTACCTTTAATTGCTTATGTGCAGTAAAACTGTGAGGAAATTCCGGCAGGAAAATGGAAATAAAGCCTGGCGGTGTCCACTCTAAATGAGGCCCCTCGGGATTTGAGTCTGAGGGCCGAGATTGCTCAGAGACAGGGTATTCTCTGTGCTGGGCGCTGCGTCTAAATACACTGTGATGAAGAAGCTGAGCTGGGAGAGACAGAGGGCCCTGATGACATGACAGAGATCTCCTCCTCATCAGTGATGCTGATTCCTGTAGCACAGACGACACCATTGACAAATAACTACACAACTGCTTATAAAAACATAATGCTTAACCGATCACTAGCTAGTGTGCATTTAAATGTAAAAATGCAATGGCCCCAAAAGACTACTAAAAGTTAAAAATATTCTCTTTTATGTTAACAAGAAAGAAACTCAGGTTTGGAACAGCTTGAGTGTGAGTAAATGATAGTAGAATTTTTGATAATTCGCTTTAATTTACATTTAAAATGGTCATACTTTATTCTAAGTTCCAATTATTGCATTAACAAACCATTGCTACTAAGTGTAACTTTAATGTATGAGTTACATTGCATTAAACAGAAAAATATAAAATCAAGTGGCATTTCAAGATCGCAGTTAATTAATATGAAAGACTATTATAGTCTGCCTGTGTCAGTTTGAGCTAACAATACACAGATTAAAATGTAATTCGTTTCTCGTGTTATATCTATACATATATTTTTCAGTAACTATCAGTTTTGTGAATCATAGTGCGATGTGATGTTACAGGCTTGTTTTTTGTTCTTGTTTAACGCCTGCAAAGTTCAATATCATCTATTATGAAATTGCCTCATGAAAGTGATACGTTAGCCTCTATTTAGTCTCACGAACCTGCAAAGCACAATCAATTTTTTTAATCATAGCGACCCGTGTCCACACAGCGTTACTCTGTACAAGCTGTGTTATTCATCAGTGCGAGGTGTTACTAATAGAGCAGTAAACACTTTTACCTTATTTTTACTCCCGTCGCCGCCCATCACATTGGATCAACAAGAAATGAACGACACGCGATTTTCTTTAAAAAAACAAATCTACTCTCCCGAAGAATAAAAGTGAATCCCACGTTGCTTACAGCAGCTTTGCACACAAAATAACGCTGTTTCAGCAAACACATTATCAGTGCGCAAACCTACCATACACATGCAAGAGCTCGAGACTCCGCCCCGCCTACTCATTAATATTTACACATAAACAAAGATCACGTTACAGCAATGCACTGCATGCATCAGAAACGTCATAATTGATTGATTGTGTAACTAACAGACGTGATCTTTGTTGTCTGCTAAAAGGCTACTGTGGACCAGTGGACAATCAATGTAGATTTGTAATAATGCAATGAAGAATAAAATACGATTATGTGACTATATTATTTTATACTATTATATCATGTTCATTTTAATTGCTTTAAAAAGCATTTTAAAAAATGCACAACTTTATAATTAAATCTAATAAATTATGTGACTATATTATTTTATACTGTTATATCATGCTCATTTTAATTGCTTTAAAAAGCATTTTAAAAAATGTATCTACTTTTTTCTGATATCCTTATGAGGGATTATTGAAGATGTGCATAAAGTTTAACAATAACTGAATTACAAGACTTCTTTGGGGCTTGCATTTATTTTATTGACAAATATTAATTTACATGCTTGATGACATTTAATACCTCCCATAATTTGTACAAAGAAAACTACTAGGGCCATTGCCTGATACAGTGGGGGGGAAACCTAAATAGTGCTCATTTTTAAACATTCAAGCTCAAATAACATTGTTCACTTTTGAAGCTGACAAGCAAAAATCAGCAGCATCTCAGACATTACTGAAATGATACAGAAGATAACCACAGATACAAAAATATCAGAAAATACTTTGTGTAAAAAGTGCCATAGTGTTAAAATTACAAAGCATTAATCAGACAGGCTGCAAAAATGGCATAAACAAGATGCTTCCCATTGATGTCCAACTGCTCCACAGGCAGAAGATCCTCAGTCCATACGCTTTTGTATTGCACTATGTAGTTGGTACAGTAAAACAGTGGTCAGCTAACTAATATCATGTACAATTCAACACTGAGTTGAAATGGGGAGAAATTGTGGTGCTTTTTCACTAATTGTGTGATAATATGGGTTTTCAGAATATGTGAATTTCAGATTCTTCTAGCTTTTCCATTCTGGCCTACTAGAATCTCCTGATCCAGCAGGAGAGGTGTCACAAAGCTCCAAACACACAGTATAGATAAACTGTAGGTGAATTGTAGAACACTGTCTTAAGCTGTGAGGAGGTTATCTTACTTAAAGAAATAGTTCACCCAAAAACGATAACTGGTCATCAAGTACTCACACCTTATGTCGTCCCAATGTTTTTCTTCAGAACACAAATTAAGATATTTTTGATGACTTCTGAGAGCTCTCTGACATCAGTGAAACAAGCGTAATTTTACGAAGCAACAATGGTCGAAGAGCTCTCAGATTTCATCATAAATATCTTTATTTGTTTTCTGAAGAGAATGAAGGTCAGGTTTGGAATGACATGTGAGTGAGTAACTAATGGCAGAATTTTCATTTTTGCATGAACTATCATTTTAATAAATGATTTAATGCTGTATGTAGTTAATTTAAATATACTGAAATGATATGGCACAACAGGAGCACATAGAAACAATGTTAGGCCGACAGCACTCATTAGACAGTTGAATGACAATCCCTTCTTCCATAGCAGGTCCAGCACCTGCAGTCATGGCTTGACTGTGGTGCTGGTTCCTGTGTCCACTCCCAGCGCGGACGTTTAAAGGCACCACTGGTGAAGAGGAGAGAGACCTCAGACTGGGTTTGGTTATCATCGTTCGTCCTTTCTTCTGCAGACTGGGACTCTGTGAAGAACAGCTTCTTCAAGTCTTGCATCTTTAAAAAGGAGCTTCACTTCCGGCGACTGAAGATGCTCTTTTTGCTGGAGCTCTTGTCGGCAGTGCTGAAGCCGATCAGAAGTCTTGCTTTCTCGTCCTCCACCTGCTGCTGAAGGCTGCTGTCCGTTTTCCCATCTGTTGCTTTACCTCGAGACTCTGAGCCTGAGGCAGGTTTCAACCGCAGCTTCTCCTTTATCATCTATTTAATGGGGACAAAGGTGTGAACAGAGGCCTACTACAACATTTTAGTAAACTACATGTAGTTTAAAGTTGAGTTTGGTTAGCAAGTGATTACCTGAGCGACCAAAGCCTTACGACTGTCTCTCTTGACAGCCATAGCGAAATCCAGCCAGGTCCAGGTGTTGTTATGATACTCCAGACAGGGCAGAACTAGATTCAGATCCTTCCAGTCTACACTGCTCTTTTCTCCCTACAGACACATAACAAGAGAAATGCATACAGTAACACCAAGACATGCAATGAATCGAATATTAACTACATATATTTGCAAAAGACTTATAGGTAAAACTAAACATTACAATGACTTTAATGTGCTTCTTACTTTTAGGCTTTCTAAAGGCAATGACCATTTCAATGACCATTTACATTGGTAGATTCTCACTGAAGGCATCAAAACTATGAAAGAACACATGTGGAGGTACAATACGAGTCTGAGACGGTTTGGACATGGTTGTCTATCAGAGGTAAAAAATTATATAAATACTGTTCAGTTTCTCACAAAAAACGATCGTTTCGTGTCTTAAGACATCAATGTATCGTCACGAGCCACAGGGTGTAATTTGGATTTGTCTGTGCATGTTTTTTTTTTTTACTTTGAAAGGTTTGGTGCCCATCCACTTCCATTAAATGACTACCAGACTGCCACGGTTAAAGTTAAAAATCTTTGTTAGTGTTTTGCTGAGGAAACAAAGTCACCTACATCTTGGATGCCTGGGGGTAAGCAAATAAACATCACATTTTCATTTTGGGGTGAACTATCCCTTTAAGAAAAAAAGGTGAAAACATCTTTTATAATTCTAGTTTCTTCAAACTAGCCACCCTTCAATCTGATTACTGCTTTGCACTCTCTTGGCACTCTCTCGATGAGCTTCAAGAGGTAGTCACCTGAAATGGTTTTCACTTCACAGGTGTGCCTTATCAGGGTTAATTATTGGATTTTCTTGCTTTGTCAATAGGGTTGGGACAATCAGTTGTGTTGTGCAGAAGTCAGGTTACTACACAGCCGAAAGCCCTATTGGACAACTGTTAAACTAACTAAAGAAAAATGAGTGGCCATCATTACTTAAAGAAATGAAGGTCAGTCAGTCCGGAAAATTGCAAAAACTTTAATTGTGTCCCCAAGTGGAGTAGCAAAAACCATCAAGTGCTACAACGAAACTGGCACACATGAGGACCGACCCAGGAAAGGAAGACCAAGAGTAACCTCTGCTTCTGAAGACAAGTTCATCCAAGTCACCAGCCTCAGAAATCGAAAGTTAACAGCAGCTCAGATCAGAGACCAAATAAATGCCACACAGAGTTCTAGCAGCAGACCCATCTCTAGAACAACTGTTAAGAGGAGACTGCGCTAATCAGGCCTTCATGGTCAAATAGCTGCCAGGAAACCACTGCTAAGGAGAGACAACAAGAAGAAAAAATTTGTTTGGGCCAAGAAACACAAGGAATGGACATTAGACCAGTGGAAATCTGAGCTTTGGTCTGATGAGTCCAAATTTGAGATCTTTGGTTCCAACTGCCGTGTCTTTGTGAGACTCAGAAGGTGAACGGATGGATTTCACATGCCTGGTTCCCACTGTAAAGCATGGAGGAGGAGGTGTGATGGTGTGGGGGTGTTTTGCTGGGGATTAATTCAAAATTGAAGGCACACTGAACCAGCATGGCTCCCACAGCATCCTGCAGCGACATGCCATCCCATTCGGTTTGCGTTTAGTTCGACGATCATTTATTTTTCAACAGGACAATGACCCCAAACACACCTTCAGGATGTGTAAGGGCTATTTGACCAAGAAAGAGAGTGATGGAGTGCTGCAGCAGATGACCTGGCCTCCATAGTCACCGGACCTGAACAAAATCAAGATGGTTTGGGGTGAGCTGTACCGCAGAGTGAAAGGCAAAGGGGCCAACAAGTGCTAAAAACCTCTGGAAACTCCTTCAAGGCTGTTGGAAAACCATTTCAGGTGACTACCTCTTGAAGCTCATCGAGGGAATGCCAAGAGCAAGTAATCAGAGCAAAGGGTGGCTATTTTGAAGAAACTAGAATATAAAAGATGTTTTCAGTTATTTCACCTTTTTTTGTTAAGTACATAACCCCACATGTGTTCATTCATAGTTTTGATGCCTTCAGTGAGAATCTATGTAAATGGTCATGAAAATAAAGAAAACACACTGAATGAGAAGACCTTTGGCCTGTACCGTATATATATAATATATTTATTTTAGGGTTGTCAGTGGATTGATTTTTTTTTATAGAATTAATTACATGTGTCAAATAATTAATTCAATTACTTGCTAAATAAATGTAAAGAGTATTCAAAGCTCTTTTTTTGTTAGTATCATCAAGTAGACATTACAAATTGTAGATTTAGAAAGAAATAGGCAGTTCAGGCATACTGTCATAATACTGTTATCCTTACAATTATATTAATTATATTATAAATATAATTATAAAAAAAAATCCTTTTTTCATTTCATTATTCATTTTTTTTTCCAAAAGTAGCATTTCACAAAAATGCATAAATTCTTTTAAACTTTCTATTCATCAAAGAATAACGGAAAATAAAATTATATATGTTTTGACAAAAATATAATGCAGCACATCTGTTTTCAAACTTTAAGACATGTTTAAAGAACAACATATATCCATTTCTGATGGATCAGCTTGAAAATCATCAGATGATCAGATGAAAATTTAGCTTTGCTATAACAGGAATATAATATTTTTTAATTATATACAAACATTATTTTAAACTTAATATTTCACATTATTGCTGTTTTTACTGAAATTTTAAGTCTTTAAGTCAGGACCAACCTTGTAACTGACGCAGAGAGGAACCTGAGGAATCTTGATGTAGATGAAAGAATTATTCATGGCTGCTCTTTCTTTCATTTTATCAATGTCATCAACGGGATGCTGAGTGGAGAAGACATATGGGTCAAAAAAACTTTGCTACATTCAATTATTGACCTGGAACTACAATATTACAATTATCCCAGAATGCCAATAATGATATGTAATTAATTAACTAAAAATAATAAACAATTAAAAGGCAATACATATAATAAGTTGCCTAGACACTGTAATTGTAATAATACAATACCTCAGGTGGTTTGCGAAATGACCTCCTGACACCTGCGGTTCGATTTAACCCTTGCGCCACCCCTTTCCCCCCTATGGAGTCTTCAGAGAGCTGCCTGGGTTTCACGACACCTGTAATTTAAGAAGAAAAAAAGGTTTAGACACACAACAACATACAAGAAAGTCACCCTGAAGCCATACCAGACACAAAACCCTCCAATGTCAAAGCTTTTAATAGCTCAGGATGGGCCATCAATGTGACCTAGCATCAGCAGAGAGCAATCTAATACTCTCACTGGAGCACAAAGGAGAAAAAAGAAATGGAGAAAAACAAATCAATGTAAACTGATATTGACCAGCATGGGCTGCACTATGGTTGTCAATACAGCGAGTTCAAAGAGTGGTTAAAACAGGAACGTAGAGACCAATCTGGATTTCTAGAGGATCTGGATTATTTTTCACCTCTTGTACTCGATGAATCCTTATTATAATTTTGAAATATTAGCATTTGATGTGATTGTGAACACAGCTGATTATCTCAGTTGTGGTGGGAATGCCATGTTCATGACAGGAATTTCTAAATTTCACAAACCTGTAGTAACCAATCTAAACTTGTCTTCCTCATCCCCAACTTCCTCTTCCTCCACGTTTCTTCCGGGGAAGAAAAATCCCATCATCCTCTTGAAGAACTGGTACATGAGCTGAATGGTGAGTGGTACCACATTTACCTACAAATAAAAACAGGAAGAAGAGCACAGCTGTATGTGTGAATAGGGTCCTTCAGTGTTATGATGTAAACAAGAATGGATGTCATGATAGTTACCTCAAAGTGCTCTTTGACAGAAATCCCTCCCACGGGGGGGCGGACCTTACTAAAGATACGGAGGGCGAGCTGGCGTCCTGATTGGCAGGGGCTCTGAGGTCGCAAAACCACCTACAACAAAACATGAGCACAGTTTCACCCAACTGACTGAAGCACTTGTGTTGGTTTAGATGCAAACTACAAAACAGGAAAACATAGAAATGGTTGCATATCCTGCTGGTCAAAGCTAACCGAAAATTATTGGACAAATGTAAAAAAATATAATTAAAGAGAGACAAAAGACGTAAAAGTGGAAGGCAATGCGACTAGCCTGTGATATCAAACTAAAAGTGAGAATGCAGGTGAATTTTGTCCAAATAGGAACATAAACTTTCTGAGCAGGCATATGTCTGGATGAGGTCTTGACTAACAAACATAGAATTTTACCCACTCCATATACATACCCGTACATGCTGCACAGGAGAAACCAAGAGTTATAGAATTAACAAATAGTAAAGATGAGCAAAACACTAAAATGTTCATAATTAACTAGTTGCGGGTTGTCTGAATGACTAGTTGGAAGTTCTGTGTAATTAGGCTTGTTTAAGGTCTAACATTATTGTGAAAGCAGTGAATTTGCTAGTATGGCAGTATTTATGATGGCTGATAATAATCCAAAGTAATAATCATTATCTGTGGTATTTCAAATTAAAATAACTAAAATCTCAAAATCATTTACAATTAGATTTACCATGGCCGAAAATATTGGAGTTAAAATGCTTTACAATAAACCAACTAGATGACCCCTAACTAATCAAGTAGTTGGTTATTCGACAACAAGCAAACTAGGAAACCATAATGATTTTACAAGCCTACTACCCCAAACAAATTAATGTTCACGTTCCTTTAAATATTACTAGAAAAATGCAAACTAACTTCTAACGAACTAGTAATTAGTTGGCTGCTGGACAATTAATTAAACTAGATGATCATCAGGGTACCGGACGGTGGAGTCTACTAGTTGGCAAACTAGAATTTCATTGCTAAAATGTTAATTGACACCTGATTAATTGACTAGTTGTTTGTTGGATACATTAGTGACCGTAATAGGTGAAAACTGATAGGTTAACTGGTTGGCAAACCAGAATATAGTTCTGGTTATAGAACTATATATACAGTTAACTAATTGTTTGTTGGACAACTGATAGAGTGTCCTTTAACCACTTTAAACATATAATTTTTTTTTTTTTTTTTAAATACACAAAACTAAACCAGCCCCTAACACAGGCTTCAGTTCAGATGTTTAAATGTATAAACAACAATACGACGACATTTGCAGAACTTGGAGATCAATAACAGCAGATTTTCAATGACGCATCTCAACTGTCACACGGTTTTGTTATTTCCCCGACTTGGATATCCAGTGTGAATCATTAAGCAGCAGTACCTTGTACGCAGCATTGGGAAGCAGGTTATTCATGGTGAACCAGCCCAGTTCCAGGAGATGTTCTGCTGTATCATCAGACTTATTCAACTGTGAAAGAGAACATCATAGCATGGTCATATACACTATAACTAAATTTTATCAATGATTAATAAAGAACATTTAGCAACTTAAACCAAAACATCTGCACACTCACCTTGCTGTACATGAATCTCTGCAGTTCAAGCTCAGCTATACCCAGCTGTCCATCTTCTTCTGTGAGACACCAGCGTGCCTGAGCAAAGTAGAACTCGGTACGACGCACAACGCTAACATCTTCTGGGGGTTTGCGCAGCTCCAGTTTGTTTGCTCTTTGCAGCTGAAAGTCCTTAAAACACCTGAGAGAAGGCAAAGAACTTTTATATATCCAACCATTTTGAACTAATTTTGCCAATAAATTATCAACTGATAGATCTGTGCTAGTGACCAACCGGATGAGGATGTTGAGCTCCTCACTCTTCATCTGCATGTCCGTCTTCTCTTGGTTGAGCTGATTCTGCAGGCGCAAGTTGATATCTGACAGCTCGTCTCCTCTGAACTCTTCTGACTGAGACTGTATAAGTCAGTTAAAAGGTCATTATTAAGGAACCTGAAAGTTGTCTGCAGGACATATGAAAAGCTATATGGTTCAGGTGAATATAAACTAGCCGCAAATTTGCACTAACCCTCATATTGGAGTAGATCTGTTTCTCCAGGCAACGGATCTGAGCCAAATGCTGGCGAACTGCTTCCTGAAGGTGCAAGATACTGCTACGCTGCTCCTCAGGGTTGCTGGAGATCTCCAGCTGGAAACGCACACGCTGCTTCCTCTCACTGTGCTCCTAAACAAAGCAAAAGATCTGGCTGATCAGCAGGAATTCATTTTAAAACTGGTGTACAGAGCAATAACAATATGTTCAAACCTTGCGCCGGGGCTCCACGTGGAGCAGCAGGTTATTGACTATGTCCAGGATCATGGAGTACTGTACTGGATTGGTGGAGATCTCCAGGTCATTGTGGATGAGGGTGAAAGTGTCGACAGCACCTGATATGACCAGAACAAAACAATAATATCTCTCTGACAGAACAACTACCAGTATCATAAGTCAGTTCCTGTTTCGCTTGTGGTCGCATACCAGCCTGTTTCTTTAAAAGGTCCTCCTTCTCATGACGGTCACGGATCTCTGGTGGTTTGATTGAGGTGGCCAGTTCAGGGTCAATGTCGTGACTGTACCCAATGTAGTACATGCGACAGCTACAGCGAGAGATTATACGCTGGACCTGCTGTGTCTCCTGCACTTGAGATGGTTGGTTCCAATCTAAATCAGAGCAAGAAGAAACAGGTCAGATAAAGTAGACTGTGGCTATTGGCTGGACATGCAAGTTCATGCCACAATGCTACAAGGATGAGAGATGGGCCATTTGTAGAAAAATAAATTGGGGAAATCATAACACTCAATGGCATTGTCCCAAATGTAAGCAGAAGCCCTCTAGCTCTTCCCAGTTTTATGCTTTTTTTTGGGTAACTTTTAATGCTGATATGTAGCTTGTCATGTGGTAGGAAAAAAGGTTACACGCTATTGTTCCAATAAGCCACTCTGAAGCTCTCCTGTTTTTTTATTTTTTTAATATACTTCAGAAATATGGCTTTTTGTTAATGACTGTCCTTTTCCTTTATTTAGAGAAATCAACACTGAGTAACAGTTCACTATCAGTTTCAAAGGAAATTGTAACAGTCTGGCAGCTGTAGTTTTACCTCCCATGGTTTTACAATTGGTTAATATTTGAAAATGGTCTAATGTGCGGCCAGCTTTAACAGACATGGACAAGAAGTGGTCTATGTAAGTCTGCAAATGTATGTGCCATTGGCATTACCAAGATGTGTGTCGAAGGGACTTTTGATTTAAAGAAGGGGTGCCAATCCAAAGTTCCTGGAGAATACAGTTCTTAAGGATTATTTGGAAACTACAGGTATGCGTATCAGAGCAAACTCAAATGTACAAGACCGTGGCCCTCCAGAAGAATTTGGCACCCCTGCTTTAAAGGGTCTTTGGATGTTCTGAGCACTTTTAACTGGCAGTTGCCAGGATATTATGTTGAGTTGAACAAACACACACACACAATAAGTTCTTTACACAATCTGACATGTGCTTAAAATTGAACTGGAAATTAGGTGCTGGGTGTCCGGCCAGAGAACTGGCCCCAACTAAGTCTGGTTTTTCCAAGGTTTTTTTCTCCATTCTCTCATGGATGGGGTTTTGGTTCCTTGCCACTGTCGCTTCTGGCTTGTTTAGTTGGGGACACCTGATTTCTAGTGATTATCATTGTCTTAACTACAGAGACCGTCTCTGTATTTGATAAATAAATAGTTTAATTCTCGTCATTATACATTACCATCACTCTGTTCTCCTACTTGATAATGTTCAGTGCTTTGCTACAATCTGTATTGTTAAAAGCGCTATTTAAATCAAATTGATCGATTGATTGAGTTGTTAGGGCATTGCAATGTGGGCCATCCAATGAACTAAATGCTGTTATGAACCGAAGAGTTAAAATGGCACACCTGTGGTGGTGCTGACCATGCCTCCAACAGCCTGGCCACTCTCCATCAGCTCCTGCACTGAGTCCAGGTTCCTCTGCCTGTGTTCCTCAATGTTCTTCACCTGTAGGTCCACAAAATGAGAAGTGATTGCAATAATGCAATGTTACATTGGTTGTAAATGCAAGATAACTGAACTTCTGAGCCCACCTCCAGCCACAGCTGCCAGTCCTCCTGTTCAGAGGGGTTTTGCTCCATGGTGGCAAAGTACTGCATACCATCCAGCAGGCACGTCCAAGTGGTTTTCTGCTTGAGTGTGTCGTTGTACCAAGCAGGAAGGTGTTCACATTGCAGAAGTTGTGCTTTGGCGGCAGACACCAGCACACAACCAGCAGTCTCAGTGCCTCGGAGCATCATCTGAACACCATGAGCATGGGAAGATGTTTAGGTGTGCTAAATAAGTACCTTGCACAATAGGCTCTTAAAGCGTAATTCATACCTGACCGTTGACAAGCTCTATGAACCAGTTGCGGTTGTAAACATCATCCGTCTGGCACGCGGCAATTCCACAGAGCTGGTCGCTCACTCCTGCGTCCTCTTCAGAGAAGACCACAAACTTATCGGTCTCCTCGATAAGCTTCTGTAGCATTGAAGTTCCTATAAACAACCACAAAAACACATCAACTGGGGAAAAGAAAACCTTGGTATACTGAAGAATACGGAAGCCTGTTTTTCGCCAATGAATAAAAAAACAAAAGCAAAACTGGCAAATAAGCAACAACAAAAAAAAGTTTTTTAAGGCATCACAAGAAAAGCCTACCTTCATTCTGACTCTTCTCTGGGCGTGTGGTTGTGGTGATGACTGGTGTAGCAGGAGCTGTGTTGGAGGAGTAGCTGGACATGGAGCGTTTCAGCTTTTTCATCTGCACCTGGGTGTCGATCCGCAGACCCTTCAGAGCCTCGGTGGAGAGGTTTCTCTTGAGCACGGCTGCTTTCTTATAACCGTCGTACAAACCAAAGGCAATATTTCGGTTGGTGGTGGTCCAAGAAGCCCTCAGATCCACCAAACACAACTTGTGCGTGTAGGAAGCATTGCTTTCGTCTTTTGAGTTTACCTCCTGAGACAATTTAAGCAGAGATATTGTTGGTTTGTCATTGGGTAACGGCATTCATTTTATATTAAATAACGTATCACGGTATATACAAAACTTCTTAAGTTGAAGTTAATACCTTTTACTACCTTTTTTAAAACCTAATTTAATACCAGCGTGACTTACAGCTGCAACTGTTATGGCGTAAATAAAATATCTATATTGCATTGATATTGCATCACAATGTAACAAGGTCATTATAACTTAACATCAACACTGGACTCAAAAACTGCCAACAGATATAAGAATAGAAATAAAGACAGAAGAGGAAGGGGACATCTTCACAGATCATTAGTCAGTAAGTCTGATGTGTGAAGAATCTAAAAAAAAAAAAAAAAGGTGGCCGTGAAGTAAGCACAGGCGTTATTAAAATAAATTAAGCTGATCCATTTAAGTAAAGCAGAGGGAATTAATCAAGATGTCACAATGGGCCTTTGTCCATAATTTTTAATCAATTTCAAAAAGTAAAAAGGGTTCGAAAATTTAATACCTCGTCAGATGACGTTTATTTACACCCTGTGTATAGAAAAATCATATTTCTTATATTGTGGAGTCTCTCAAATGCAGTTTGAGTGTCTTACCTCCTCTATGCGGTTGCTCTGTCTCTGGTAGCTGAGTGAGGACAGGCTGAGCAGGTGCGTCTTCTTCACCTGGGCATTGATCTGGTGGTCGGCTGTCTCGTCCCATGTGGAGGCCATGAGGTGCACAGTGACCAAAGACAGCTCGCTGACCATCTGAGTAACATTCCATTCAGAGATCAGTCGCCTCATCACAGTGCCAGCTGTAAAACATGCATCGATCATTTCAGCAGAACATTTTAATAGTATTTCAAGTGAAAATAGGCTGTTTGCTCTCTCACCCTGTGGGATGAGCCTCTGTGTTCCTCTGGTGAATACATGACCTTTACTGCACTCCACCTGAATGCCCCTCTGCTGAGCAAATGATGCCCAGTAATGGACCTGCACAGGAACATTAACTCATCACAATCGTAAATAAATCTTTCCAATATGACTTTTCCAATATCCTTTAAATGATAGGAACACACTATTGTATGAAGACGAATTATCTATGTTAGATGCACAAGCTTATAAAATGTGTTATATTTTATTTCATTATAAAAGTATGGTGTGTCACCTGTAGCTTTGGAAAAGATGCTGTATAGGACATTTGTTTGTAGTGCTGGCCAAGCTTCCTACGGATCGGTCTGAGGCTGTGGAAGAGCTTGCCTCTGCAGATAGGCCGGGACACGCTGGTCCATGTGGCCCAGAAATTCTGCATCCAACGCAGGGTGCTGCTGTAGAGCAGGATTCTGGGTTGACTGGGCTCTGAGAGAAAACACAAACCTTTAAAACCAGAGCTGAAATTACTTTTCAAGCCTCGAATACACTACATGACTTCTGATCTATTTTTTAGTCTGGATGACTTGCTGCTTCGATTTTAAAAGTTGTGCAGCTTTTATCAGCATTTAGAAAAAAGGCTATAGTTCTAACCTTTGCCACAGTGCTGGTCGAGGTCCATGGTGATAGAGAGATTGAGGTTTTCAGAGCGAAAGGCCCTGTAGGAGTCGTGAGGCTGGCCTGATGTGACATCTGCAACATTTTCCACAGCACAGAGCATTACAGCATGGTGGTCATGTGGATTACCATGGCATAACCACTGCAGGTCAAGGGTCATACAAAGACTCGGGAGGTGCAGGAAGCAGATATCGTCATACCTGTTTAGAAACAGACCAGACAGAGCTAAATAATCAAACTCAAATCAAAATATCAGGTTGTAATTCAATGCAATTACTAGTCCCGTACTTGGAAGCTGTTCTAACATTGACATCCAGGTCACCCTTGAAGACAAACTGTCCAGGATTCCAGTCAAAGTTCAGCTTCATCCACTCCCAGTGCAGGTTCTCCGTGGTGTTGTAAGGGTCCTATATTATAGTATAACGTTACAGATTTACATTAGCTATTTAAAGAGTTAGTTAACCCCAAAATGAAAATTCTGTCACTACTTACTCACCCTCATGTTGTTCCAAAACTTTAAGACCTAAGTTCATCTTTGGATCATCTTTGCACAAAAAAGCATTCTCATAGCGTCACAAAACTGAAGTTTGGCTACTGATGTCCCATGGACTGTTTTACCGATGCATTTACTATCTTTCTGAACCTGTACTATTTAAGTTGTGTTGCTATCTATCTATGAAAGGCCAGATAGCTCTCAGATTTTATAAAAAATATCTTAACCTGTGTTCTGAAGATGAACCGGAATGTTTTGGACCAACATGAGGGTGAGCGATTAATGATAGTGGTGAACTAACTAACTAACTCTAAAAGAACAAGAGGTTTTTAGCAAGAAGCCTGGGTGTGTTTGTTAGTACCTCAGTAGCAAGCTGATGCAGGTTGGCCTGTTCGATGTCCATCACCCAACGACCATGCAAAAGAAGTCTGCTTTTATCCCACCAGGTTAGAAGGGGGGACAGGTCAGCTGTGGGTTTGGTCAGTAAATCAACAGCCTGGCCGATCAGAGTCCAAGCAGGATCCCAGCACGGTCCCCACACAATGGTGTAGTGTGAAATATTCGCTATACAAACAATTAAACCAGCTGAGTCACATTGACGCAATATCATGTTATACAGACTTACAAAAGAGTGACTCACAGTGGACATCGTAGTAGAACTTCAGTGGTGGCATATTCCTGTAAACGGTCACGTCACCCCATGGCTGGCCGAGTTGGACCACTTGTTTGCGCTTTGCTCTCAGCTGCCCGTCCTGCTCGGTGGCCATCAGGCGTCCCGACAGGGACCAGTCTCTAATCTCAAACAGGTAACGAGGATAGTCTCGTATTCGCACTGAAACACACAGGAAACATGAATGCTAGTCATCATGGACTCTTACGTGAGACTAAAAGCAGTTCTTCTTTGTACATGTAGTACCAAAGAGTATAGAAGTACCAAGAGGCGAAACTCTGTACTGATATGGGCAACAGTCTATAGATGGTGCTGCGGAGGCGCTGCCGCCATTTTGGACTGACACCTGCTGACAGATGCTGTAAGATGTGAAGGCACAAGCGGGCGAAACACAAGCAGCTGTACTGCAATAAACTTGATGGAGGTTGTCAGTGAAGTGCAGGGAAGGTG
>JAUMHR010000069.1:5997693-6018638 GCA_032361145.1 Enteromius fasciolatus
TTCTGTCAAAGCTTTCTTGTAATAATCACTAACTAACGTTACTGTCAAAAGAACGAGCCCATATTCGACAGATAAAGTGAACAATATCACGTTAAGCTGTTTCCTTATAATGGAGGTAAACACTTAACATGATATTATTAACTTTATAAACTGAATAAGAGCTTGTTCTTTAGACAGTGGCAAGTCTTTATTATAAATAAAATTGGACAGAAGTTTGGTTTCTCCCGGTCGTTGTTAAGGTACATTAAGCTGTTTCCTTATAATGGACTTCTATTGGGGAGAAAACACTTAACGTGATATTATTCACTTTATCTGTTGAATATGGGCTCGTTTTTTGACAGTAGTTAGTGATTATTACAAGGAAGGTTTGACAGAAATGTGGGCTTCCCTTGTCAGTTTTAGGTGCATTAAGCCACATTAAGCATTTTTAACGTTAAGCGTTTTAGAATGCCCGTTTCCACCGCTTGCTAAAACAGTGCTCTTGCATACCTTGCAAATTACGTTTGTCTCATTCGTATCACTTGTCCTATACCCAAACCAATTCCACATCACACACGATGCAACTTTTGTCTTTACAATCTCCTCGTTGTTGGTTTTGTCACATGTAAGCGAACTCATTGCATCGCATGCGCGCCAGTACCAGAGACTCGCTGAGGTTTGTCCAAGAAGTCGCCAGATTTTTCACTAGTCGCTTTTTTTGAAAAATGTCACCAAGGGGGTCTGAAAAGTCGCTAAACCTAGCGACAAAGTCGATAAGTTGGCAACACAGCCTCTTCCATTGTCAAAGTTAATGTGTATTGCGTGGTTACGTAACGTGCAACGTCACGTGATCTCAACCACAATTAAGACGATAGACTAAAATCTCTATCGGTTGTCAAATTTCTACTGGTTAATCGTGTCTACCGGTATATCGCCCACCCCTAGCTACAAGTATGCTGTAGTACTCATTTACCATATTTAAATCTATTCCACAGATTTTCCTCGTTTATGTAACATTTTAAACCTCCTTACTTTCACTTCTGATCAAGTTCATGCATCCTTGCTGAAAAAAACTTTAAAAATCTTACATGTACAATGTAACTGCAATTATTTGTAGAGATAGGATTAAATATAATTTAAAGTAACTGTGACTGATATTAAATATTAAGTACATTTTTATAGATTTTACCAGCACCACAAATCAAAAACTGAAATGTGCAGTGAATTTATAAATGTTTTAGAAGGTTAAACTAAAAATGCTGACCTTTCATAGATTATGGATCATGGGTCAGTATGGATCAGCTAAATAGGACATTTAAAAGATAGTTCAAATTTCAATAGTGTCATCATTTACTTTTATGTTCCAAGCCCTTATTCCTTGTATTTTAGTGTAGTATGAAACATAAAAGCAGATATTCTAAAGACTGTTTTGGTTCCCACTGACTTTGTATTGGCAAAAATACAATGAAAGTCAATGGGAACTGAACATTTTGGCTATTAACATGCTTCTTTTTTGTTCCACAGAAGATATAAATATGAGGTTTGGAACGACATGACAGTAAGTTATTGATAAAGCGATAGCTCACCCAAAAATAAATTCTGTTAAGTTATTCATATTCATTAACCAATCAATCAAACTTAGTAGACAATTTCGGTCTGTTGAAAATTGATATAAAATCACTCCCATTAAGAAAACTCTCCTTCTGTTTCCTTGAGGTTATTTGAGGTCATTTTCAAAAGAAGAAAAAAAAGGGAGGCATAAGTATATCGACGGAAACAATACATCCAGACACACTTAGTCTTATAAAAGTCACTTTAATAGAGGTTCACTTTATGCTGAGTAGGAACGAGGAATGTGGTGCTGGAATAATAAACTGAAATATATAGCCTGGTTTTGTGGCTCATCTTCACAATTTGTCTGGGTTTGGAAAAGGGGGGAACTGGAAAAACAAGTTTCCGCTACTGTGGCTGCAGCTCTGTGGACTGGCACAAGCAGACCAAGAGAAACACTGTCAGTCAGGAGAACGTGAATGAGTGCATCACGCACTGGCTGGAGTGTTAGGGAGGGACTTTTACAGTGGGAAATAACAGGGTTTCTTTGGAAAAAGTTCCATATAGTGGGAAACCCAAGAGGAAGTGTGGTGCCCACTGTAACACCACTCAACACTAATATCCAATTCATGAAAAAATGATTTATGAAATTATTCTTTTGAAAGAGTCAACCAGAAAGATTCATGGAGAAGCCTCAAACCTGCACATGAGTTGAAAATAAATCAGACCATTACTGTCTCGCTCACTGAAACAGGTCTCATTTTTTTGGTCATTTTCAATTTAAAATGTTTCTGTAATTTATACTAATTGCTTACCCTTTGTAATTTTAGCATAAGTGAAATATTGTTTTTATTAATATTTTCAATTAGCTATTAGCTATAATTTTGTATTCCATTTTCATGTTAAATTTAATGTTTATTTTGTTGTTTTTTTGTCATTTTGTAGCTTTGATACTGTATGTCTATATATTTTATATTAATTTTAAGTTTTATTTAGATTTAGTTAAAAATTATTTAAATTTTAAATTAGTTTAACTATATATTTATTTCACATAACATTTATTTTATTTCAAGCTTTATTTTTATGGTTTTAGTTCACTACAATAAATGTTTTACTAACATAATTTTGCTAATGCAATTATTTACTAGAATTTAACAAAACTGAGCACATCAGATCCAATTGTACAGAATGAATCAACTGCAATTTAATTTCCAAAATATGGCCAGGTTTTATACAGTATATATATATATATATATATGTGTGTATGTATATGTATATGTACCTTGGAGACAACATCATGCTCAGTTTAACCTATGTTAAACTGGGCATGATGTTGTCTCCAAGATACAGCTAGGTTAGAAGACTAACAACGAGCACTCACCCAGTGTGCAGAGAAATAAACCCCCACATAGGATCCCTCCAGGGCACTGCTGTCTGTCGTCTGTCGGTTGTTCCTGAGCAAGGGCCCGGCCACCACCTCCGCAAAGGGCTTCGGCCCCCAGGGGAACTCCAGGCCTGCAGGACGGGGGGAGCAGAGCAGAGGCAGGACTCTGATTACTGTCACACAATCCTCCTTTCACTGCCAGCACAGCACATGCATATGTCATTCATATATTTATAATACACACAAGTCTCTCTTCTGGATCCCGATGCCACAGGGATATCAAACGCTGTGACAGAGGCGATGGGAGATGATGCAAATATCAGGTCTTATTATGAGATGGAAGCTACATTTCTCTTCCTGAACCAGAAATTTAAATTCTGCATTTTTCCTAAATATTAGCCTATGTAACTAATGAAAAATGTATACCATCATAAACAACCAAATCATCATTCAATAGAACTCAAATTAATGATTGAATCGATCAGATTCCTGAAATAATCAGCCTGACTTGCAAACAGAACTGAACAGAACTAAAATGGTCATAACTTCAATCAGAATGATTCATTCGCTCCTTTGGTTGTCACATTCAACTTACTGAATCAATCACTAAGAATCACGAATAAATCAGTCTGATTTGGCTAAAGGTCCCAGAATTTGGATCATAATAATCAAAATCAGTGAGTGATTCACTTAATGGTCTAAGTCCTTGAGTTTAACTCACTGAATCACTCATATTTATAAATGAATCAGTCTGATTTGCAAATAGGAAAAATCTGTTTTATCACACAATAAATTTGTGTGCCTGTTTGTCACACAAATCTATTTTATAGATTTTTTTCAGAAGATTTTGGAACTTAACAACATGGTCACAGAATAAAAGGGTCTTTATTTTTTGTTACAGGCTTTATTAGTCAGAAAGGACTAAAGGGCTAGGCTGTTGCTGGGCTTTTGCACACTCACACATTCAGCCGGGGTCTTTTGTTATGTCAAGGGCCCCTTCCAAGCCTCTGGCCCCTGAACCTGCTGCTGTACTGGCTACTGTGCACACGTTCACACACTCACACTGTACAAACACACCGGATATTCCCCGTCCACACATGCTTTCAAACAAAAGCTCCTGACTATGTCATCACACAGAGAGCAGAGTCATCAATCCTGTGTGCCGGTGTTTGAGAACGCCACTGAGCTTCATGAATCACCGAGTTTATTTTTCACTCTTACTGCTGGTTAAGGGCTGGAGCCTAGGCTCATTAAGCCGAGGAGGTGAATCTGTCATGTTGATCGCCTGACAAATTCCACCATGAGAATGTTTTTAAAGAAATGTGGTGGCTCCCTGCCTTTTCAGGAAAATAAAATGCCTTTCTTTCAACAGCAGAAAGCTGCATGACACCACTCAAGCGAGCTGAAGCCAATCAAGCGCTTGGAGCTCTTCAAATACAGTCACCACACAGACAGGTGAAGAGCAGCGAAGGACCACCATGTACTGTGTAAATTCAAGTATGCAATGCGAGTTTCTGAGCTTGTGAATGTCAAGTTAAAGGGATAGTTCACCTCAAATATATGATTTACTCACTGCCATGTTGTTCCAAATCTGGAGCACAAAAGTAATGGTTTTGGAGATTTTCCACAAAGGTTGTCTCCAACATGTAGTAATGTTGTTTATATAGTGAATTCAGATTCAGAGTCGTTTAGATACTTATTGAAAAGAACTGGCATGTATCAAATGTCAAACATTTTGGTCTGTTAAGCCTTGAGCCCCTCGGGTATATTTGTAGCAACAGCCAAAAAGACATTGTACGGGTCAAAACTATTGATTTTGCTTTTATGCCAAAAATCTTATAAAAGTATAGGTCATGTTCCATGAAGCTATTTTGTAAATTTCCTATCGTAAATATATTACAACTTCATTTTTGATAATATGCATTGCTAAGAACATCATCTGGACAACTTAAAAGGTGATTTTCTCAGAATTTAGATTTTGTTGCACCCTTAGATTTCAGATTTTATATCATAACAAACTATAAATCAATGGCTTACTCAGTTTTCAGATGATGTATAAATCTCAATTTAGAAAAATTGACACTTATGACTGTTAAAACTTGAAAGGTACTGGACAAGAATGAAAATTTCTAGAGGAAATACGTTGACTGACACAACATCATTCCCCTGTACGGTTACACTGGTTTTAGAATATAATAGCACAAAAGTTGTATGGACATTTTTATGGAGACTTTTTATTGTTTTGTGTCATTTCAGGAGCTTAAATGATAAACCACAGAGTTCAGTGAATACTCTGAATAATTCTCCATTTGCATTTAACAAGGGTTTAGAACAATGTAAAACATTTTGGGGCAAACCTTCCTTTAAACCCCTGTAAAGAATAAGTGGGTGAAAACTGAAGCCTGTTACTCACCTTTTGGATCATCTCTAACTACAAGCAAGCCATTCCGACACACCACCTTCCCCGTGGCAGCATCGACGAACACCAGAGAAGGAATACTAGTCACCTTGTACTTGTTCCAAAGCTTCATCTACAAAAAGAAAAGAAAGACATTAACTGAGATGAGAGGCTGAAAATCAAAAGATATTCAAAAGGAATACGTCTAAAAGAATAACAAGGACTGGGAATGTTTGTGGTGAAGAGAGAGATGATGATTCATCTTGTCTCATTCCTCTATTTCCAAAGCTATTTTGCCTTTTTAACCATTAAAGATACAATCAATACTTCCCCATCTTTATACGGTCCACGTGAGGCTTAAAAATAGGCTACGAAACAAGCGGCTGAGTTTAAACGTCTTCCTCTCGCTCTGAAGTATAAAGAGACTCAGAAATGTGGCGAGTTGAATTAAGTGCTATCCACAGTAGAGCAGTGAAGAATTAGCTAAGGGCCAGAATCAAACATCTACAGGGCTGATTCAACTTTAAAGAGACTGGCATCTGAGGAAATTCGAGGGGAGCGCTTTTTCTTTCTGTAGTCTCAGTGAAAGCGTGGCACATGGGCTAAAAAGCCAGCGATTAAACCTCGCTCGACGGAGCTGTTTGCTCGTGTAGTCTCACGGCTGTGGGTGGAAAAAAGTCTTCATCCTTTGCTGGTGAGAACAAACCTGGTAAATTATTCAGGACGTGGACGTGCGAAGGTATAATAGATGAAAGACGCCTATGAAAGTAAACTACGGTAACTGCAGTGGAGTGAAGCGAAACATGTAGCGCAGGTGCTCAGACATTAATGATTAATCAAAACGCTAGACTTAACATGCAAAGACTAGGGCTGTTAGTTGATTAGATACTCAAAATAATTTCAGCTAAAAATGCACTGTAGTTTTTCAAATCAGCCAAATTCCTTATAAAATGTACCAACCTGGTCTCATAAAGAAGCACTTTTTGTGCAACGCTGTTGCTTTACTGCACGCTTTGCAGCAGTTGTGGTGCTAAAAGTTCAATATGTGAACCCCGGTACATGTTAATTATGTTGATATAGGTATGTATTGCGTGGTTCAGAATTGAAATATCCAGGGACTGTCGCTAAAAGTTAATGCTCTATCATGTTGGAATTATGCCCAAATCCAACCCTAAACCTACAAGACACAGATTTAAACCATTTGGTCAAACTGTTACACAGGATTTGAACCAGAGCTCCTCGTCTCTTTAGTACATCTCTGTACTCCGTGAGCGACCGAACAAATCTACTATATGAAAACCCATAGATATGAAGCTGGATGTGATGCTAAACTTCAAAAGCATCAGTTTTCAAATTCCCAGCATATTGATATTGTTTTGAAGACATACTGCGATATTCTTAAAGTAATTGTGCAAGAATTGTGCTTTATTAATCTAAATTCATGTGAAAAAATGTTTAATTAAAATAAAAAGTTTTACTGCCTCTAGTGTTCATTTCTTTTGGAAACTGCAGTGATACGTACTTGTTGGTACGTATTTCGTGTCTTGCTAAAAAGTGCCCCAAGGTACGTTTATGAGACCAGGTAGGAATTTACATACAGATCAGAGGGCGTGGCTAATTGTACAATAAATGACTTTTAAATAATTAATCAGATTAAATTGGAATGTTAAATGTTCTCTGCTAATGCTGTAAATAGTAAATGGTAAACTTAGTTTCTTAGTCGTTAGTTTTGGGAATCAGACTACATTGATCAAATTATGTTTATGATTTACTAAAAAGATTTGGCTCATAAGAATCATTTGCATGCAGTTGATTTCTGAATCCTCATAGTACATCAGTCACAGCTAAAATATGATTTTTCACACATCCACTGAAAATCTGGGAGGATTGTGATCTGTACTAGGGACGACTAAAGATGAAGATGACTAAAAATTAAAATAACGATAAAAAAAAAAAAAAGAATACAGCCTTACTGTGGTAGTAGTATACATTGAGTGTGAAGCTGAATGTTAAATGAGGAGGAATAAAGCAGTGGAGATTCAAATTACTTCATTTCAGCACAGCTTGATCAAAATCTTTGATGCATAGATGAAATGTTTTCACCAGAGGAGAGTTTAGATGTGAACAGGCAGTCAAAGAGTGTTGCTCTATTTCTCTAAGCCTGAAGGATTGTGTCCAGACGATCGCTCCAACACAAACCTGCAGCTCTGCCATAGACAACAGCGCTCAATCACTGGCCCGTCTGCACCTAAATCTCTCACTCCACCCTGAAGCGTACACGGCCTACACTGCAAAATCAGTGAGGTTAAAGGGCACTAACTGTGAACGTTTCAAGTGTCAACATGGCTGCTTACCTTACACACACACACACACACACACACACCTGTGATTCTTACACAGCTGTGAGTTCAGGCTCGGAGAGCTACAGTGAGTTGTGAGAGGAGCCGTGAGGGAACAAAGCTAACCCGCAGGCGGTGAGACAGCTGTATGAGCGACTGGATGAGGGAGAGGGGTAATATGAAATGAAAGACAGCTCCGTGATCAACCATGTCACCTACTGCCCATCAGTTCAGTGAAAGCTAAAAAAAAACTCACAGCCTGAACCTGATGAAAACAGCCAATTAAGGAAGGACATGGACAGTGATGAATGCTGACATGTTTTAAAGGTCAAAGACTTTCTGCAAAAACGTGCAGACAAGCCAGTATGTTTCAAATATGAAAAAAGGATGCTTGAATAAAATAAAATAATAATAATAATTATTAAAAACAAACCAAAAAAGACAAATAAATTCCATTTAAAATAAACAATAAATACACAAAAATATTTTACAATAAATAAATGTACAAATTTCTTTAAAGAATTTACAAAAAAAAATATTTGTCAAAATATACATTCAAAACAACAAACATTTAATTAAATATTAATTAAATACACAAAACATAAAAACATTTGTGTAAGTATAAAAACAAAATATTCCATAAAACAAATGATTAAACTATATAATAATATAATACAAAAACACAAACACACACAAAAAACTTTAAATAAAATATTTTTTTGAAATGAAAAGATAAGCAGTAAAAATATATAAAATAAAATATTAAATAAAATAAAAAAAATGTAATAGAATATAAAATTAATATACAATAAATGTACATTAACTAATCAACAGTACAAATAAATAGTGGTAAACAAATTGGTCCATGAAATTACCTGAATGGATTAAAGTGATGGAAATATCAAATAAATATCAAAGAAATAAATAAATCCTACATCACATTTTGTCCAAATAAAATAATTTTGAATTATTTTTTTTTTTTTTTAATTAAGGCCACATAGATCATGACAGATGTTTATTAGTGTCACCAGCCCAGCAGTTATTTGCAAAAGACAGACACACAAAATCCACTTGCTACTGTGTTATTGTAGGTATAATTCTGAAGTAAAATTATAAAAATCTATACAGTCACGCTTGTGCATTTCCACACATCACACATTTCTCCCGAGTAACATTTTCTTTCAACGTGCACCTGCATATGCACAAAATATCACAGAAACAGCTACACACCGCAGCATGAAAATAAGCACAGCGCAAGGAAATACTGAAAATGTGCAAAGAAACCAATGGCATTCAGCTCACCACTTAAAGCATTTCAGACAGCGTTTGGTTCGGTTTCACAGTGGCGCAGCCTGGCAAACCGAGATCAAGCTAGAGAGTATCACAATTCACCCGATTAGCATAATCCTGCAGGGGATGATGATAATCACAGCGACTGCATCACCTGCATTCATCCGTCACCACCAGCCTTCTCGAAATAATGATGATTTATGGCAAATTACTTCCAATTTCCTTTCATTTTGTGCTGGTGCAATTTGAGTTTCCTGCAAGTGATGCAGAAAGAATCGTTCTCATGACATTGTGACGATAAACTTAAAAATCTCATCTAGTCTGCAAAGTGTGGGCTTTTCTTTAAAGGACCTTGCTTGTTACTAATTTTTTCATTTCTATGTAATGGTAACATTTACACAAACTCTCTAGAGGGCTGCAGACTCATTTGGAAACCTCTGAGCGGTGTTTCTGATAACTCCAGCAGCACGCATGATGAAATACAGCAGATTTCATTTCACACCAGCAAAAATAATGGCCTCTGAGATGTGCCATTGGCAAAAACAACAAACATTAGTGACAGCCGTCATTAATAACCTTTGTGTTGTTTCTCTGCTTTACTCAGAGCAAGGCCTTCATTGTGCCAATATTCCCTGCTGTGACCATTTAACAACCACAGTGGACATTAACTATACATCACATTCACTCAAACAAAACATGGGCAGACGCAGGCCATTTGTCCAACCACAAATGGATCAAACATGCTCGAGTAGTAATGAAAGAAGCTCTCTCTTCTTTGAGAAATTGAGTGTAAACGGATACAGAGAGAAATAATTATATATGAAAGAGAATAAAGCATTTTTGGATGTTGAAAAACTATGAGAGTTAAGCACAGGCCCTATTAGCCTACTGAATGTGAAACATTGATGCATTTTTGGAGGGAATTATGCAATTTGTTAACAAGATTCTTGGTCAGTAATTATATGCAAAACCCCTGCTTTGTGTATGTTGGGTATTGTAGCAGAAAATGTGCGTATGTCTGAACAACAGATGTTATGGTGCCGTCTAGCTATGATTTGTGGATGCTATTCTGAGACACTGGAAGTCAGATTCACCCTCTTCACATAAAGAATAGTAGAAACGTAGGTTAAACATGTGATTACATTGAACATGTGATATTTTCAGAACCTCATCATCGTTTTTTGAAAATGTAGGGTAATTCTGGCCTGTAAGGTTGTGTTTTGTTTTGTTTTTTTAACCCAGCTGTTTCTGGTTTTGTATTTATGTATTTTATAGGTAGTTTGTATTATGTATAATTGACTATTTATTTATTTAACTATAAAAAACTTTAACTGATGCTGTTTATTATTAACAGATTATTAAAATTAAGTACTACTAATATTACATTTTAAAATGCTCATAAATAGATACATTTTTTAAAGGCCTAGAATACATGATTAAAAATAATTCACACACCACAAGAGTAAAAAAAAAAAGTTTATTAAATATTTTTTACTGATTTTTTACTCTGTTTACTTACTAACTCTACCTTATTTTAATTGTATAGGTTAACAGGTTATGTAAAAAGTAATCTAAAAATAACCTAAAAGTAGACAGAATTAAAAGAGTATCCTCGATTACGTTACTATCTACAATCTTCACCATGCAATCTATAATCAGTAACAGACTAATGTATGTGTATTTGTACAAATACATTTTCATAAGAATAATTGATTAAGTCTTAAATGGGCCAATAAAATTTATTTCACCCTTTTGTTTCTGTGGATTCTCTCAATATTCAAGCGTATTTGAATTACGTTTTTTTTTTTTTTCTCTGTATTCGTCATCCTTTCCTATAAATTTTTTTTTTGGTCATGGACAAAGGTTGTGTAAACGAGATTGACACAACATGACAGTATTTGTTTTTCAACGTGTGAAAATTTTGGACTCCGTGTGCAATGACTTTTACTGTAAAAAATATCTGTGTCAATTAAATATACGCAATTTCATTCAATGCTAATAGCTTCTTTTAAAAAGATAAAAACAAAAAGTAGCAACGAATTCAGTTGCTAGTTTTGCTAACATTTACTAAAAAGTAAAAGATTACATAAAACTTGCGAGGTTAAAAATACTTCAAGTTTACTTTAAACTTTTGATGATTGTACCAGCATGATTTTGAGGCAGACTCTCGCTGTGAAAGGGTTGAGTGGTTTTCTATAGAGTACCAATCCTGTCAAGTGTTATTCACTTCCTGTAGCTCCCAAACTCCCTCTCAGCCATCAGTTTTCTGTGGTCTCCAGTAAAACACCACTGGGCTTCAACAGCAATGCACGTGACTCTTACACCAGAGTCCTGCTGAGCCTGTTCTTCAAGAAGATATTCCCGCAGTCATCGTCCCGTTCACCTCCCGTCGTTAGATCTGTGACTCTGAGCGGATCCGCTTTTATCAGAGGGGGAGAACGAGGGCCATGTGCCAAGCAGCATCGCTACAGTTTCAGAAAATACACCCACTACACAATGCGGGAAAGAAAAGGAACACATGTACAGCGATCAGCCTTTCATCGAAAGAAAGACAACGCTTCACAGGAGAAGGCATAGGCGTTTTTGGCAAGCACTTAAAAGGATGCACTGGAGCACTGCAGCATCAGACAATAAAGCTTGCATCTCGGATACCATGACTGAGATGACACTGGCTTCATGAAATTCATAGATCGAGGCCAAAGTCTTGTCAAGTTTCTGGCAGGATTCCTTCGGACATGTGGACTCCATCCTTTAATCCTCTTACTAATAATCTGCATCAAATAAAGAGATCACCAAGAAAGACATCAGCTACTAACCAGTGAAAACAGGCTGTCAATAATCATGCTATAGTTGCAATATGATTTATTGCTGCTGTAACCTCAGAAAAAGGCTATTAGCGAACTCCATTAAAGCTGATAGTGTAGCATCTAGAAGACTGTTTTTAAGTGGAATCATAAGCCTCAGACTTAAAGATTTAAAAACTCTCGAGTCCTACTGATGTCTATTGCAATTGTCATCATCACCTAGTAACTAAATTGGAGGCATGTAAAGGCAGGCCCACTCTATAAATGACTGTAGAGTAGATATCCTCTTTCATTTTTCTCAGGATCTGATTGTGTTCCCTGTCTACTCTAACAAACTGCTTTCAATCATCAAATGCTCTATCGTGATTTCAATGTTTTTTTTTTAATTGTAGAGCATGCCAGCAAACAACTGAATATCTGAAGAAAAGGAAAGTTAATAAAAAACAAAATAAGTTTTTATTGTACTGATTTTTTGAAAAAATAAAATAAATTCAAAAATCATGTTAATTTAAAGGGTTAGTTCACCCAAAAATGAAAATTCTGTCATTAATTACTCACCCTCATGTCGTTTCAAACACATAAGACCTTTGTTCATCTTTGGAAAACAAATGGTGCTGTGCTTAATTAATCTAATGTAAACTAAATTTGCAGATGATTGTAGCAATTGCTGTGTTAAATAAAAGTCACTGGTAAACAAAACAGGTTTGTTAACAACATTCTACAAAACACCTTATTTTATGTCTTATATTATGTGCAAAAAAAGTAGGTAATTCATGTTTAAAAGAACATGAGGGTGAGTAAATTATGACACAGTTCACTTTTTTTTATTTTTTTATTTATTTATTTATTTTTTTTAATAAATTAAATAATACACTAAAGAAAAACTAACACTGCCAGCAGGTGGTGTTAAATGTCTTTATAAGACATTCAGTCATTCAATTAATTTTCATTCTTTCTTTAAGAACAAGCATTTGAATCATTGGTTCACATGATTCATTCAAAACAAGCAATCATTCCAAAACCAAACACTTCTGTGTCACTCATAAATGCACAACAGTTCTGCTGTGGTTTTATAAGTTTAAGTATGAGCTATTTTCACTGGACAATTCTTATTTGCTTAACTGTAGCTTAAAATTAAAATAAACAGTAGGCCTACTTGTGTGATATTTCTCTCACTGCTCATTTGATATAGCTTACTATGAGACATAAACGAGACAAAAACTTATACACGGGCATTTATGGAGTTGTTGCCCTACATCATATTTGTCAACAGTCAGCTAAATAAAATGCAAGAAGAAATACAGATCTTTAAGTGAATAAAAATATTTTAATTACGTTATTTTTCATAACTAACTAATTAAAGTGAACATGTTAAATTAATAGCCATAATACAAATATAGCATTTATTTTGGATATAATATGAAAACATTTACCACTTGCATTGTTATTGTAGGTGTCAGTACAAAGCACATTTTGGTCATTTACGTAGGCTAGTACTGTACATTATAATAAACCAGTTAATGTAACAGATTTATGAAATGCAGGGTGGTGCACTGAGACCAAAAACAAGTCTCTTCTCAATTAAAGAGGACTGAGAGACATTTCCTCTGGACTCAAACCTCTGCATACGCAAAGTGAAATAACAGGTTGCATTTTATTTAGCAAAGTAGGGTCACTCTAATGGCAGAAGATAAGTAAAATATGAGTCTGGACAAGGTCCGTTTCTTACTTCGAGAAAAAAAAGAGAGAAAGACGCTTTGGAACAGTATGTACTTTTCACATCTCGCCCATGCTTCCTCTCTGATGAGCAAAGCAGGCCTAGCTCACCGGCATTCACTTCATCACAAAAGCTGCGACGCCTTTATGACCTCTATCGTGAGGGACGAATCACAATTCTAGAAAACCGATTCATTGCACACGGCCATTTACCCCACCACCGCTTGTAAAACGCAGCGTGGTATTGCTGCATCATATTTACAGGCTAAAATATTCATTGGCCCATGCAGTAGCAGGGTACAGCCATTGTACGCGCCAACATGCCGGCTAAATTGCTTTTGGATAGATGGGTACGGTTGCCATAGAAACTGCCCAGTCAGGACATGTCATAGAGTGGCAGGCACATTGTGGGATCTCGGGTAATAATTCAGTGATAAATTAATGCTTTAGTGAGGAAAACAGGTGCCGGAGTGTCACAAGGGACTTTAGAAAAGGGGAACAAAAAAAAGAGACATGCTCATTCAGACAGAGGGGAAAAAGTGAGACGGAGTGACACAGATGGAGATGGAGAGGGAAAAAAAACAGAAAAAGAGTGTGGGGTGTTCTTCCAGCTTTAGCCCTGGCCGTACAAAAGCCATTTTCTGAAAGCAGGATTAATCCTGACTTGCGCTCTCAATGGCAGGGGTCTTTAGTGCAAGATTTTACTTAGTAAAGAATGCCGGGGATTGTAAGGAGCGTAAAAAGCAAGGCTTTAAGTGATATGCAGCATTGTCTACAACAAATCCCGTTTGCTGCTGGGCCTCGGAGGAAAAGGGTTAGAAGTCAGAGCAGTGTGTCCCCCTCACCAGAGCGGAAAATAATAGATCTAGCATTGAACTGAACACTCCAGCCAAGTTTTCAGGTAGGAATAGGCACAGAATTGTTGCTGTTCTTAAACTAAGGTGAAGTACTGGCAACTGAGTGTTATGATTCAAAACACTGCAATGAGGATAGCATATACTTAAAGAACACATTTTCTGGAATCAGTTCTATTTGTTTATGCAAACACTTATTTGCATGGTTAAATAAATCATGCTTCATCAGAATTAAGAATGTGAATTTTCAGTTTGATTTAAACTTGAGTCAAATTGTTCACCAGCAAACCAGCAAAACCAGGCGGTCTGATTCATGAATAAAGGACTCAATTGAACCAGTTGTTAATTCAAATAGACTAATATTAAGCAGAGTGAAACATCTTTAACTTAATGAACCCAGTGAATCAGTAAGAGTGAAGTATAAACGCGTCCCATAATGCTTGAGAATCTGCCATAAATTTAACCAAAGTGTTTTTCGCAATGCAAACAGTGAAGATAAATAAATGACATGTAACAAACAGGATTAATAAAGAAGTACAACACAGAATAAAGAGATCAGCTGGATAAAAACTAATAGATATCATAACTGATTTGCAATGGTTCACTTGTGCAAACCGGGCCAGATTGTTTTTAAACAGACTGCGAAATAACCTGGAGTCCAGATGAACCAATCCCCAGTTTTCAAACAGCCTTGGGTGCGGTTCCTTGGTGCTCACTCAAGTAGCCATCAAACGGACTGTGAGGCAACAATGCAGTGTCAGTAGTGGTCCTTCCTTTTGGCTCTCGGCACTTTGAGACCCGAACGGTTTCTGGCAGCTCATGTAAACTGGCACAGCACCAACCTGACCAGGCCGAGGTACAGGCCACGGTGGTCTGCATCACAATGGCCCCACTCACGGTGAGGAGAGGTTCACTTAGAGCATGTTTTTCATAGCTCCTGCTTCCTGCCAACAGTAATTCACATCACACCCTGCAGAAAAAGGAAAGGCAATAATACTGCATGCTGAGGTGGGTGGCAAATACCCACAGAAACAAGAGCTTAAGCCTCCTACACACTCATCCCCTTCAAAAACCCAGGAATCTGGAAGCTTC
Organism: Enteromius fasciolatus; assembly: GCA_032361145.1. Taxonomy (NCBI): domain Eukaryota; kingdom Metazoa; phylum Chordata; class Actinopteri; order Cypriniformes; family Cyprinidae; genus Enteromius; species Enteromius fasciolatus. The sequence goes on from JAUMHR010000069.1 coordinate 6,013,101, forward strand.
GCAGAAGATGCCAAGAATGATACTTTAGGTTTGAGAAGGGGCAAGATCATTCATTCCGTTCCCTACTTTTGTCACCCCATCCTGACCTTTCATTGAACACCCACTCAGTCACGCTGGGAGGAAGAACAATGGAAGGGAAAGAATGAGAGAGGCAGCGATTATGCACTTAAGCATTGCTGCACCGCAAAGAATTCTCATCAGCGATCGCTCGATGCAAACATCAGGTCTAATATTTTGCTGCAGCGCCACTGACGAACATTACACTCAGACCGCCTGATGAGCATTAGGAAATTACGACCACAAGAGCTATTGACATGGATTTGAGGGTACTGGGGCCAGACCGAGAACAAGCTATTGTGGCATAGATGGGGTAATAAACTAGTTCCAAAAACACAAAGAACAAAGAAAGAGATACATGACAATTGGCAGAAAATCACCATATTGTTGGCATAAAAAAATCATGATGTACTTTGCATTCATGCTGGTTTTGAAACCATTCCATTATTTTTTTTATTTAATGACAATAAGAATGTCATGTTGTCTAGCCATAAATAAATCATAAATTAAAATCTTTGAGTACATACGAGTAAACATGCCTTAAAAAAAGAAAAGAAAAAAAAGATTAATTGCGATGAATCACTTTTAAAAATAAAATTATTTACATAATACATGTGTGTACTGTGTATATTTTTATGTATATATAAATACACACATGCATATATATGTTAATCAACAGAATAAGACATGTTTTTTTTAAACATAAACATTTTTTGTTTTCTCTGTTAATTTACTTAAAATGTCAATATATCAGCATTTATTGAAAAAGAAAATATTTTATTTAAAAAAAAGGCCTTTACGTTTTTTTCCCAATTAATTAAATACTTCCTATCTAAATCAAAGCATTAGTTCAAGAAAGATTCCTTTTTTAATCTTTTTTAAAATAAACAGATTAAGTAGTGTCATGTCATTGACCCATTTCCACATAGTAGCGTATAGTTCTTAGCAAATGCCAAATACCTATCTATCTTAAAGAGACACTTTTATTTTTAGGTTCCTCCCTAAATTCACCAAAGCTGAACTTCTTCAGCATATGGGCTGTCTCAGACTCCCCAAGGGCGTAGTAAATCTCAGGAGTTGTTCGGTGGGCTGCACAGCTTCATAAAGCTACAACAGACGCCTGACAGCAGGACGACTCCAAACCTTTGGCTCCAAGTGCTACTTCAGAAGAAACTACAGGAACATTATACATCGACAAATGCTATTGGCGGACAACTCAGAAGTGTTTCACACATCATATTTCTGACAATGTCATAAACTACACCTTTATAATGTAAGACGATGATTTGCTCATGTTTTTATGAGAGCGGGGATGGAAACCGTGTGACTCTGTGGCACTGGATTTAACAGTGACGTTTTTTATCTGTCTATTAACTCATTTCCTCTTCTCTTCTTTCGCTCATTAAAGAGCACATCTGTTTTCTGCAGCTGCAGGGAAACACTGCTAACACTTATTTTACACACACAAATGTGGCAGTGCCCTTTCTCTCACTGATCCCAGAACAGTATAAAAAGGCTATTAAAATCCGATTATACTGGCATCTTTCATGGGTTTATTGGCTTACGAATTTCCAAAGCATTAAAACCCGCAACCTCTTGACCTAGTTTTGACTTTGCTTGGGCTGCCGCGTGCGAACGGACGTCTGCGTTGGGTAAGCAATACCTAAAAATTACCAAAGCGATGCTTAACGCCCCTCAGAGAGATTTACGAGTGTCAGTTGGTGTGTAAAGAAAGAGAGCGTTATAAGGAGAAGGATGTAGACAGCTGAGCGTCAGGCTTTCAGGGTCACTTCGGCACATGGGGCAGCTGTTGGTCGGGTGGCACGGTGGGCAGCGGTGGGGGAGGGGTCAAAGGTCATGGCTTAAAACATGGTCACACGGACCGTCTGGCCTTGGAACATACACACCACCTTCACACAACCCTTGCACTCCGGTGACCCACGAATCCCCAGTGAGTCTCTACTTGAAGAAATTTTTAAATAAACAGCAGCCTTTAAAAGATCCGCCATCCCATACAGAGCTCTGATGTGGCACACAGCTGTAAGAAGATCTATTGGTAAAGCACATAGTCTTCATCACGGTAACAAGAGAAGCACTGAAATGTACTTGAAAAGGAGTGGATCAAATACAGCGTGGCATGGTGAAGACATGTTCTCAGCATGATGGACTTCTCGTCACCTACAGAGGGGGTCAGAGATCAGTGGTCTATGGATACCTAAGGTCTCTTTATGGTAATATCTATAGCCCAGCAGACAGAGACTATGCACTGTAGGGCCACTAAATCATGACGGTTTGTTTGATTTGGCGAGTGTGAATTATATAAGTGCATATGAAACTATAAATTATATATAAACACAAGCCAACCATGGAAGCCCGATTCTGCTACTCAATTCTGACTTTTGCAAGTCAGTTTTGAGCAAAATTGGAGCAAAATCTCACAATTATGAATAGAACTGGTTTCTAGTTCAAAATGGCAAGTTAACGGAGGAGAAAAAAATCCTCCTAAGAAGTGGACTTCATAACTAAGAATTTCCCAGAAGTCAGAATAGTGAGTTGATATCCCTCAATTCAGACTTCATAACTTTGCGAGAAATATTTTGAGACAAAAAGTCTGAATTGTAAAACGTAAACTCACAATTGTGAGAAAAAAAAAAAATTAAGAATTGTGAGATAAAAAGTCGCAATTATCTTTTTTATTTTTATTCAGTGGCTTTCATACAAAACAAAACAAAAAAAACTTAACACAACACCAACTCAACCAGAACAAACACCAAGCCCAAACAACAAAAAAGAAAAAGAAAAAAAATTAAGAATTAAGTAGTCATTTTAACCAATCTGTTAAATTGGGACACACATACTGAAAAATAGTGAATTAATAGGGAATCTTCTGTTATTGAATTTAAAATCACTTCTAGTGATTAGTAGGTGCAGTCAAACAAGTCTGCTGTGTAGTTTTTATAGCCAGTGGCCATGTGAAACCAGATACTCACAACAGGAACAACCCCCTTGCTTTCAAGGCTGAGAGAGCCAAAGTTACCCTTTAAGTTTCCTCTTGAGTCCTTAGTTGACTTACTGGCCCTTTCCCCTATAAATCACCTTTGCGCTCAACTCAAGACAGAACAGTTCAGTGGAAAAGCAGTGCTTGATGGAGTTGTGTTTGTTACAGTGCTCCATATATCTGGATAGCTGTCAAATGGTCAAACAAGTAGTAACAGACATGTAAGGAATGTAAAAATTATTTCTAATAATAATAATAATGTTTATTACAATAAAAGGAAAATGTGAAAAATGTATGGTAACACTTTGTATGAAGCCTGTACTTATAATACATTATAAGGGTATTCTTAACCATAATGCATTATAAATAACTTCATAATATACTGTATCATGTCATGAATATTAGTTATTAAGTTAATGTGTTATAATATTTACTTATTTGTGGATATAGCTTTTAAGATTATGACAATTTATAACACAATGAAAATTCTTACAAAGCATTCAGAAGTCTCCCTGAAGCCAAGATGGGTAGAGGATTACCAATTCCCACAATGTTGCGCAGAAAGATAGTGGAGCAATATCAGAAAGGTGTTACCCAGCAAAAAATTGCAAAGACTTTGCAGTTATCATCATCCAAAGATTCAGAGAATCTGGAACAATCTCTGTGCGTAAGGGTCAAGGGCGTAAAACCATACTCGATGCCTGTGATCTCCGGGCCCTTAAATGACACTGCACCACAAACAGAAATGCTACTGTAAAGGAAATCACAGAATGGGCTCAGGAATACTTCCAGAAACCATTGTCAGTGAACACAATTCACCGTGCCATCCGCCGTTGCCAGCTGAAACTCTACAGTGCAAAGAAGAAGCCATTTCTAAGCAAGATCCACAAGCTCAGACGTTTGTGGCAAAATGGAAGACTGTTCTGTGGTCAGACGAGTCATGATTCAAAGTTCTTTTTGGAAATCTGGGATACTATGTCATCCGGACCAAAGAGGACAAGGACAACCCAAGTTGTTATCAACGCTCAGTTCAGAAGCCTGCATCTCTGATGGTATGGGGTTTCATGAGTGCGTGTGGCATGGGCAGCTTGCATGTCTGGAAAGGCACCATCAATGCAAAAAATATATTCAAGTTCTAGAACAACATATGCTCCAATCCAGACGTCATCTCTTTCAGGGAAGACCCTGCATTTTTTAACAAGATAATGCCAGACCACGTTCTGCATCAATCACAACATCATGGCTGCGTAGGAGTAGGATCGGGATACTGAAATGGCCAGTCTGCAGTCCAGACCTTTCACCTATAGAGAACATTTGGCACATCATAAAGAGGAAGGTGTGACAAAGAAGGCCCAAGACGATTGAACAGTTAGAGGCCTGTATTAGACAAGAATGGGAGAGCATTCCTATTTCTAAACTTGAGAAACTGGTCTCCTCTGTCCCCAGACGACGTGTTGTAAGAAGAAGGGGAGATGCCACACAGTGGTAAAAATGGCCTTGTCCCAACTTTTTTGGGATTGGTTGACACCATGAAATTTTGAATCAACATATTTTTCTCAGTTTAAACTTTTGTTCCGTGATTTATGTTCTATTCTGAATAAACTATTAGAGGTTGGCACCTCCACATCATTGCATTCAGTTGTTATTCACGATTTGTATAGTGTCCCAACTTTTTTGGAATCCGGTTTGTAACGCATAGTTATAAGGCATTATAATATCTCATATCTTGCCATATTAGTTACGTTACTTTCCTTAAAGCTGACAAATACCACTTACAAAGTAATAAAAACAACACCTTTTTCCCCCCAAACAGCAAAGATCAGACATCAGATCAGATGAATGTGTAATATGACACATTTGTTTAAAATTTGATTCTATTGATAAGGAACTTACTCATTATGCATTCATTATAATGCCTTAAGAATACCCTTATAATGTATTATAAATACAGGCTTTGTAGAAAGTGTTGCCGAATTTATCTATGTTCATAATTTTAGGGAGTGTTTATTTATTATACATTAATACATAATTATTTATTCCAACAATAAAGCATTGTGTTGCAGCTTGTTTCCATTGTGTTGTGCCAATTTTGTTGCAGCTTTTGTTTCCACTGTTTTGTGCTATTTTCTCTGTATTGCGCTAATTTTGTTGCGGCTTGTTTCTATTGTGTTGTGTTCATTTCTTTGAATTGCTCTGAATTTGTTGTTTTGTGGCTTGTTTTCGTTATGTTTCACCAATTTTATTACGGCTTGTATCCATTGTGTAATGCTAATTTCTTTGTATTGTGCTAATTTTTTTGTGTTGTGGCGATTTGGTTGTGATGTGCACTACCTGGCCATTGTAAGAAGCATTATATTTCCTAAATATATATATATATATATTAGGGGTGGGCATAGATTAATTTTTTTAATCTAGATTAATTTTCAAATTAATCTAGATTAATCTAGATTAAAATGGCTCATTTGAATTCTGCCGAAGGCATT
>JAUMHR010000069.1:6042595-6060934 GCA_032361145.1 Enteromius fasciolatus
ACACACACACACACACACAATTAAAACAAACAAGCAAACAAACAAACAAACACTTTAATATTCAATTTAATAATAAATGAATATTTAATAATAAACAAACAAACATACATACAAACTAAAAAGGCTTTTTATGACAATAATTTTAATTTGCAAGGATGGATTAAGTGACTCAAAACGGACAGATAATTTGTTCCATTATAAAGAGATTTTCTATTTCCAATAAATATTGTTAAACAACTGTTTAGATAGAAAGAACTATAGTAATATAATTTCACAATATTATTGTTTTACTGTAATTTTGATCCAATAAATTCAGCTTTGGTGAGTTAAGACTTTAATTTAGGCTAAAATTCCAGCTCCGAGAAGCTACTGACAGAAGATTGAGATGAACAGTCAAACACGCTTCTAAATATAATGCGTTACTCCAACAGGAGCACAACATCGTTTCTAAATAACAGCTATTTTTGTCAAATATGAGAAACGCCGCCCACAAAACTACCCGCCACTGTGAAAACAAAATTGCATTTTTGCACTGGTGTTAATTTTCCTTCCCTGTACACGAGTCAGTGACTGCAGCTAAGCAGCTTCCCTCCAAACCTAACATCTGTCCAAGAGCAAAGCCGGTGGAGAACGACTGACACAGAGGAGTCTCTTCAGGCCAGAGCGGGGCCCGTTCCTCAGAGGTGAGGGGACAAGCAGAGCCATCCGGGTCGAGGGCTCGCTCTGATGACTTCAGAGGCGATAATCGGCTGTAATCCACTTGAGATGAAGCGATTAGAAGGATTTGGCAAGGCCCCAGGTCTTCCCACTTACCACAGGAGAAACTCGCTCCCGGTTCATTCTCCAGGCTATGTGGCAGAGTTCATACACTAGGGTTGTATAACATTTCATCAAGCCCCGTGACTCATTCAATTTGGTTCTTGTTAATCACAAATGCACTCCGGTTTTTATAGCTTTGGGCAATTCTGACAAGAAAAAGGCCAACTGGATTAATACTTTGAGGGAATTTAGCAGAGGGTAAACTATAATAAAACCCTTAATTACATATTTCCACTGTGGGGTCGTTTGATCTCAAGGCCAAAAAAATGAAGATCTTCATCCCAGGCGTCAAGACCCTTAATTAAGACGTCAGTGGTTTTGGAGTTCTAAGATATTCGCTCTCTTTTGCCTCAACTTCCATTTCCTCCATCAGAATGATGGCTGGGAAAAGACTATACTTTTTGTATATTAAAACAACATATGAAAGCGCTTCACGTCTCAAAAGTGACTGGGTTGCACAGAATGTTTATTTGTTTATTCAATTCAAAATAATTGAATAAACAAATAAAAATGTTCAATTACTACATTTTTAACAAAATAGTTAGAAAAACAAATGCATGAATATTCAACTTAAATGTTTAACACAAACATAAATAAATAAAGTAATACTTAAAAATGTTTAACAACTTATGATAATATGAAAATATTATTATTTTTAATAATAAGAAAATAAATTATTTTTTTGTTTTTTATTTTGTTAAACATTAAACTTGTATGTGATATGTTCAAATAAATAAATAAAAAAAGTTTATGTTTACTTAAATATTAACTAATTAACTTAAAATAAAAAATGTTTACTCAAAATATTAACTTGTTTATTGTTCACCAAAATAAATACACAGGTTAATATGAGCTAAACAGCCTTTCATTTAATTATTGCAAATATTTAAGTTAAAATTAACATTCACCTAATTATTTTGTTAACCATTTGAGAAAACTACTTTAACTCCAAGTTTAAATGTTCAAATAAATAGAAATGTTCAAATAAATAAGTTAATGTTTACCTCAATATGTTTAACAAAATAAAACATTACATAAAAGATGATATTAAATGTTAAAATTAATTAAAAATTAAACATTCAAATGTTAACTTGTGTATTTATTTTGTTAAACATAGATATAAATGTATTTATTGTTTATTAAGTTTATTATGCTTAACAAAATAAATACACAAGTTAACATTTAAATGTTTTATTTTAAACTAATTTTAACATTTAATAATCACCTTTTGTGTAATGTTTTGTGTTGTTTTTTATTTTGTTAAACATTTTGAGGTAAACATTAGATTATTTACTCAACATTAAACAATAAATAAATGTATAGTTTAACGTTGAATAAATAAGTTAATGTTTACTTAAATATTTAACAAAATTATTATTTAAAAGTTTAAATTAAATTGAATGTTTAAATAAATTAAAAATAAATGTAAAAGTTATGTTTACTTTAAATATTAGCTTATGCATTTTAAGTGTTTAGGCACTTAAAGTCAAAAAAAAGAAAAAAAAACACATTTAGGCTGCTTTTGTTTTGGAAAATATAAGCCTCAGCATTAGCAAAACATTTGTGTTTCACCAAAAGAAAGATAGCAAATAGCAAACAGAAACCAAGAAACCCTTTCTAGTAAATGTTAGTGACAAGTTGAGACTGATACTACAGCAACACTGTGGCATTATTCTCTCTCACTTTGTGGTAAGACAAGACAAAAACCTGTTCATTTCTCTCCACGCAATCTCAAGTCAACAGCAGATTCACAGCAGGGTCGGCGCCAGTTTGTGAAGGTGCCAGACTGCAAGGAGAGACATTTGACATGTTAGTGCTGCGCTTCAATACTAAACCATCGGGCAAGCAGCCACCACACACCATCACTGAATCACTGACAACACATCTGTGGGGAACACAGCCATGGGGACAGATGACGGAGCTCTGCGGGACAATTCCACTACGGGACAGAGATCAAAACAGCCCTGTACAGCATTAATAAATCCAAAATCATTAGAAGCTGGAAGGGGTTCAGTTACATCTGATACTTATTTCGTCCACATGAAAGAGTCATTTGTACATCCTCTCCGATGACAGCACTTCTGAGGAACAGAGACGATAGAGTCAGCACAAGCATCACTGGAAGAGAATAAGTAACAATTGCTGCAAAATGTTTCCAGCCAGTTATTACATGATGAAATGAAAGATGAGCTGAAAGGTTGTGTTAAAAAACTACCAAATTAAATCCCCATGGGGTTTTTAGGGAAATATGACTGGAATAAAATAAATGGAATAATTTAACTAATTAAAATAAAAAAAACTACCCAACCCAAAATCACAGTTAATCTCACGATATCCAAACAGACTTCAGAAAGCAAAATCTTTAAAAATCCAGTACATTACTTGTAACTTTTTTCAGACCCCTAGAAGCCCCAGAAACCACTGACATTCAGCATGTTTCTGGCTTTAGTCCTCCTATACGAAATAATGTGACTGCAGTGTTTACTCTGACTTGCTCGGTAATGCTGGACTAGACATTCCTAAAACAACTGCACACTCCAAATTAACCCGGTAATAAATCCGCCTCGCTAAATCATTACAGACTTTAATCTAAAGTTCTGTAGAAGATGAAATCTCTGCACATTCCTGTGTGGTTCGTTTTCGATTTCCTTGCAAATCCTGCACCCCTGCCACAAGGTAATAAACACACAGAAAGGTTTGTTTCAGTCAAGCTAGACTACCATCTAATACTTGTACTTGGACGACAAACTTGCCCAGGGTCACAGCCAGACAGCTATTGTTTTATTTTCCCTTCACAGCCTGCTGGGAACAGGGCGGTCTCACATTGCCTGAGATTAAGCCCTTTCCCCTGCCTGTCCTTTCCCCGCTTGTTTCATCTAGTCTCAATAGGTAACTAAAAACCTAAGAAACCAGTCCTCCACTAGGATTCACCACGTCCACACTCCCATTGTAACCATTCACAGCATTACAGTGCTTCCAGTGAGAAACACACAATGGGGACTGAAAAGAGGTGTAAATCTAGTCTGCCGTAAAGAGATAAATTAGGCAAGTGCTGTTCAGAAAGCTCTACACACACACACACATAATGTCTTGTCATACAATTGCGAGAATATGAAGGTTCAACAGGATCACAGACAGACATACACACTTTTCTGTGTATAACTGCTGCTGTAGCTTTAGGCAATATATTTGGGAGAACTGGATTTTCTTTGATCTTCTGCAATAAGAGTGTGTTGACAAACTCAAGCAGAGCGCCTTCTTCTCAGCCTGCTGTCAATGTTTAAAAATTAAGCTGCAGAAAAACACTACATTCAAAAATAGTCATGATTATGGCATGTTGACCATGCTCTCATTAACATAAGACAACCCACAGAAATGAAATTCAGATGAAATATACTCCCCATCAAGTCATCCAGAGCCAAATGAGTTTCTTTCTTCTGCTGAGCACAAACGATGCTATTTTGAAGAATGCTGGGAACCAAACAGTTGATCATAACAGACATTTACATGTCTTAAAATATTTTTTGTGCAATAAAAAATAAAATGTATTTTAATAAAAATGCTTATTCCTGCTACTTTAATTTATTAAAGTATTAAAAATGTATTTAATTTAATATCCAAAATGAATAATGTTCATGTAATAATAAAATTAATTCATTGACTAATTTAAACTTTCAGTGGAATTTTAGAAATTTCAATATCAGTCGTTAAAACAATATAAATAATTACAGGTCATATTATTAATATTTGGCTTTCTAAAAGTAAAATAGACAAGTAAAGTGTGAATGTCTAAAAGATAAAAAACCTTGACAAGGATTAAACTTTGGGGTTTAACAAAAACCCTTCATATTATTAAGGTATGACCCATTTCAGAAACCAAGGGCCTTGTGATCACACCAATTGGTTACAAATTTCATCATGTAATCATAAAAAAAAAGCACAATCTTTGTAATCTGAAATGAATTTGGTGTGTCATTCACAGGTCCATCTCAATTAACCTGAGCTCAGAGTTTCCCAGCGAGCAGCATTATCAGCACACAGCGTCACTCAGCAGAGAGAAAATCTGTGTTCGTCACACTGAGCCAAATGTACCGTTCACTGATAGCGAAGCCTGCATTATCACCTGCAGATAAGACCGTCTTTCTCTCGCCGCCATGCCTGAAATCAAAGCCTCGCGGAGGGGTGCGGCTCCAGGATATGTGATGAACGTGGAGCGCCAGGGTTTTCATCAGATCCCTGACACCCTGATGACAGCAGCCCTTAGCAATCTCAAAAGCTCCGAGCAGCTGTCTCTGAATCTGCAGAGACGGTAGCACAGCCCAGCTCTTTCTCTCGGATGCGAGACCGCCGGATCTCTGTTTACTTTACGATGCTGGCAGACCTGGGCTTTGGCAGTAACCGGGCCAAACCTGTAATTGATTTATGAGCAGCTTTCCCCACTCCGCCATGACGTGAGTGTCCCTGTAAGGCAGCGCCAGCACAGACTTCCCTTGATACTCTGCAGACGCCCACCACCAAACATGACTCCTCTGACCCATGACTGGAATAAACACTAAATAAATGTAATATGGCTCACCGGCTGCAGACATTAAGTGCACCGATGATGGTTGCAAACACTAGGTCACGTCAGAGGTTAAAACAGAAGCCATTTTGGGTAACCATATCCACTTGTTTACATGTTTCAGTTTGATGGTTTCAGTTAAAAGAACAAAATTGCCCGATTGGTTATACCATCAAGGGACTAGTTCATCTAAAATGTATTTCTCTTCTTCACATCATTCCGTAATGTTAACTTTCTTTTTTCAGAACAAAAAAGGAGATATTTACAAGAATGTTAAAGCTGCTCTTTTCCCTACAATTAAAGTAAATGAAACCCAAATCGCAAAAAATTTGAATCATAATAAATGATGTCCAAATGCCTTCTGCACTATATTTCACGTCTTTCTTGAAATACAACCATTTAATAGAGAAGAACAGAGCAAAACGTACAGTTATTTATCAAAAATGTCCAAAAATATTCCAAAATATTCAGGTGAACCACTTAAAAGACATGAAACAGTATTTACAGTACATTTAACTTCTATATTGTGGCAATTTATAAATATTCAGGAATATAAAGTCATGCTGACTTAATTTTATTTTCCATGTCTTGTAAAACACTGATATTAGTAGCTATTTTTCAGTCTTCGTTACATCAACAGCGAATAGTTTTTCAGTGGAGAAAATAGCAAATAGCATTTAAAAAATAAAAGTGCTTTTGTAACATAATAATTGCTCATGAACCAGCACACCTACTGTATATGAGAAGTCTAAATGTAATCAGTAAGAACAGCTGCAATATGGCAAAAAACAACACCGTACGTAAGAAGAGCATTTGTGTATGGCACTAAAGCCTTGTAACAAACACTGCTAGGTCACATGACAACGACACTATGGCAAATGCTGTCTGGATTTGATCATTTTAAATAGACCAAATACTCTTTTAATGGCTGCTGATCATTTCTTCTCAAGAGCTACTTACTCAGAAAGTGTGCAGTTTCAGACACAGCACAGGTCAAGTGCTTATAGAAATCCAATCACTTCCGCTTCAAACTAACTTGGTTATTAAAATACATTTTGCTTTCATGTGGCTTGTAAATGCGGTTATCGCATCTCTCACTTGCCTTCATGCTGCAGATGTCACCAAGTCAACTGTGAATCCACAGCTTGTAAAAAAGTCGTAACATGGTTAGGGGCTTTGTTTTGGTGTGGAGGGCTTATCTCTGCTTGACTGGGTAAGCAAATCTCTGGCTGATGGGAAGCAGGACAGACGGAGTCAAGTGAAAAAAGACGAGACAGACCAGGTGATAAACCAGACTGAAGGCAACTGAAGAAAAAAAACCAGAGAATGTACTACTTACTATTTCTGCAGTGTATAGCATGCATACAGTAATATCTACAAGCATAAAACTATATGAGCTAAAGAGTAATTATGAGGAATATTGTATCCCACAATGCAAAGCTGTTCTACTCAACCTTAAAGGGTTACTCCACCCCAAAATGAAAGCTGTGCCATTAATCACTTACCTCCAATTCGTTCCAAACCCGTAAAAGCTTCCGCCTTCATCTCTGTAACCCCATTTTGGACAGCATACATTACATAGAGGACGCACACACAATGGAAAGGTGTGTTTGTATGTATATTTACACTTTATTTGCGACAAAACTGCATATAATGTGCGTTCACCTGATGCAGTCCAAAATGGAGCTACGTTACAGTGGCAAATCTATGAATAAAGTGTTTTTTTTTCGTGCAAGAAGTATTCTCATAGCTTCATAACATTACAGTTGGCCCACTGATGGCAGATGGAGCATTTGTATGACGTCTTTTAATCTTTTCTGCACCTTGACAGTGGCAATTATTTAATGGGACAGTCACAAGCCTCCTGGTTTTAATCAAAAATATCTTTCATTGTGAAGACAAACAAAGCTTTTACAACCTTGGAACGACATTAATGACAATTAATCATTTTGGGGTGGAGTATGACAAGTAAGACAATAAGGCTGTGACAAATAAGGTCATGCGATAATGCTATAAAAAAAACTAGTATGGAGTATGTAGTGTACACTGCACAGAGTCCAGTATGTAGTAAGCTGGAATTTCATTCCAAATACAGACATGGTCTCACTAGAGATGAGGTCCTGCAGCAATACACAGAGCTGCCTCTCTTTAGCCCCGGGAGAGAGTGGGAAATGAGCCACTTAATACCCCGCGGTACCACAACCTCAGCTCTGCTTTGCAGCAGGCCAACATCACACAGCAATTAAAGCCTTCAAAGACCACAAACACAAAAGAGCCCCTATATTCACTCTCCCATGAAGAGAGGAAGGACGCTTCATCCTCAAGCTGGGGCTGCGAATAGGAACGTGACATTGGTCGGTCAGAGTCTTAACGGCTCAGACGCTCTGCAGAACGCTAGAAGTTATTACTTCAAAATAAACACTGTTATCTGGACCGGCCCGAGTCATTTACAACTTCCACTAAGAGCAAACTAAATAAGCCACAAGAACAAATCAAAGTATGAAAAAAAAAATACCCTCTGGATAGTTCACATCATGTCAACATGTAAAAAAAGGCCTAGGTCTAGAAAAAATGATGTCATCTAAACTGTAAATTCCTAGATCCATTTTTTTTGCTTAACAGCTACACAACACCAAAAACAGGAATCATCCTTCCTAGAACACACACACACACACACACATACACAAAACTACATTATTCTCATCTCACCACACGCAGCATTTCTCAATGTGTATTATTAAAACACTGCATGCAATCATCATTTTGCATGGTGGCAGATTTTATCTTAAATATTTATATGGCTGCCACCGATGCCACTGTAAACTGGTACGAGCCATTAAACGTACATCATTTGCTCGTCAGTGAGACATGCCAAGGCATGCTGCAGGAGGAGGAGCTGGTGCAGAGGACCAAAATGGATACCAGCACACAGGGGCAAATCTGAGCATGATCCAAATGGTATTATCCATTAAAACAAACACTCAAACTGCACTACAATATCGACCTAACGACACAGCAATAAACAAAGGGATAACCCCACAGTAACACACATCATTATTTACAAAGCAATTTATAAAAAGCAGAGTTCGTGTTTAGAATGGCAATCCAAACGATAAATTAATTCATGTTTCGGATGGTAATACAACTTTAACAAAAGGTTATTTCTCATCACTGGTATACCAAAGATAAAATATTCACATCCACAGGACCTCATTTGAATACGCAAAAGGATAACTCAGTTAAACGTGCTCTGACATGCAGTAATAATTTCCAGATTTGTTTTAATAAATGACATAAAACGGGCCTGTTGAAAAACTAAACAGCAAATGTGATTTCAGTGACATGCTTCTGGTCTGTTTAGGTCTTAGCAATAACGTTTAAAGTCATTGCTACACCCTTATTGCAAAAAAATATAAATAAATAAAAAATAATATATATAAGACAACAGAAATAAATCACCTATATATTTAATAATGATTTGTGTTATTGTACAAGTTTAGCATTTCATTTTATCAATTACAAAAAAGTTATTTTACTCACCCTGTAAAGATGCATTTAACAACTAGCCTAATTGTTTTTCTGTAATAGCTTATAGTTAGTTCTGTAATTAATGATGACTGTAATTTTTATAATTAGAGTTTCCTGAACACCACATTTTTTTCCCACACCGGATGGGCCTTAAAAACTAAAAACTAGTCTGCATTTTTGACTGCATAGGCAAGTGCGAACGGGGAAAGATGTTTATGTTGGCAGTGACTGAGACAATCATTGTGTAATGGTTTAGGGTTAGTATGAGTATATTGTGGTTTGTAAAGGATGTGTTTTCTCCTTTATAGCACCCAGCAGCATAAAGCCTCCAGCTATAATAAAAAGACACCTGCCTACAAACAAATGCTTTATTATTTTCTGGGATTATAGGTAATTCATACACTGTTAAGTGGTAGTCATATCATAAATATGATTTTTTTTTTTGTGCATTTCATAATGAAAATATTCCAGGATTTTTTCCACCTTCCATCCATAAAACCAAAATACAATAACCACTGGATAAAGCGTTTAGGTTTTGGATGAAGAATAAAAATGCTTTAGGTGGACGTCTTGCTACCTTTTAAAAAAAATGATAAATCTCAGTTTTGAAAGCAAGACTACGCTTAAAAAACCTAGCTTAAAAAGTGCCCAACGAATGAGAAGAATAAAGTGATGAAACTGAGCATTTATCATCTGACAATAAGAGGTCAAAGGGTTTAAAACAAAAGACAAGACTTATTTTTTTATATCCTTTACACCTGCACACATACTTTGAGTTTGTTGTTTCCAAAAAAAAGGCAATTATATAGCCGAGTACGTTTCCAGTATTATGTCATTTATTAAATCTACTGGCTCATCTTACCTTTTTGTGTCTGTCTTTAAAAGGCAACGCCGGCCATTGCATCTCCTGCAAGAAGTCCTGCCACTGTTTCTGGTCCTGATCCGAAGAGATGAAGACGATTTCCAATTTGTCCTTGTGCTCCGAGGATTTTTTAAACTTGCTGTAAAACTCGCACAGACTCGCGTTGAACTGCTTGCAGGGACCGTTTAAACTGCAGCCGAAGTAGAGCCCGAGCAGAGACAGCTTGCTGCCCAACGAGTGAACATCCACCTCGGCTTTCTCTCCGTTGACGAGCCGCTCTCCGAGCAGATTCACCAGAAACTCCGACATCGCTGCTGAGCCCTCGAAGCGGACTGCGCTTGCTTTTCTTGGCTTAGTCGGGGGGTTTTAAGGTTAACCCAAAGTGCTCGATGGATATCCGCAGGCCCTGGTGCCCGGTTCGAGAGACAGCGGCCGTCGTGTGCCTCCGCTGTGCGCGGTGTTGAGGAATGCGCTCCTGTTATAAACCGGCCCTCAGCAACAGAGCCGGCCGACTCCCGCTGCGAGACTGTCGCGACATCTAGTGGCCAGAAGCCGCTATTGCACCTCGGCGTATTCGGTCCATAGGGATGTCGAGCGAATCAGTCACATCTTTATCGCTGCATACAATTATACTTTTTTTATAGGTAAATGCATAGACATATTTTAGAGCCACAGTATCATAACGTCCTGTTTTTGTGTAAACATTCACTCTTTTGAGCAGAAAGCAGTGTCCCAGTGATTACCTCACGCATCCCCTGTTCATTTCAATTACCATTAAAAGGAAACGAAAAAATCACAGAACGGTAAAAACTTCGCTACTTTAGGCAAAACGATGGTGCACAGGAAAATTGCAACCAGATTCTGTATGATAAACACCCATAACTGTATTACTTGATAATAGGCTAGCTGTAGTTGGGAATAAAACAAAAACACACAACTGCATGGTGCACAATAATTTCCTGTTTTTATTTGGAATGCACAAAAACGCACAGTTACACATACAAAACATTTGCAGACAGATTTTTCAAAACATTTTAATTCATAGAATAAACAATCAAAATACCAACAGCCATAATCCCAAGCCCCTCCCATAGTTAGTATTAACTAATTTTATTTTTACTGCATTTTAATTGATTCAGTTTTTCATTCGTAAGGAGACAATTAACTCGTAGTGAAAAAGTCTTCACTCCTTCCAAACCTGTAATAGTTTATTTCTTCTGCTGATATATATATATATTTTTTTTTTTTTCCAGAAGTCAGTGGCTACAGTCACTTGTTTAGATGCAAATGTTCTTCAAAACATCTTCTTCTGCATCCAGCAGCTGAAATAAATTCATTAAGGGCTGGAACAAGTTAAGGGTAAGTAAATGATGACAGAAATGTACATTTTGGATGAACTCTTCCTTTATTATAGTTGACTTGAAATTGTAGTCAAAGTCTCTTTTCATGAATATCAATTTAAAACAAGACAATAAGCTTGAAATATCTGATGGTGTTACAAGCGAAATCTTCCAGTATAGAGTTTTATTTTTGCATAAATGCTTTACAGACTTGTACATTCACCACAGCATAGTTCCAGGACCCACTTTTACTGAATATTAGAAACATAGATCACAAATGACTAAAGCAAAAGAAGAAAAACCGTGTAAATCCTTCAAAGGAAATGTGGTTGTCATCAAGCATTACATCACAAGTCATCAGTCCTCAGTGAACAACATTCGAACCAGGTCTGCTTTAAAACACTCCTCTTCAACCAGCTTCTGGGGCTTAAAACAGACGAACATAGCACATTTGTGGGACACGTACAAATTTAAAGTTTCACTTATTAAACAACATTTATTGATCTTTACCGTGCCATAGCGCAGAAGTGTGGGTACTCCAGACAGCTTCAGATTCTTCTTAAAGTCATTATTTTGGTCCTTCCAGCTGCCAAGAACAACAAGTAAAATAAGATGTTAACTCTTAACCCAACAAGTTAATAAAAGGAAAACAGAAAACTAATGTGGATGAGTGTGGTTGCTCATCACAGCAGATTTAGAAGAATTTAGCATTATGTCACTTGTTTACCAATGGATCCTCTGCAGTGAATGGGTGCCATCAGAATGCGAGTCCAAACAGCTGATAAAAACATCACAATAATTGATCTCTGCGTATTTCTTTACTGATTCAAGGGGATGACTTTTTCACAGGGTGAAGCAATAATACAGATAGAGGCTATTTTATTAAGAAGCAATGATGTGAACTTAAAAATGTCTTATCGATGATGAATTAGCTTCGTAATAAACAAGCAGGTTTCACTTCACAAGATTTTAACTGACAGACTGGAGTCGTGTCAATTACTTATAGACGTTTTTATCAGCTGTTTGGACTTTCATTCTGACGGCACCCATTCACTGCAAAGGATCCACTGGGGAGCTACTGACATCATGCAAACATTTTTTTAAATCTGTTCTAATATACATCGCCTACATCTTGTATGGCATGACACAGAGTACAATTTTAATTTTAATCCCAATCTAAATGGAAGAATGTCTTGTAAATTAAAC
The DNA here is from genome assembly GCA_032361145.1 of Enteromius fasciolatus. Classification (NCBI taxonomy): domain Eukaryota; kingdom Metazoa; phylum Chordata; class Actinopteri; order Cypriniformes; family Cyprinidae; genus Enteromius; species Enteromius fasciolatus. The sequence goes on from JAUMHR010000069.1 coordinate 6,054,912, forward strand.
TTACTAAGGTCTCTCTCCCACTTGGCAGTAAATGAAGACAGATCCCTCGGGCAGATGAGACAGCTCTCCTCTGACCACTGGCTCTGCTGTATGAGTGAAAAGAGAAGAAGAAAAACTCTTCTAGTTTGAATTTGTTGAATCTGTTTTAAAAACAGCACGGCTGCTGTAAATGTTAATGTACCTTTCACACAGTCCGGACACCAGCTCTTCCCCTGGTCATCTTTATCTCCAGAGAAGTAAGCGAATATGTCTTTTCCTTTTCGTTCAGACACGGCTTTACAGAATTCCTCGTAGCCGTGAACAGAAACGTCCTCGTATTTATTCATTATTTATTTAGTATTTGGTGTTTACTGGGAATCAGTTGTTCAGTTATAAAGTCCAACTCTGACAGCAGAAACCAGACCGATCTTTGTATGAAGTCAGCTGACTGAAAAACTTACGCAGCGAGTGAAGTGTGAAGAAATGCGCTTGTACGTCTTCCAAAATAAGAGTAGACTATTTTAAAATAAAAGTCTGGATTTTTAAGAATATAGTAGTTGCACCACAACTGAGAATTCTGAACACATATATTATAATTGAATATTGTTAATAACATATTGTTTACATGTTGTTAGGCTATTGCACCCAAAGCCATTTTTAATAGTAAGATTTATGTTTTTAAAATGCATTTATTGATTCAAAATACAGCAAAAACAGTAGCATTCTGAAATATATATACTGTTTAAAATAACAGTTTTTGAAAGAAAGAAAGAAAGAAAGAAAGAAAGAAAGAAAGAAAGAAAGAAAGAAAGAAAGAAAGAAAAAAAGAATTATACTGACTCCAAACTTTTGAATAGTGTATAACACAAAAGCTTTTTATTTTAGCTCAATGCTGATCTTTGGGTCTTTCTATTCATTAAACAATCCTGAAAAAAATACACTCACAGCTGTTTTAAATATTGATGATGATGATGATGATAATAACAATAATAAATATTTTCAATAGCAAATCAACATATTCAAATGATTTCTGAAGGATCATGGCACTAAAGACTAAATTATGCTGAAATTTTAGCTTTGATCACAGGAATAAATTACTTCTAAAATATATTCAAAAAGAAAACAGTAAAATATTTTTCAGAAGTGGTAAAAACATAACAAAAGTTTTCTATTTGAGATACATTTTTAGATTATGTTCTTCTAAACTTTTTATTCATCAAAGAATCTACTGGACAGTTTTAAACAAATAATAAATGATTTTTGAGCCTGCGGATTTTTGAGTAGCACTCAGAATATTAGTCACATTATTTCACATAAACAATATACAATGTGTGTGTGTGTTCAGTCATGTGAACACAGTTAGGACACCCTTTTGAATTTCATGGTTTTCATGTCGAATGATGGACTTCAGATTGTTTGGAAATGGTCTTATTACTCTTTCCAGATTGATTGCATCAACAATTGCTGCTTTAAGATCATTGCTGATGTTACCACGCACCTGAATGCTCCAGACCAAAAAACAGCTTTTATAAAGGTGGTTGCTGATGATCAGTTAAAAAGGCATTTGATTAGCAGTACCTGACTGCTACTTACCCTTTTAATTCTTATGGTAACAGTAAGCTTTATTTTTGGTAAATAAACAATGACACAGTCCAATATGTCATGTGTTGTTGACCCAGTTATTTTTTAATGATGTCCTGATAAGGAAAACTATGGAATAGGGTGTCCTAACTTCTTCAAATGACTGTATATTATTGTGTTTTATTGTATATTGCAATATTATATGACATTAAAAAAAACACACAGTAAGATGTACACTAAGTGCAAATAGCAATAGATTTTATTTACACCAGGTGAAAATAGCAGTATTTTTAGGGATATGCTATTTACACTAAATGAAAATAGAAAGTTTTCTTAGCATAGATGCTATTTAAATTCAAATAGCAATAGGTTTTATAGGTAGGCTAATTGAAAATAGCAGCATTATTTAGCAATATGCTATTTACATTATTTATTTACACTCCAAACAAGAAAATCAATGTATAAGTGGTTATGAAGAGCATGTAAATTGCAAGATGACGTGGTGCACATGACAGTGTGTCTCTTAGGGATGCAGGGCGTAGTGGCACATCATGAGCACATCTCCAGCAGCAGGAGCAGGAATGTCTTGGCAGAACAGTCAAAATCGATTGCTGTTTCTGATTGACTATACAACAGTCAGATATGTGAGCACGCAAAATAAGACAATCGGAATTCTATACAGAATATTTCAACTCACTATCATGGGATATCTCATCGGGTAAGAGCTATGATTCATTTTAGTTCAACCACAATCAAAGGTTTTGCTTGTGCTTGAGGTAAAATCATCTTATGTAATGATGCAAGCTATGAAACAGGTACATTTTCTTTTTCTTTTAATGGTTTATTTACAAATATTTAAAGATATTTTACCTCAACAGATGGGTATTTTTGAAAAACAAAGGATACCAGGTAAAAGATGATACTATTGAGAGTTCTGTGTTAACTAAAGTTAAAGGAGTTGCACGTGTCAACTCAACACATTCAGATCTGTGGGGACCAGAGGACTATGTTTTCCCCAACCAGGTGAGTCGACCCAAACCATAGTTTAGCTTTTTTTTAAAGTTTGATGTAAGTCATATCCATAATGATTTGCATTATCATTACTTTGCTTCAGTAATAAGTCTTTTGGTAAATCTCACCCAGGGTGAGAACTTTCTTTTTATAGCAACCAATTTCATAGAGACACCAAACCAAAAATTAGGCAACTGTTCAGAGGTAAGACAAACAATTTCTCTTTATTATTTATTAAAACATTTAATATCGACATCTGCTGTTCATAGATAACTGTTTGCTATTGTTCCATAATTGCTAATTACAATTATCTTGGTATCCTATCTCTGTCACGTTCCATTCAAACCATTACCAGTGTAAGAGCATATGAGAGCACTGTGGTTATTTTTATGAACTGAAACACTACAGTGCTTTTACTTCCCCATTATCAGGAAGATTTGATTGGTTTTATAGGTTTGCTGCGGTTTATATGTCAATTTCCATACCATCTGTTGTCTCAGGGAACATTCAAATATAAAGAGATTTTTTATTTGCTTTAAGACTTTTAGAGACAGAACAATTAACCAGGAGTTGCTTGAGAGGCTACTAACACACATAGAGTACAATCTTTATATAAGCCTGCACAGCTCTGACAAAAAAAAACAACAAAACAACAACTTTGTTATACTTTATTAAAAGTTATTTAGTCATAGACGGTGTAGCAGTTTTTACCTACCTGGTCTCATAGCATAAATGAGGGTGCATTTTTAGCTAGACATGAAATACATATACCAATACAGGGACGTGCACAGGAATTTTGATTTGCAGTTGCTCTGACCTGAAAGGCGGCTGCAGCACCGATCAAAGTCGGACAAATGATCTTACCAGAATGCATTGTTTTGTAAGGCGGCAGCGGATTTCTTGCGACGCCGCTTTAAGTCGAACACACCTACCGTCAATTGGGTCATTCACGTGAATCTGGGCCGATAGGAATCTCAGCTGAGCTTGTGCCTGTCTAGATATTCAATACCAAGATTGATTACATACAGGAGCTTTTTTAGAGAAGAAACACGCAGCACACATCATGCTTGTCGTTACATGATCTGACCAATGAGAATAAAGTGTGTCGTCATCAAGGCTTTCGCAGCCGATTTTGAGCAACTGCAGCGCCTGACCCCTGTGACTGCTCTCGTTTTGCTCTCATGGTACTTTGATGTGAGCGCCGATCAAAGTCGGACAAAAGATCTTACCAGAATGCATTGTTTTGTAAGGCGGCAGCCGATTTCTTGCGGCGCCGCATGAAGTCAAACACACCTAAAGTGTTTGCGCCTGTCAAGAGACACCTAGTCTCGCTTAGCCAGACCTTCAAACAACCAATCACAGTTCGTTTCGTTCAGCGTCACGTTTTCTGGGCGTGGAAATGTCCCCACAACAACAGAGGGGCGCGCAACAAGTCAGTCAGCATAGAAAATCCCGATGAGACGCTCGCGGTAAACATCTGTTTGAAGCATATCTCTTCACATTTTAACACCCACAAGCAATTCTGGAGAATCAAACACAATACTGAATCGGTCAGCTGCGATGTCAGCGTCTGTTGTTTTGTGTTTGCCTGCAAACGCAGATGATATCCCCTTCTCTGTTAGGTAACCTTACTTGATCTTCCATAATAGATAGGAGGGGATGCACAACTAGTAAAATTGGATCGCATACTTTTGAGAATCCAACGTTTAACTTATCTTAATAAATGCTTATTGCCATGCCTACCACCATGTGTCATGTGGGTATTTTTTTTTTTCAACAATGCAAAAGAAGTCAAATAAAGTGCATCCAGCCATAATAGAAAGTGCTCCACACAGTTCAGTGGGTGATTAAAGAATTCATGTTTTGAATCAAAGTATTTTTGTAATTAAAATGATCCATATTAGAAACATCTGATTCGTCTTAAAGAAGAAAGTCATGTCTTGAGGTTAAGTAAAGCATTTTACTTATAGCTTTTTGTTCTTAGCCCTGATTTTAACTCGCTGACAGGTTTTGCGAAATCGCAAGCAAATCGGTGCTCATTCTGTTGCAATTCTGAGTTATGTCAGAATTATGAGAAAAACATGGTCAAATTGTAAGACAAAAAACAGAAATTACCTTTTTAAATTGCATCCTTTCTTTTTAGAACTCAGAAGTACCGAACAACAATTGCTCTAAGGATGAAGAATGCACAGTGGGAGAGGCTGTTAGGGCTGGAAACGGTATGATTTAAAATCAGATCTTTTTTTTTTTTTGCAAAGTAAGCTTATAATCAGTTAATGATGCTAGCATAATAAGCAATGCTGCATGATACATATTTTCCATCCGCAAAAACTTACTTAATTTGGAAAATTCCCTTTAGGAATTAAAACTGGCATTTGTTTGGAACCACCTAATGGCACTTGTGAAATATATGGCTGGTGTCCCACTGAAATGTCCAGGAAGCCAGAGTAAGAATATTTTCTCTCACTCACTATTTACAGTTTCAGTGTTCATCCCATTCAGTTACAATAAAACGTAAGGTGACCCTGAGACTTTGTTTTAGCTCTTCCACCATCTTGAGACAAGCTGAAAACTTCACTTTGTACATAAAAAACTTCATCAGATTTTCCCAGTTCAACTTCTCAACGTAAGAAACTCACTCTGGTGCATCCACTGGTAATGAGTGTAAACCCTGTCTGCTTTTAAGATCATTACAAATATTCACTAGGCTATATAAAACTATTACTATATTACCGCTCCATTATCTCAAATGTTGTTTTCCTTCTCAGATCAAATGTTCCAAAGAAAAACAGATTATCGGAATTAAAAAACTGCTTGTATAATGAAACTGCTGTCAAACGCTGTCCTATATTTCGGTTGGGAGATATTGTGAACAAAACTGGACATACGTTTAAAGAAATGGCTAAAGGGGTGAGAATAATGAATGCATTATGTGATGCTAAATTTAATTTAATAGTCATTTCATGATTATTACACTCAATCAACTCAACTGTAATCAACTTTATTTTGATTACAATGGCAGGGTGGTTCAATTGCTGTTCTGATTGAGTGGCTCTGTGACCTTGATAAACACTCAGATTGTCGTCCTCAATACAGCTTTGTATATCTGGGCAACGTATCAGAAGAAGGGAGATATAATTTCAGGTACCTGGCCCTTTTTTACAATCTGGGTCCTCTTTTTTGTGTCATTTTGTTTATTTTGGTCTTTTTTTATGGTGAAAGTAATAATAGCAATAAATAAAGAAGAAAGCCAATATATCAAATTCCATGAATGAATATTGGTTGCATAATCCACTGTAATATAAAAGATTCTGAGCCAAGTTACACTGTAAAAAAACTGTAATTTCACAGACTATTCCTGTACGTTTTTTTCCTGTATTTCTGAAATACAGGGGAAAAGTGTAAAATTACATGAAATAGACTGTAAATATACATGTTCAATGTAAAATAAC
>JAUMHR010000069.1:6062302-6074733 GCA_032361145.1 Enteromius fasciolatus
ACTGTACTTATTCACTCTGAGGCATTATAAGCTGAAGTTTAGTAAATAATATTTGCATAATATATTTATGTATTTACATACAATCTCATTCTAAGATTTCTGTTTCTGTTGGACAACTTCCATGTGTTGTGTCTAAAGGACCTGTGGAAATGTAAAGCATATTTATCAATCCGCTTGAATTTGTAAATGTCTTGTTTTCATCAGCTCTGTGGAAATATATGATTAGTTTGCTCCACGAGATGTGATTCTGCCATGTATTGCAAATGAGATAATTGCTGGTTCTTAACCACTTATTTTAGAGTAGGCTAATGAGTCTTAATGCATGGACTTCAGATAGAAATCATATTAGACTGAAATGACTCATGTACTGTATTAACTTAATAGTCAATTACATGATTTTAGACATTAAACTGATTCAATGGATTAATCATGTTTGACAAATTTTTTTGTTTATTGCTTCCCTCTTATTTCTCTCCTTTTGTAACTAAAAATTATTTTCTATAGCCTACCTCATTGAATTTGTTGCTGCATAATGACTAATAGTGCTTCCACTACACCAGATTTCATTAAATTCCTATTAAAACGTCCTGCATAAAAACATCAACCCCCAGTATCACAGACAAGACAAGCCTAGACTAAAATGTAACTAAATCTGAGCTGTTTCAACTGAAAGATCCTAAAACATGTCAGTGCCTTAGTTTTGTCTGAAGATACACACAAATGCTTTTTTAAAGGGGAAAAAAACCCCAAAAACTTAAATGTCCTAGTTGAACTATTGCCTAAAACCAGTTAACTGGTTCATTATAAAACTATGGCTAAGCCCTGTACCAGGCCCAAATGTATGAGTTAGTTGTAGTGACACAAATTTACCAGAGGAGGTCATAGTAACACAAAACAGTTTAGATTATGTGATTACAAGTATCTTAAAATTATTAATTTATATTTCCAGGCATTTATCTGCACTACAGTATATGATAAAATATAAACACTTGTGTCACCCACACTCAATCCATTCATTCTCAATGTGTCACATTTCATTTAAAGGTACAACAGTATATCAACACTTCAATCCTTTTTATTTATATAGCGCTTTTAACAATACAGACTGTAGCAAAGTACTGAGCATTATCAAATAGGATTTATTTTATTATATTTAATCATCAGAACCAACTGAAAGCCTTAGTGGCCCCAAATGCTGGAGAGTTTGGCAAAAGATTTTTGAGTATCCTCAGTTAACTCCTGCGTTCTCTGAACATGGCATCATGGCACAATTTTGTACAAAGCCAATTAGAGCTGTGTCACATAAATACCCTGAGGTTAACTGAGCTCCGACGTAAGTGCCAAATCTGTCAAGATCCTGTGGGTGGTAATCCATGTAAAAATAAAGTGGTTTTCTTTTTTTCTTTTTTTTAGTAGACACGTCTAAAGCCCTTTGACAAGATTATTATTGAGCCCCCAGGAACACTAAATAACACACTGATGCAGGCTAGCTGCACTTTCACAGGTCTTCACAGAAATTAATGTCGGATTGAGACTGTGTCCAGATGTGCAATTTATTTTCATTTTACAATTGGGGAAAAGTGAAATCACTGATTTGAGATATGGGACAAACATATTATCTGCATACTGAAAAAACAAACAAAACAATAGAAATCATCACAGAAATTTTAACGGTTTCTTTACAAATACTATTACAAACCATTAACTTTTAAAAATTAAAACCATTAAATATGGTTTCCCGTAATGTGTTTGGGACATATTCAAATGGGATTTAGGCTCGCCAAAAGACCAATAAGCACTACATTTTCCATTACTTTTGCGTTACTTTTTAAATATGGGCAGAGCTTGAATGTTTGTTTATTAGAAATTCTATAGCAAATGTAAAAGCACACCAAAAAGTGTCACAAATAAACCTCAGGATGAAGAAAATGTAAATTCACATCTGTAAAGCAAAAAACAGGAGAAGAAAGTTCAATACTCTTCAGCAATAAAAAACAAACATATGGTTGTAAGTATGGTTGAAGTGGTTCATCAAAGGTCAGCAGCAAAGACATTGGTTAATAAAATGAGATTAGATACACTTGTGTGATATAATTATTGCAGGTTTGTGTCATATTCTGAGTTTATTTAAATTCATTTTGATGAATACTAAATCTGTTTTTTGAGAGTGAGATGAATTAACGCACATTGAACTACAATGTATTCACACACCGCACACAATGCTCTGTATTTCTGTTTTCTCCCAACATGTCAGGAGTCAGGAAACTTGTCAGTCAATAAATAAGAAAACAAAGCAACTGGCGTTATATTACTCAGTTATATAACAGTTATATTACTCTAAAATAATAAAGTAATGCATTACTTAGTTACTTGGAAAAAGTTATATTATTACATAGCTTACGTTGCTTGTAATGCGTTACCCCCAACACTGAAAACCATTAGGCTACAATTCCCATTATAACATGGAAAACCATAACAAATTATCCTTTGGTTTCTGTTGTATTTTTTTAAGCAGGGGCATTAACCTCACCAACCCTAAAACCTCCTGTAGCCTGCTCAATACTCCATGGCCTGGTTTCACAGACAGGGCTTAGACTAAGCCAGGACTAGGCCATAGTTCAATTAGGACATTTAAGTAATTTTTATAAATGTGCTTAGAAAAAAAAAACATTCCTGGTGTGCATCTTGAGACAAAACAAAGGCACTGATATATTTTAAGATCAATCAGTGCAAGTTTCTTTCAGCTAAAACAGCTCAGACTTACATTTTATTCTAGGACTAGGCTTCAGCCCTGTCTGTTTAACCACAGGCATGCCTTTTATGCATAGCGTTGATGTAATCACAGCCTTGTCATTCAAACCAAAAGCAGAGCTGCATGTGATACTGCTTTACTGAATAAGTTATATTGGCAGTTATTTTGTCTATGATTGCTCCCACAACGAAAATAGTTCCAGAGATATGATTTAAGGTTGCGCATATTTAAGCAGTTATTTTGATCAGTTATAAGTGAAATATTTAAATTATAATAAGTAAATTATAAAATGTAGATAGAAGAACTATTTGTTGGTTTATTCAGAAATACTGTCACGTTTCCATTTTATTTAGCATGTCGAAGATGTTAAAGGGTTAGTTCACCCAAAAATGAAAATTATTTAATTGATTACTCACCCTCACGACGTTTCAAAACCGTAAGACTTTTGTTCATCTTCAGAAAACAAATTAAAATATTTTTTGATGAAATATTTTTGAACCCCCCATAGACAGCAATATACTGCAATTATCCTAGATAAACATAATTTAACGCTACCATTTTTCTTACGTGACTTCACAACGTAAACGTACACCTTCCACTAGGTGTAAACCGCAGATGACCTCCACGCGCGTCCTTTCCCCCCCCGGATATAAACAAGGCTGATTACGTCAAATACGTTAACGTTACTGTCCATTCTCAAGCATCTCTTTCCAAACTAGTGGTTACTAATACTATAGGCTAATAATAATATAATTTCAGGAAACTGCATGAATAGTTTTTAAAAAGGTAGCACCAGGAAGCTAAATGGCTAGTACATGTACTTTAAATACATGTGACAAACTATTTCATCAGAACTTTTCCCAACACAACATACTGAAAATTCAACCTAAACAAATTGAAAAACTGAAATATCAGTCATGTATTGCTATTATTATAATATCAAATATTATCTCTAATTGACATTACTGATTAAAAGCCAAGGAAAAGACATTTTAAGAAACGCAAACATAAAAGGATGTGAGTGCACTCAAATACAGGTGAATATGTCTGAGCACATGTCTTCCAAAACAATTTCCATACTTTTATTCCAGCACTCCATCAGTGACATAAAGCAAAAGCAGACAAGACACACTTTGCAAATGCAAGTCAAACTTTATTTTGGTTAGAGGGGAATGTTTGTGCAACACGTTCCTGAAAAAATGTGTATCTGGAATGACAGTTTTCGGTTACACAAAACAGGTGCGCACTGCTACCATTCAAGTGACATTTTGTTCTTTGGTGGAACAAGATGAGATGCACTCAACTCTTAACACACACTCCTGTAGTCCAAAACTGCCATTGTGTTGTTTTGGGAAGGTGGTGGTGGGGGGAGGGAGGGGGGCCATGGTGGCAGGAGTGCATGTGCTCCAAAAGACAAAGAACTTTCCAGAGCATTCCTTTCGAACGTTTCTAGGACACTAGGGAGTTCAGCGGCATAGCTCTCGCCACCTAAACTAGTGATTCAGCAGCAACTATTCACTTCCGAACAGATTTTGCACCTGCAGCAGCACGCGGTGTTCTTTATTTTTTTTGAACGATATCAGTAGTTTTTAAAGTAGCTCGGTCCCCCACTCTTGAGCAGCGCACTACATCTACGGAATGTGCACTAGCGCCGGTCCATTTCCCATCCCAACAGTCACATACACACAGTCCACATCAGCCCAGAGGAGGCACTTCACATAGAGATAGTAACTATTAAAAGAGTAACCTGACTTTGTACTCTTGAGCTGTAACAAGGCATGAAAAGAGGATCGAAAGAAATACAGGAAGTCTAAACGTTCAAGCTTTACAATGACATGGTCGACAGGCAAATGGAATAACTTATTACCTACCGACACTCAACCTATTAACAATATTGCATTGCAAAAGAAAAAAAAAAAAGGCATAATATAAATAAGATCTTAACTCTATCCTCACAACATTTATAAGAAATAATTTTTTGTAGTCGGAATAAAATAGCAGCTTCATGGGCAACGTATCCTGACGTGAAAGCTTAAACTAGGCCTGCTGTTAGTCTTCACGCAAACCTTTTGGTTGCGTTCCGACGAATGCGTTTGCCCATTACAAAAAAGGACTGGAACAGGTTTTGCTGCAATGGTAAACAGACCAAATAAAGATGCTATAGTGTGGGGAAACATAACATGATGTGGTGTGAATGAACTGTTACAGCCCAGTACTACACATACATTGCTAAATACAAAAGAAACCTCTTCCTTTCAGGAGGTCGCTCCCCCGATTTGAGGTTCCACAAAAACAAATTTAGCTAAATATCATTAATTTATATTCTACACCATGCCTATTGTCAAGGACAGTTCAAGGATCAAATATTTAAGGCGTCTGAGGGGCAAACAGGGAGGTTATGATACTGGGTGTCACGGCTCCACCATTCGCTCATCTGCAGTTGCTCCACCAAAGTCTGACAATACCCATGCTCCACTGCCAGATGGCCTGCCCTGATAAAGGTGGAGAGACTCAGTCGATGTAAAAGTCAAGGGAGAATGTGAGAAGAGGCACAGGTAGACCTGAGAAAGAGAGAAACTCTCCATGGGAGTTAAATCGTGGAGCATGGGATGGATCAATTATCGAATTCACAGAACAAGTGGACTTTGAAAAGCGTCTTTGTTTAGGTTATTTCCCGTTGAACAGACCTAGACTGTCACCGGCGGTGAATTTCAGCTATTTTAGATAAGACCGACATGACACATCAAGTGCCTAAGGTGGATGGAAAATGCAGTGGCAGGCTTCAGCTGACACAACAGCGTGTGACGGAGATGGAAGTGATCCCGCCAGGGAAGAGCGGTATGGTGTTAATGATGGAGCAAAAGCAGGGAGCCAATCCACCCCGACACACAGCATTCACACCGGCTAATCACACCTCTCAGTTACAGTAGCACAGCAGTAAAGCCACAGGCTAGCCCGTGGTGCTCATTTATATTGCGCTTACATCAACACACTTCCGTCATCCAATTACGGTCAAGGACGTCTTTCCTTTTAACGCACGAGTGGATGATGACACTCTTCCCAAAGGTAGTTTTGGGTCGGCTGCTAAACGTCGTTCCTGTAGTGAGTCGAAGCCTGCCGTCACCGTCTCTTTCCAATGAAATTCAAGTAGTAACAATTAAGTTTGAGAGACAAAATAAAACCCTAAGCTATGCAATTAGGGCACAGAACAAGTCCCAAAGTAATTTCAGTCTACAGCAGTCTCCATTTAAACTGAAATCTAATAGGATGCTCGAAGGAGAGAGGAAAAAAAAAAAAAAAGAGGGAATAAAAAGGATAGTGCATTAGCTGACACTTCAAGGGAAGGATTAACATCGTACACAATGTGGCTTGACTCAGCCCTAGTGTAACATTTCCATCTAAGACTTTAACCTGATTCATGTTCAACAGTCTGGAAAAGAAACAGTCTTGTCATATGTGCATATCCCAGCATCAGTTTGCACTTTCATATCGATTCAGAATTAGTTACAAAAAGCACAATATGTAAACATTGAGAGGAACAAAAATAAAATCAACCTCTATACATTGTACAAGCTGTTAGCTTGGATGAAACAGCCAAATATTTCAGTATCATGGCACCCCTTAAATATCTTCATTGAGTTAGTACTTCAAATCTCAAGTAGGCCTAAACTACGAACAAATGGAATTTGCTGGGAATTTCTTCCCAGCTTTTTAAATAATGGACATTTGCTAATCAAAAGTGGAAAGCGAATATATGCGTGTTGTGTGGTACATTTTTCATTTATACTGTATAACAGACCGGATAGGAATGGAAAAAAACTGTGCTGATCTCATAAACTGAAGCTGTTATGGCCGTTTTCTGGAAAGAGAAAATTATTAAAATAAACTAAAATAAATAAATGCCTACAGTGTTTTTCAAAAGCTACTTAAGAAACCTAAAATACTAAAATTAAAAGAAAAAGTGGCACATGGGGGTTCAGCTTTGTGGTAGCCACATAAATAATTGTACTGGAAACATTCAGTAGATCACTTGCAAGACTGAGAACGAAACGGGAAGAGGGGGAATTTTTTCCTTGCGCTCAGACTAACACCGACTAGTGTCAACTGGTCGCAGCTCATCTGTACCCTGGGTGGTGGATGTGCACATTTCTACTATCACCTGAATCTGTGGCCCTGCTGACTGACGCTCTGTGCATCTTTGCCATTGTGCCAGGATTCTGTGCTCGGAAGCAGGGTGCCTGGAAGTCGCCACCCATGTACTCCATGGTCTGCATCAGGTTCGTCTGGCTGGAAATGGCTGCCCCGGTCCTGTACTGTGCTCCTGGGGTGCAGTCTATGGAGGCCCCTGAGAGGCCCCCGTGGAATGGCCCCACCAGGTCTTGAGACCCTGAGCTGTCACTGTTTGGCGTGGGTAGGATGCTGTTCCAGGGAGGCTGCAAGTAGTGGCCATTACTGTAACTCATGGGCATGCCACTGACAGGAGGAGATGGTGTTGGCTTATCAGTTGAGGTCTTTAAGTTGAAGGGCTGCGCCATGCACACCTCCTGCGGGTAGCCCATGTTCTTGGTGAGGAACCCCGGTCCAACTAGAGCCTCTCTAGGGAGATTCTTGCCCTGGTGAGAAGCTCCCTCTGGAAGGTGCTGGAGGTGCGCCAACTGGTGTTGCCCCCAAGGGCCCTGTTGACATTGTTGCTGGGGTAACTGTGGCTGGGACTGATGCTGCTTCATGCCATTGTGGTAAAGAGGCATCCTGTTCATGGCAGCAATGTCAGGCAGTGGCAGAGTGGGAGCAGGGCCGCCTTTGTCAGTGTTAACAAGCACGCAAGAAGGTGGAGGACCCACACCGGGATGGGTGCACACCCGAGAGCTCGCATTGATGAGCTGGTTGCGGCTGATGGGACTGGGGTTGGCGATCTGTCCTTCGCACATGGAGGTAGAGCCCATGCCGGCCCGAGCCTGGCAGAACTGGTTGATCTGATTGACAATGCTGCTCAGGTCACTGGGTCGGTTCTGGTGCAGGCTGGCAGCCATGGAAAGCGGGATGGTTGAGGTAGACACAGTCACATTGGGAGGGGCATCGGCGTCTGGCAGCTTGCGAGACATCTGTAAGCCTGCCAGTGGCGGTTGTAAGACCCCGGGGGCCGGAGGGCCGGCGCAAGAGGCCTGTGGCATGGACTGGGTTTGAGAGAAGCCCTGCAGATTCACAGACTGCGCCATATCGGGCAGATGCCGGAGTCCTTGCGGACCAGGCAATTGCGGCTGCTGCATGAGAGTCTGTTGGTGGTTTAGGGTGTGGTGCGGTACTGGCGGTTGGTGAGCCTGGCTCTGATGCAAAGCCTCCTGGTGGGCCAGGCTCTGCTGTGGTTGTAAACTGCTCTTTTGCTGCAGGGACTGCGGATGGGCCTGCAAGGCCTGAGAGTGAGTGAGACTCTTTTGGCCTAAAGGAGTCTGAAGGTGTGGAACAGTGTGAGGAACATTTAAAGTGCTGGGATTGGCATAAAGCCCACTGTGCGGGTTCATGATGAGCTTAGGGAGAAAACGGGCTCGGCCGCCTTCGATGTCCTTGAGGATCCCTTTGACGGGGACTTTGACGATGGCCAAGAGGCCCGTCCGGGTGTTGACCTGAGGTGGGTAGGGGCTGTAGCGCTGGCTGGAGGTGTCGAGACCGTTGACGGTGCGGCGAATATGCTTTCTCTGAGGTACTTTGACGCTATTGGGGAAGATTTTTATAGTCAGTGGGTTATTGGCAACTTTCTTAGCATAGGCATCCAATTCCGCTGGGGTAGGATAGTGTGCTGATCTCGTCCTCTGTGTAGTGTCCCCTGTGAGCAAGAGAAGGCCAAACGTGAAGGGTAATGCAAGAAATGTAGCGCTCATACGATAGCATATAACTGCTTATCAGGGCTCTGATGGGGCAGGGTCAAGAGGCAGAGCTAACAAAGGGACAAACTAGGTCAAGCGTACATGCAGTCTAATCAGAACAAAGCTCATTTCGGTTAACGGCCATTTCTTACATTTCTGAAGTCCAGTGTTCATCTGCGTGTGCGAGAGAAGCTGGAGGGAGGGGTTTGATACTGGCAGACAGGCCAGCATGTCACAATGAGACTAATGCAACATTGGACTCTCACTCCTCATCACACTGCAAAGGAAACAGTCATGTCAGGAACAAAAAACGGATTCACATTATTCGTCTCTTAAAATACATGGTGTAAAAAAAGAAACATTGGCTATTTTCTCCTCCGAGGGCGTCATTAAAGAGATCCAATTTTACATGTAGATGTAGGTTTAATGGAACACACTGTGCAACGGGACTTAATGAGAGTAATAAATTATTAGGAGGAAATTTCTAGTTTAATTAGTGGCGCTTTGCTGCAACACAGAAGCAGCAGAAGCAGTAATCAGAACACCTTAGATTAAAAGACTTGCAGATTTAAGAGCAGCACACAGTGAATATCCCAACAAGCTAAGTAAGTAATATTGAGTAGAGCGTGCTAGTCAACAAATGACATGATTTAAAGCCGGCCGCAAGAAAACGGCAATCGCAGAATTATACAAAGGCCCTACCCTTGCTAATTCACCTGAACATCCATCAAACGCTGTAGCTATAGATCTCTGTAATTGCCTCATTGTAGCCATTTATTTAAATATCATGCATTCAAGCATGACCTTTTTAAATAGCTCTCTGAAACAGCTGGTGTCAGGGCCCACGGTGCACACCCTGCAGTTTGAGTGTCAGGAGTGCGATGCTAACGCATTCTCCCGTCTGCCTGGCAGGTGCCCAGGGGCACGGCAGGGGATGCGGCAACACGACCACAGGCCACATGCTCCCAGCTGACTCCTCCAATCTGAGATGTGCAGGTGTCAAAAAGTGCAGTCGAGACAGAGCCTGACATGTTCTGTGCACCCAACCCCCAGCTATTTTCATTAGGGAGCTGCTTTTAATTTCACACTGAAGGAGGTGTTATCAGCTGGAGCTTAGATTCTGGATTTGTTAAGAATCACAGATGACCCATGCACGTCCTGTTATACATCATCCCTAAAATGGACCAGTGGGTGATGGGGGAGTTGTTTGTTTAGTTGGTGCTCTACAAAAAACTAAAAAAAAAACCTTTGAACTGCGTTCAATATCTAAACATACTCACAGTTCAGAGCTCTTACAAGCAAATACTGTACAGCCAAGCAGAATTTTAGGCTTACATTTAAGCTGACACACATTTACGGTCTTAATTAAAAACAACAGGAGCTTTGGAAGAGCTGAGCTACATTGTGAAATCTCAAACACAATTAGCCAATCATAAAACCAAAGCACTTGGAGTTTAAAGTACAATTTGTGGTTGCCATTTCATCCACCCTATAATAAATCTGATAGCCACCAAAGTTTGCTTAGCCACAAGCTACATGCATTACATTTACCTCAGATCAACACAGACACACTTACACAATTTAGGGTCACGGTAGCACACATCTGCCCTGTAGATAAGATGTATCCGGTTGGCAGAAGGTTTGTCGTGCTCATTTAACGCCTGGCTAACTACCAACCAATCTAAAACGTGATCAGAGTGAGATCTCAGCCTGTTTTGGTACCTCTGTCTCTACACTTGCTACAACCACTAGCATATAGCCTGTGTCTTGTTCTTTGTGCGAGCCACTGCCCGGCTTACATCTCACAGCTTCTTAAAACCGCATTAAAATGATCGGATGGGAGGTGTCGAAAGCGAAACTTACTCTCTGGCTTCGGGATGAGACGTACGATTGTTTAAAAGAGCATTTTGCTGGGTTATTCGGCACCTGTGCTCTGCTTGTGTCGATAAAGCGCTTGTCTAGTCACTGCTGCTGCCCAGTGCCCACTGCTGCAGCCTATATCCGCGCATGCGCAGTACGCTTTTCCCACGTGTCTTCCTCGCTGAGGTCGAGAAAACGCGAAGATAACTTGGGATCAACGCGCCACCTACTGTATGGGAATTACACTCAATATTATATTATTTTTAAGAAAACAAACAATAATTTTAAACAATAATGTAATATTTATTTAATTATGTTTTTGCATTTTTGTAATGTGTCCACTGATTCTGTAATACAAATATGTTGCGTTTTCTGTTTTTGTCACAAAAACAAAACTTACAATAAGTCCAATTAAAATATTTGTAAACAGGATTTAAAAGCCTATTTAAGACTCATGATATTTTATGTGCTCTGAGTAAACATTTGTCTCTCTTGCATTAAAAAGGCTTTAATATAAATATATATATTTTTTATTTTATGTTAAGTAAAAAAAACAAATAAAAATATTTGTACAAAATTATCCTTAACGTGTATATATGCTCTGACTGTACTAGAAATATCTTGTATTTTATGTTTTCATGTCACAATGAATTTATTTGTAAAAATATTTTTAAGACCCTTAATATTTTTATGTACAGTGCATTAAAATCTCTACTGCATTTAAACGTACTGTGATACAAATATTTTAAAAGTATGTCAGATTGTCAAAATAAAAAAATAAAAAATAATCAAATAACTATTATATAAAAAAATATGCGCAGTATAGACTACTACCACATGTCTTTCTTTCCCGCTGTAAAATGTATAAAAGCATAAAATATACCCCTGATGCCACTAAAATTAAACATGCTTGGCGACAGAATGGAAAACAAACATTTAAAAACGATCTCACATGTACATCACATAGTTTATATCTATGCAGCTTATCAATAAAAGCACGTACTGCGCAGACATGAATACAACTAGCATTTACAGTAATCATGACAACACACGGTCTGCGTCTCAAAACTCAGTGAGCTGCTTACGTTGACATCATCTTTGGCCATTATACGCGCCTTGGTACGCTGAAAACGTCCTGTCTAGTTAGGGGACCCGCTAGGTTTGACACACAGCCATACAGTATCACGTACCACCCTTCCTTCCTGTGGTGGTGGGCAGGGTCGCCTGTGTTGACAAACATTTAAGCTCTCGTAAAGGCTGAGATTTTTTCATTTTGCCAGTCAAAAAGCTGCTAAATAAACGCTTTATTAAATATACAGGAATACACACGAAGGGATTATTGTTTGGTATTAAATGCAAGAATGGGTTGCTGCCTGACTGTTGGACCAAATGAAGCGCTCGTTGTGTCAGGTATCGTGATATATGTGTTTTACTTTAACGTTAGCTTGTAATATTATTAGTTTAAAATCTATTTGCGTGAATGTAAATGTTTGTTTTCGCTTGTAACGTTACTATGAACTGTGCTAAATAATGTCATGCAGTCGTGTATTAGCTAGCTAACGTTACAGCTACTACGTTAGCTCAGCTCTTCCGCATTTACACGAGTCATTCATAACTGTTCAAATATTCTTGTCATTTTAACTTATCATTTTTGAAACTTATATAAAAATATAAAATTAGAAAAGTAAGTGTTTGCAGTTAATTCCCTTTTGTTTCTTGCGTTTGCTAGGTGCATCCCGTTAATAGTGATTTATTATTTAATAACTTTAGCTTTTTACATTCATGCATAACTAAATATAGGCCTACTACTCTTATCGAAAAAGCCACTTTGATGCGTAATAGTGATATGGTGATGCTACATTGTGCTGATTTCTTTAAAAGGCTAAGAAATGGTAACGTGAAATAACGTTACTATGTCTATTTGAACCAGCTTTTATTTACTAGCGTTTAGATAATAT
>JAUMHR010000069.1:6105362-6122686 GCA_032361145.1 Enteromius fasciolatus
TAACTAAGTTACTTTTGAAAGGAGTAATCAGTAGTCAGTAATCCAATTACTATTTCAAAGTAACTGTGGCAACACTGGCAGCGAGGGGTGTCTCCCTCAAACGGTGCATATTTAAGGGTATGTGGGCGATTTTAGACACATGCGCTTTAAATGCACTTTCGTGCAATCTTGTTCTTGGAGATCTGCCTACCTGCAGACTTCAGTTCCAGCTTTTCTCCAGCACACCTGCCTGCGTTTATCAAGTGCTCCTGAATATTTTAATTAGTTAGATAAATTGTGTTGTGTTTGATCAGGGTTGGAGCTCAACTTTCCAGAATGGTAGATCTCCAGGAACAGAATTGGGCATCTCTGCTCTACATCATTTTTATTGATGTGCCAAATGCGGTACACAAATGGTAGCGCAATTGTAATTGGAATAATTTTTTGTGTTGTTTTCTTTGAAACAAGCCAGAGAACGCATCTGTCCACATAAATGTCTACAGTAGGAAAACAACCATTTTATAGTGGAACCTGTTCATAGATGTATTTCGTGTTCTGTTTACATGAGCAAACCAAACAGATATGAATACCATGTGTAAACAGAGTTTCAGTTCATGTTTCCTCTGTAGGTCCATCTAATTGGCTGATGTGAGGTGAGAAACCAGCCAACACATTTGCAAGCCAGGATTAGATTGAGCTCCACAGCAGAGCTGAAGAAGTGTTATTAACACTGCAATACAGCTTTGCTTATAATGATCTAACCTCTACATCCCCTTGTCAGGGCTGAACCAGTTCTGTCTAGAATCAAGGAGAACCACAAGAGGATCATACTGCCCTCCATAGACAACATTAAAGACGAGACGTTTGAGCTGGAACGCTATGAGAACTCAGGCCATGGTTATAATTGGGAGCTCTGGTGTATGTATATCAGCCCACCAAAACAGTGGTGGGATGAAGGAGACACTTCTGCACCTATCAGGTAGGATCTTATTGGACTTTCATTTTGAACACAGTCCTGGATTTCATATTTTTCATTGGCTTTTGGGTTAGTTTAACCAAAACAGAAAATTGCCATTAATTACTAACCCTCATGTCGTTCCAAACCTGTAAGACCTGCCATGTTCATCTTCGTAACACAGATTAAGATATTTTTGATAAAATCCAAGAGCTTTTTGACCTTCTGTAGATAGCAATGCAACTGACACGTTCAAGGTCCAGAGAGGTAGTAAGGACGATATCATAAAGGATTGGACAAGTAAAGCACACAAAGAAACTGCAACCTCTTTAAAGTACGATTTGCTTGTCCAGCTGTGGAAAGGGCACTTTATACTGTATATCTGCTATGGTTGTCTTAAAGGGAGTACACTGAAAGTTTATGTGACTGTACAAAGTGCATAAATATTTAATGATGTTGCTAAACGTCTCACCATGATATTCTATCCTTTGGTACTGGCGTTCAGCAATGCACAATTTTATAACCCATGGTTATGAAAAAGTATGAAAATAGCTTAATGCAAAGTGGTTTTAGTATAGTGTAAAGTGCTTATAATATTAAATATGTTTGTTAGTTAAAAGATATATTTTACACTGCCACTATTCTCAATATCTGAATTATTTTCAACTATTTATATTTTTTTCAATATTGATATTCATTATTTCTTCATTCATTATTTACTACATTAGAGAAGAAACAGCATTAAAATATGTATAAAATTTGTATTTTTAGGACGCCTGCAATGATAGGCTGCTCTTTTGTGGTAAACCGGGAATACTTTGGGGAGTTGGGCCTACTGGACGCAGGGATGGACGTGTATGGAGGCGAAAATATAGAGCTGGGAATCAGGGTTAGTATGCCACCCACATCCCTCCGCTAAAGTAGAGCATTCATAACTTAGCCTCCCTACGCTCAGTGCAGAGGGCCTTCGTTTAAAAAGAATTTTACCCTTTTCCTTCTAAAATTATGCCAGAACTGAAGTTTGATAGGTGTTTGTGTATTTTTAAATCGCAGGTTTGGCTGTGTGGGGGAAGCATGGAAGTACTGCCTTGTTCCAGAGTGGCCCATATTGCAAGAACAAAAAAGCCCTACCACAGTAACATAGCCTTTCACACAAGGCGCAATGCACTTAGGGTGGCAGAAGTCTGGATGGACCAATATAAATCAAATGTCTATTTGGCATGGAACCTCCCAATGAAGGTAATGCACTTGCAGTAAAATAATAATAAATAGTATAATACCTTTGTACATTCACTTTCTTTGTTCATACAGAACCATGGGATTGACTATGGAGACATATCCCAGAGATTAGCACTCAGGAAAAGACTCCAGTGCAGAAACTTTGAGTGGTACCTCGACAATATTTATCCAGAGATGAGGAGATACAATAACACTCTCTTTTATGGAGAGGTGAGTACCACATTTAATAAATAAAGGTGCATTTGGCAAATGTTCATGGATGAAAGATTTCCTTATGCAGAGTTCACATTGGCTTCGATTGGGTAACATGAATTTGCCATGTTGACCAACAAAAAACTACTTGATTTGAAAGTGACCTCAGTGTGTGCTGTGCTTTACACACCACTATAAAATGACAAGATAATGAACCTGTTTGTCCTGCAAAAGTTTTCCGATGTGTCCGCACATTGAGAAGTGCTTAGCATCACATCAGGGTCTAAGCAGAGTGATGACTGATGAATAAAGGTTTGGAATACATGGTAGTGTTCACTGGCAAAGGTTCGCCCATGAGACTGTTTGACTGACCAATCACAGTCTGTTCCGCATGATATTTCGTGGAATATGATGGAAATGTCACTACAAGGGCAAGACTAGGGTCTGAGCAGACGTAATGACTTTTTATGGTCTGAGTTTTGCAGGTTTTTTTTTTTTTAAATATAAGCTGTAAAAGTTCTTGCAGCTTGCTATTCTAAATTATGATTGGAGATATTTTTTTATATGTTAATGACATTAATTAGGAGTTGTTTACAAGGCAGAGAGCTGAAACCATTCACAAGCAAGTTCACGATAATTTGTGATTCATAGATTTCACATCTGAAAGAGAGGCATACACACGTTTTCTGTTAGTACGTTCGTTTTATGAATCGCATGTATGCATATCAGAGAAATTATCAAATTTAGGATGCTTTCTGTGCAACATTATCAATGTGTCTCTCATTAACACATCCAAAATCATTGATACAATGATACAATGTGAGGAGTCAACCAAGTTTACAATCATTATTTGGGTAAAATCTTACTTATTACTCTATATGTTATTCACATTAATTAGAAGTCGTTTACAAGGCAGAGAGCTCCACCATTAATTTACATAGAAGTTCAAGATAATTTCAGATTTCACATCTGAAAGAGAAGATGAATGTAGATTTCTGTGCGTACTATACATACATTCTTTGAATCACACATACCCATAATTGAGAGATGATTGTAAGATCAAATTTAGGATGGTTTCTGCACAACAACAAAGGCCCATGGTCAATGATGCCAAAAATGACTTAAATTTCAATTGGTTCTTTACACGACACTAGCGCATGGTTTTAAAAGTCATATGAACTACTTCTGTGTGTTTTTTATGATGCCTTTTTATAATTTTTGGAGTTCCACAGAGCCAGTTTTTTACCATTCTCTTCAGTTGTATTGAAAAGAACACTGTAAACATTGTCAAGGTGGCTTCTTTTGTTATTCAAAGAATACAGATTTACATTTATGTCTTTAGCAGACACTTTCATCCAAAGCAAAAACAAAAGAGAAACAAAATCTGTCAAAGTGCCATTGATATTCGTAATATACAAAGAAAGGGAGGTAGTATGAATGCGAGTAAATGATGAAGCATCACTTTAAGAAGGCACTGCATCATTATTTAGGTCTTAGTTTTATCACAGGCTTCATAGTCAGAGAATAACTTTTCAATCAACAAAAAGCAGGTCAAAATATCAGCCACTTACATCTTTTTACTGTGTTCTAGATACGCAATACCAATGTGACCCATCTGTGTGTGGACCAGGGCATAAAGGAAAACCACACAGCAACTCTGCACCCCTGCCATGGCTGGGGCCCTCAGGTAGAGCCACAACTCCTCACAGCTATACATCTCCACAGACCTGACCTCTGCTAAACCTCTACTCATTCTGCACACTGGAAATAGGTTACGTCTGGAGGGAGTCGCTTCATGACATAGTTTTCTGCATTCTGTTCATCAGTGGCAACTAAGCGATGAAATTACAAAATGGTGCAAAATAAGAAAGAAATTCTGTTTTTTGGTTATAAATTCAGTTTGGAGACTGTAACATCTAGATCTAGTCTTGACCAGTTTGCATATCTGCACTGGAGCTTGACCCAGCTAAAAATTATAATAAATTAATAGTCATTACGGAACTGCCAAAAACTATCTGGCAAACATCATCAGTATAGGGTGCCAAAATGCCCCTGAATGACTCAGTGACCCAGTTACCAAATCACTGAATTAAATAAATTCACATTATCCCCTCTGTGGTCTATTTTGTAGCTGGGTCGCTACACTAAGGAGGGTTATCTTTTCCTGGGTCCTCTGGGAAGCACTGGCGAAGATACACGGTGTGTGGTGGACGATAAAATCAGCAGTTACCCACAGCTCCTGAATTGTGAGAAAGTCTCCAGCGTACGCCAGAAAACATGGCACTTTGCACAGGTGAATGGGTCATGTTTCATATAGAGCACTTTGTAAAAATTGTCCTTTTGCCTTTGATCACTAAAAGGATTCTTTTATTTTGTTCCCTGAAGAATGATGCAATCATCAACCGAGCTACAGGACGCTGTCTAGAGGTAGTGCCGGCTAATGTCTACTTCGGCTATGCGCTGATCCTGCGTTCCTGCACTGGCCAGAAGTGGTACATCAAGAATTTGATGAAACAGGACTGAGGTCAGCGAGTTAGCGACCTTAGAAAGTTGTGAATCTCTATGGCCTTCATGGAACTTTGGAAAATGGATCCAGTTTTGTGGAACTCAAGGGGTGCTGATTATTTTTGCGTGTTTTGGGTTTTTGGTCTTATTACATTCCACATTACAAAAAAATAAGACACTGTAAGCATCACTGCATACAGAAGGATCCTTAGATTTCCACCTTCTGGAAAACCTCTAGACATCCTTTCAAAAATGACGGTTTGCTGAGGAACACTGGATATCATAAGTTCCTGCAAGAACTATAAAGAACATCAATAGTTCCTCCAGTAACCTCGCTGCAATGAAAGATTCTGAAGCACATAAACTAGGTTGAAGTTTGTTAGGTGTGCAACATTTGAGTTTCAACCATGAGAGCAACCAAGTCTTGAATGCTGAAGCCAAAATGACAATTAAACGTTGTAGATGATCAACTGCTGTATTGCAGATACTCTGTACACCACTGTATAATTTAAACTTCCAGTCACTTCCAGAATAACAATTTCTTAATCACTTACTCACCCCTATATGATCCAAGATGTTCATGTTTTTCTGAAAAAATTAAGAATTTTAAGGATTTTTCTCCATATAGTGGACTTTCGTGGTAGTGGGTTGACTTTCCAAATTGCAGTTTGAATGCAGAGCTTTGTAGAACTCTGCATGACCCCAGTCAAGGAAAAAGGGTCTTATCTAGTGAAGCAATCAGTCATTTTATTAAAACTGTAACAATTCATATAGTTTTAACCACAAATATTTGTATGGCGCTAGTTCTACCTCATGCATCACACACAAATGATGTAGGCAGAAGTACTGGCCCAGTGTTTACAAAGAAAACAGGCAAAGAAAGTCAAATGCCCTTTACAAAAATAGGTATAACAGCATTGGATGAATTTGAAGTTGAAAGAGAACATAAGATGGAGGTTTATGCCCTACCCTACCCTTTTGAACTGAAGTACACAGATACACAGTACTGCATGATTAAGCAATGCACAAAGGTGCAAATCAGAGCAAGATGGGCGTTTGTGGTTAAAAAGTATATAATTTTTATCTAAATGTATTTCAAAACTTTTAAATGACCAATGGATTGGCTACATAAGACCCTTATTCCTTGGCTTGGAACAGCAATTTGGACCTTCAGCCCATTGCCCACCACTGAACTCTCATTATATGAAGAAAAGTTCTGGAATGTTTTTCTTAATTTCTTTGCAACTGAAGACAGAAAGACTTGAACATCTTGGATTACAGGCAGGTGAGTAAATTATCAGGAAATGTTTATTTTGGAAGTGAACTTATCCTGCAAGTCTATTCTTAAATTATATACTGTACTTGCAAATTTACGTTACAACCTGGAAAGCGTGTTTATATGTTCATAACAGCTTTATTTAGAAATAATATTTAGCAATATTGAGTTGTACTGTATTTCTTCGTCCATTCTCTTGTGTTAGGTTCTCAGTGTCAGCAGTTATGGATCCCAGTGCGTCTTCTGTTTAAATAAGCTGTCTGCTCTGGAAATATGTTATTTATTGCATTTTTTTTTCAACAGTAGCCCCTCAAGAGAATGACATGATATGTGCGCAGTTTAACAGTAACTATGGTAACTGAGCTCTATCTGCTGTTGAATGGATCCTGTAGTAGTCATACTGTTACTTTGAACCACACTCTAAAGCAACAAGGCCGGTATGTAGGCGATAGGAATATGGGAAAAAATGATCGTCAGGGATTTTCGACCGAGTTACATAAGGACACGTTACATGAGTCATAAACTGTACATTTAACTACAGTTTTCTTGGATGTTGTTGCACTCACACCGTCTTCCATTTTGACTAGGACTGATTTGAATAAAATGGTGAACTGCTGCGTTGTAGTTGTTCTAAATCTAAAAAAGAATTTTAACACCCTATACTTTTTACTTTACCTGAGAAACTGTCGGCAACAACAAAGCAGCGTGTCTAAAGATCAAAGCAAATAACGCTCCACAAAACATTTTTAGGTTGTCATTTAAAGATTAGTGGCAAAGACGGCAATGTTTCTGTGACAGGAGGATGATAGGCTACCAAGAGGCTGATCTGACGTGTCAAAAAGCACCAGCTGAGCTTTCTCACACAACAATCCTTCCTTCAGCAATGGTAAGGCTGTTCTAACTTAAAAGGACATCAACTTTGCATACTAATCGACCCTCTGAGCGCCTCCTACCACTGAGCCAAACCTCTCCTGCTGTGATGCTTCAGGCTCTGTGTGACTGACAACTCCCAGTCATGTGAGCTGCGCCACATGTTTGAGGGCTGTTAAATATTCAACCGCTGTTTATTATGCATTTACAACTAGAATTAGGCCAAATATTCCTTTTCATCTTTCCATATTGAACAACTCTGGGCAGCTGCGTCGGCATATTCTGTATAGGCCTTATGGATTTTCTTTGTTGCAGAGGCTTTCACATTTTATAGGAAGCTTGTTTTATTTTATGGTAAGCTGTGAATCAGTGAGTAGTCTAATTGTAGTGGTTCATAGCTCTCGAATACACATAATGACTTTGTAGTTCATAGTGCAAGAGTAAATAATTTAAGTAGACGATACGCCCCCATACTTCATCACCGTTGATATTGATCATCATGATTCATTACTGGCTCATTAAACTTAGTAATTCACCCTCAGAATTCAGAGACATGGCTGATGAATGACTTGGGAATACTGTAAGTGTTATGTGGCTTTATATTTTTGACAAACCCATTACTTACCATTTGTCTTTGTGCTCTGCATCTCAGATTAGGAATTGTAAGCCTTGGCGGTACAGTGTAACTGCACTGGGACTTTATATTAAGGCACAGTCACATTGGCAAAATTTCACAGGCACAGGCAAAAAAGGGGGGCCTTTGTCACACGGAGTCAATTTCAAATGCCACATATTGCGTGACCAACAAAGAACAAAATCTGCTAGGGGGACTTTTTTTGCCCTCAAGCAAAACTCCCAAATACATGGATACCAAGCAATGTGTCTGTGACACTTGTCCATCAGTAACACATTTAATGTTGTACTTGTTTCGCAGCCAGGATTCTATGAAAGCAATTTTCTGGCATGGGGAATTATGAGGTATTTATGGCTTTGTCTTGCAATTTAGAAATAATTCTGACTTTATTCCTCCAAATTCTGAGTATACATTGTTTTCCACCAATAATCAAAGAAAAAAAGGTAAAGTTCACACCTTTTTATGCAATAGCTAAAAAAACACTCACTGAATTATTCCCTCATCCTTTCAAAACACTGACTGGTTGGACTATTTGGAACTATAAATAGACAACTGTAAAGTAACTTAGTGCTTAAAATACTCTGAATTAGATATTGTGAAAGTACTAAAGTAAATGTTTTGCAAATAACATGGTTTCGAGAGGATCGCGAACGGTAATTATGCATGGCTGGCAGCCGGTTCCCCTAATCATCACTTGTTTATTTGCTCCCAATCAAATCACTTCCCCTTCACTATAAATTCTCCCAGCTTTCATTTCCCTTCATCTCGGTTTATGCATCCCTCCTCTACCTCTTCTCCGCCATCTATTACCATTCGTTCACGCCTGACGATGAACGGTTAGGGCTCTATCTTTTAGGGTTCGGAGTTCGCTGCTCTACCGGCTCGCTCCCCAGACAGCTCGCCAAATTTGCTTATTATATTACAAGGAAGCATGTACTCTTGAAAGCAACTGCAGCCTATATACGTGATTGTTTTGTTTGAAAGTCATTCTGGTGGCACACTAGCTCCTATTAAAACAAGCAATTTTTTTTGTTTCTATCCCAGATTTCCTGTCTAATCATCTGTTCTGAGAGTAAATTTAGATTACAAAATTCCTGAAGAGGGCGGATTACTTTATGGCAGCAACAATTACGACAGTGAATCCCACTCACTTAACTGTATGGGGCTATTCGCAAAAATATAAAACTACATACAGTTGCTTCAAGGTTGTCTCCTAGAATTAGTTTTTATAAAATGATGAACAGCGACAAAAACAATATTAGGCCTAATTAATAAGCCAGCTTGGACAGTGTGATATATCTTAAGGAAGGCTATATTTTCCCAGGAAACAGAAAAGATGCCACAAATATTACAAAAATGCTTTATTGCATAAACTATGCATTTGTCCTGTACATATTTGAATATGTATATTAAAATCATCTATGGGTAGCTTGCAACAAGCTAGTCCAACTACATAGCTAAATATTCTGCATGCAAAGTGTACAGATCTATCATTAAGTGAATAAATGTAAATATGGGTATTTACATTTTTTTTCAATTAAATTTAATGTTGCCAACTGTACCACAACCGATTTAATCTGATTTCATGGGATATTTTGTTCACATTATTATCCTAAAAGGCCATTTTACAATACTGTATTTAAATAATGACATAAACTAAAATAATTGACCATGTATATTGGTATACATTCCCTTATTCCTAAAATCACACCAACCCCAAAGTATAGGTAAAGTGTAATCACACAATTGCTGAATGCTACAAGCTAATGGTACATTCTAGATCAGACAAGGACAGTGTGAGGACAAACACAGTGAATGAAGTAATCCCATCCACCACCAGGTGTCGCCGTTGTAATCAGAATGAACCATCCAACAGCAAATCGATCAACATTTCACCGAAAAAAAGGGGTTGAACTAACATTATACCTTTATAATTTCAGTGTATGCACCTTTCTTCTCTAAAGTACACCTGTGCAGACAAATATGGCTTCAATCAGGGGTCTCGGGGGACAACGGAGAGGTGGTAGACGCGTATTGATTTCAGCCGCCCCTTCAGTAGCCCTGACACAATCTGTGCAGAATGTACTTCTTTTACACTATCATGCACGAACGGAAAACACACATGTAAAGCTCTATTTACAAAGTTCTGCTCATTCACATGCATAATAAAGTAGAAGCAGACTTCAGGAAACATTGTGGAGAACAAATATCAGTGCGTTTTCTACAGGTGTCCAGAAGAGACATTCATGAAACACAAAGAGATTAAATGCATCAGGCACAGAGTTTTAGCCATCGCACCAGATGTTAAAAAACAAGGCGGGCGTGATTCCACCAAGTACAAGATGTTCTTGGATCAACATTCTTGTTGATCCTGGAACAACATTACAATCATCCAATCAGATTTGAGGGATTTTTGTTTTAGGCTTAGGCGCTTCTACGTGCTTGTTAATTAGCTATAATTTTCCACTAATTTTAAGCATGCATTTTGGGTAGTGTTAGGTTTAAGGGTGGGGATTGGGATTGGTAAATCTAGTTTTGGAATGTTGAGCCAGGATTTAAAAAAAAAAGTTGATCCAGAATTATGTCTGTCTTGGCAAAATCACGACAACCAAAGATACAGTCATCTTCCAATATCATTCTTTTCCTTTTTACAATCCCAAAATTGAAGATATCTTAATTACATACATCTATTAAAACATCAACAATGCAGTGCTACGGTGACTTTAATACAGACAGAGACTGTGGCTCATGGTAAAGTGAAGGGCATCATCAATGCAGCTCAAAAAGGGAGGATGGTGTGATAAAAGTAAAAAAAAAATTTCTAGCAGGATGATGGGAGTAAAGCAGTGCAAACAACCCAAGCTCATCCACTAACATGAATCATAAACCTTTCAGAAATGCTGAAAATGTGTTTCTCAACAGGTTAAATACACTAATAACTGGCCATAAAGTACTATTAAGCCACATTAAGCACCTTGAAAAATGTCAAGTTCTTCACTCATTAGGCCCAGATGGAACCTGCAGGTATTTTCTGGATAAAATCTTAACTGTATAGCGTTCTGTTTTAGAAAAGTTTGGTAATGGAAAGCAATCTAAATTTACCAGAGAAGATATATATATATATATTTTTAAGTTTATAAATGTGAATAACTATTAAGTTATATATTATCTATATAGTAATATTTTAAATCTATTATATAATATGTATGTGTGTTTAAAATGTTTCATCCTTTCAATTTATCGCGTTTTCATCATCGTCTGAAACTAAAAGGTCATACAATTGCGTACATAAGTTTATCATATTTAATGAAATACACGATTAGTTATATAATATTAAATTCTTTAAATAATTTCAAACATTTTATGTCATTTTGCAAAGTAAGTCTTGTTTGGAGAATTTTTAGATACTTTAATTGGAAAAATTGCATGTACATCAATGTGTCAGCCATAATGTAACTGTCATTGCAAAAACATTAAAAAAAGAATGTATAAAGTGCTATAGCTGTGACGTCAAAACATAAAAGATAGGTTAAAAGTTATAGGTTTTGTTCTTTTTTAAATAAGGTCTGTGGTAACCAAAACTTGATGAGACTTGATGTTTTGTTGTACAACATGAACTCCAAAACGACATTCTTTGTATGTAGTTACTATGTATTTACTATGTAGCTACTTATTACAAACATATAATTTTAATAAAAGTAACTGCTTCAAAATCATGTTTTCATTATGGATGTGTATAATTGATGTTGCATATCAAAAAGTCCAAGCATCAAATTGTTTTACTTATAGATAAAAAAACCCTGTTAAAAAACTCACAGGGAAAATCTTAAGAGAACCAATGGCAAATTAGTATTCTGGGTTTTGATGTCACAACTGCAGCACTCTATAGTGTAGATAATTTTTTCAAAGCAACCTACAATGCATTCAAGATATACATTAATTTCCTGGGAATTAAACCAGTTTTACCTTGCGGTACCAGTTTAAACAAAAACAACTGTCGGAACAAACACGGAAATAGAACTTATGAATGACGGCAGCTCTAATTCTGTGGAAATCTGCACAACTTTCCGTTGTGTTTCAACATTTCGTGTGGGCGTGCTCATTACAAACCACTTCAGGAAAAGCATTAGACACAGGAAGATCGCACAATCGAATAGCAGAACACATTTGAAATGATGAAAACTATGAGTCAGGCTCATGGATTTTTGGAGCTGACGACTATGGATTTAATTATGGACTACAACGAGCACTTCTTCCCCGATCTCCCACCATCCCCCGAGCCAGAAAAGCACTCTGGCAAGAGCAGACATAAATAGTCTCCGGAGTGAATGCTGTAACTCTCCCTCCACAAAGGTGTAATGAGTTGCCAATTACTTTTGCCTTCCTACATCGACAGCAGGCCCGAACCCAGCAGAAGCTTATCAGTGAATCCCTGCTGAAATATCTGTAGCCACGGAGGAGACGGCAACGGCTTATGAACTCCTGTGTGTTATTGCATTAGGGAACAGAGGTGGCACGAAAAGCAGAAAGTCAGCCCTTTAAAGTCCCTGCCTGAGAGATGAGGCCCCGTGTAACATGCTGGCTTGGCTCGCCTCTACACTTCCTGTGTGTCGCTTGGTCCGCGTGGAAAAGTAACGGGGAGAATACGAATAAAAAAGAATAAAAAGCTCCTCTTTTCAGTAGTGAGGTGTTTGGTTTTGTTCCTCGAGTTTTTTTCGACAACTTCATCCACAGACATGCACATGCAGGCTCCGCCCCGCTCACAGTGGTGTCGCTACTCCATGCCGTTGCGCAGCATCTGATTGGCCGCGATGAGCATGACGCTGATGATGAAGGCCATGGCGAATGCGCATATCAGGCTCTTGCGCACACACGTCTGCCGATTCTTCTTTTTGGGATGAACTGCAAAGACACAAAAACAGTGATTTAGTCTGAGGGAAACATATTAGCATATATCACATTAGTCTGAATGCGTAGGTGTCGATTTGCATTCTAGCCAAACGCCTTTCATCTGCCAATCTGACCCGTCTAAATAAAGCGGTGTTTCGCGCGCAGCTGCGAGGTGGAGGTGTTTTGACCTTTTGGTTTGAGGTTCACCTGAGCACATGTGGCGGCTCGGAGGGCCTGGGCCCAGAATAGAGCTAGTTATTAGGAGCTTCTAGGAACACACAGCGAGACAGATTGTGTGCCAGCCTCACCCTGTGATATCATTTTCCGCTCCAGTCCTCCTTCCGGCACAGAGCGTTAGTCAGCAAGTCCCGCCCCCTGCAGCCAATCCCTGGCCTGGTTATGGCAGAGAGGAAGCGCAGTAATGAGCGAACGTAGCGACTATTCTGCCAGAGTGTGTGTTGCTAAGGAGAACTTTCATTTTTTCCCCCACTCTCGCCTTTGCAAATGGCAGCAGATAAAAGTCAAGATAAAATGTCTTGCAGCGAGCTCAGCATGTTTTGAACTTCAAAAAGTCTCAGCAGCACTGCAACCCTCTTGTGAAAAAGAAGTGAGCGTAATTGTGTTGAAAATGCACTTGTAGTTTACTTCAAAGGTACATTTGTAAAAGCCTGTACCTGCAGATAATATACTTTTATGAAATAAAAGGCCAATTAAGTATACCTAAAGAGTGTAGATTTTTATGTTTTTATTTAATTGCTTGACACCATACTTTTAATATACATTAAATACACATTTACATTTAGTCATTCAACAGATATCCAAAGCATATTAGCAGCTCACAAATGAGGACAAGAAGCAATCAAAACCAACAGTAGAGTAATAAAATACAAGTGGAATGACAAGTCTCAGGCATCCCAATGCAGTGACACATCTACAGTAGTAAGGTTGTATATATAGTAGTCAACATTTGTGTGTGTGCGTGTGTATAAAAAACACTTCAACAGTTCAACACTTAGTCTGTGTACTCTATCATGTAATTTAATTACAACTATGAAATGTAGTGTTCGACAACATTCAGTTCACATCTTATTTAAATCTTTTAAATGAGCTTATATTGGTACTTGTATGCTAAAGTAGGCTATTTTCTCAACTTCAAAAACTCTCACTACAAAAAGTACACATGCATGACAGCATTTTATAGCTGCACTTTTTGCTGTTACTTTTTGCACTTTCTTTTCTGCTAGCATCACCAAATGAAATGCTAAACCCCCATTCCCATTCATCTCAATGGCAGTTGTTTGGCTATAGTTTTACTTCAAGAGTTTTAGTTAGCTTTGCTTGTGTCTCTAGATTCATTATTATAGTCTCAGTGTGTGGTCTGTTGACAACACCTAAGCTCGGCCCAGGTGCCACCATGAATGATTCATAAAGACACAGAGGGCTCAACAGAAGGTGTGGACGAGGGTTGCTTTAGAGCTGTGGACATCTGTTACTACTGGTAGGACAGAGACTTATGCCGTTGGCATAAGGGATGTGCTTGACCCCTGCAATGCTAACACTGTGCTAGGGGTGGTCCATACATACTAAACATTCATACGCTAAAATCATTCACTAAGTAGCTTTCTAATGTGTATTGTTGCATGTGTACTAATTTACAATTTAAATTGTGGTTGATGTAAAGATTTATAGGGATTATTAATTATACAGCAGAAACAATAGAATTGTAGTACTCTATTTTGAATTCTGCCTTTGGCTTTTATTCATCATCTGGTAATAGAACTACTTGAAAAGAACTTGTTTTGCACTGTTTTCACTTATAAATTCTGTGCATTTGTCTCACATGATTCAGACTAAATTACTTTTTTCACTGAAGAATATCTAAGCCAGAGGCAATGGTTTGAAGTTATAATACAGCTTAATGGTGTTTGGACTCTTATACTGACGGCACCCATTCACTGCAAAAGGATCCATTGGTGAGTAGTGATGTAATGCTAAATTTCTTCGAATGTTTTACGCTCTAAAAGCAAACACAAAATGTGACCCTGGACCAAAAAAAAAGTCTTAAGTAGAGTGTGCATATGATTTACATCCTGATAAATGGATATGATCCTGACTCTTAATAAATTGACCCTTATGACTGGTTTTGTTTGTCAAATAGACTGAATATGGTGTATTTACCTCATAATTACCTCACAACTTAGTTTTATAAGATGATTATGAGTTTCAGGAGATCTTATAATGTAGTGCAGCATATGCTACATTGAGCTGGTGACCCTGTAGATGGCGTGACAACACCCACTCGTGTATCTGGAGATGAGCTGCCCACTCAAAAACCAAACTAGAATCTTTAATTCACTTCTCTGATTTTAATAACCAAATAAGCCTCTAAAAATTGCACCTGACGTCAATAGGAACAACATGAAACAACAACATACACATATTAGTTTGGTAAAACAAACAGAACGAAGCAGAGAAGCCTAAAATTAAGCGCCTACACACCATTACAAACACTGCTTTTAAAGTTAGATGCCTACATTTGAGTGTAAAGGGTTTTGGCTGATCAGAATTACTTTTAGGTTATAATCCAAAAGCTAAAACCTAGCCTCTAACCAAGCGACCCCGGCAGGAGGGGCTGATGGTGAGAGAGTTCGTGATGACTTGACTCCAGAGCCGAACAATAGTCTTAGAGTCTTATGGCGTGAGGTGGGTAGTAGTCGAGGCCTCCTCGGCGGGGCTGGCGGCGGAGACGCCCACCGAGGCGGAGCTGATGGCGGAGACGCCCACCGGGGCGAAGCGGATGGCGGGAACGGCCTTCTGGGCGGAGCAGGTGGCGTAGACCTTTTCCGGAGTAGGACCGGCGATGGAGATGCCCTCTGAGGTGGACCAGGTGGCAGGGATCTTCTTTTTGGTAGAACAGGTGGCAGGTACGTCCTTCTGAGTGGGGCAGGTGACGGAGACCTCTTCTGGAGCGGGACCGGCAACAGAGACGCCCTCCCGGGTGGACCAGATAGCAGGGAAGCCCACTGAGGCGAGGCTGACGGTGGTTGAGCCCCTCTGACATGGCTCAACCGTAGTAACGCCCTCTGGAGGCCAACCAGTGGGAACTGCGCCCTTGAATGCCCTACGGACCGTTTGTGACATGTCCCTGGTGGGGTTAGTTTGTGTCCCTGACATGACGAACCGAGACCAGGCCCTAGGAGATGATTCAGGGAGGAAACGTGCCCTTCGTGACCGAACCTGGGGAGACAGTAACTTCCGCGAGCAGACATAGGGAGCGCCCTTCAAAACCAGACAAGTGTAGCCTGTGCCCTACAGAACCAACGTGTCGATGGGCGGACCCACCGCAGCTCAGCAGTCGAGGTTCTCGCCCTCACCAACCGGCTGACCCGACGTTGTGCCTTGTGAGCGCTGAACGGAGATGACCGTGCCCCTTGCGCCCGACCGGGCCGAGATAGGGAGGTTCTCTTGGGTGGTGCAGCCACCAGTGGGAATCTTGAGGTAACGGCGGCCAAGGCCGGTTTCCTCAGAATTTGTGCAGCCTCTGATGGACCCAAAGAAATCTCCGGGGTGTATACGGGTTCTGGCCATGTGGCCTCATTGCCTTCGTAGGGCTCGAGCACGTGCAGAGGTTGGTGCACCAGATCGGTACCCAAATTGAACGGGCCAAGCCCGGACGAGACTGGATCACAGACCGCGACTGGCGGATCTGGCCACATGGAGACTAGATCACAGCCCGCGACTGGCGGATCCGGTCGTGACGTGTCCGGATCACAGATTGTGCCTGGCGGATCCGGCCATGAGGAGTCCGGATCACAGGCCACATCTGGCGGATCCGGCCAACCGGCTTTAGGGTCATAGACTGGAGCCACCTCGAGGGACGGAGCAACCCCGACTGACTGGCCTTGCCGCAGCCCCTCGTACTGCGGTCCGGGACTGGGACCCGAGAAATTCTGGCTAGACACAGTGATGAATGAAGTCGTGACCGCTCTCTGAGGGGAGCTGTACGTCGACAGGAACGGCCAACAGCTCCCTTAGCTGTAGCCCTGTTTCCAGCTGACCATCATTCAGCCCCTCTCACTGAATGACGTCTAAACAAAGTTCGGCGGATGGCAAGATGTTGGTGGGGTTAGTTGACAGCTCTCCTGGCTGTAGCTTAACGACAGGTGGGCCATCACTCAGCCCCTCTTGCTGAGCGATGGAAACAGTGCCCTCTATGGGCAGGCAAGACATCGGTGTGGCAGACAGCTCCTCTAGCTGTCGCTCAGTGACGGAGTGCACCTCACTCAGCCCCTCTCGCTGAGTGATGGCACCAGCGTCCTCTGGGGGTGATTTAGGACTTGCGGAGGAAGTAGACAGTTTCCCAAGCTGTCATACTCTGACCGGCGGTACACCACTCGGCCCCTCGCGCCGAGTGCAGGGAACAGCGTCCTCGGGGAGTGGCTTGACAGTTGCTAGCATGTTGGCCCGCTCCCCGGGTTGTCGTTCCTTAGCCGGCTGGGCCTCACTCAGCCCCTCTCACTGAGTAAGGATAGTGGCGCCCGCAGTGGGTGACTCAGGTACTGCCGGAGCGACCGACAGCTCACCCAGCTGTCCCACCTTACCCGACTGAACGGTACTCAGCCCCACGCGCTGAGTCACTGGAAAGGCGCCCTCTGTTGGCCTTTCGGAAACTGCCGGAGTGGCAGGTAGTTCACCTGGCTGTCGCTCGGGAACTGGCTGGGCAGCCGGGCCAATCTTAACATCATCCAGCCCCTCCCGCTGGGAAATGATGTCAAGGACCGTTG
>JAUMHR010000069.1:6134130-6152563 GCA_032361145.1 Enteromius fasciolatus
TGCAAATAGTGATTAATCATGATTAATCCACTGAAAATCCTGATTAATTTGATTAAAAATTTTAATCATTTGACAGCACTAATATATATATATATATATTGTCGCGGGCGAGCCAACACAGACACAGTGGGGGTGACGTCATGCCTCGCAGAGGTAGTTTTTATTAAATAAAATACAACAAAATAAAGTGTCCAGGGGAAAAAAAGTGTCCAAAATAAAAGGGGAACTTTTGTCCTCGTTCGGTGAGGGTCAGGCAGTGTAGAGGGGAAAGGGTTCCGGGAAGGGGCGGAGTACTGGCAGCCCCGGCTGCTCGCGGCGGCTCGCTCCCTCTTGCGGCGTTTCCCTGGGGCGGCTCCGGCGCCTCTCGCAGCTCGCTCTCCAGACTTCGTGACTTGTGAACGGTTTGCCCCCTCTTGCGTCAGCCTGGCGTTGCTCCGCTGCCTCCTTCCCGGACCCACGAGGACACCAGTATGCACGGTCTCCTGAGGAGGTGCGTGCATAGTTCTTTTAACGGCAGCGGTGATGTACCATTAGACTCCAGTGCGCCTCATCACGCTCCGCTGTCTCCTTCCCGGACCCATGAGGACACCAGTGTGCATGCACAGGGAAGAGACCGGTCTCCCGAGGAGGGGTGCGCATAGTCCTTTTAACGGCGGCGGTGATGAGGCACCATTAGTCTCTGGTGCGCCTCATCACACGCCGCCAGACGTGCACAGTCCTGCGCCCCTCCTCTCATCCGCCCACTCCCGTCGGGAACCTGGAGAAGGGCGGCGCTGAAGTACGGGGGAGGCGATGATTGGCCTACGAGGCCGGCTGCCTCGTCACAATATATTTAGAAGATTTTTACAAGTATTTACGTTTATATTTATATTCATAATTGATATTATATATAAATATATTTAATATATAAGCATAACATATTTGTCTTAAATATATACATGCATGTGTGTATTTATATATACATAATAAATATACACAGCATACATACAGTACATTTATAAACAAAAACATATTTTAGAAGCGATCAAACACAATTAATCATTTGACAGCACTAAAATGAAATAAATGTAATAGAACTGCAGAGTGTTTGTAAAAATGAAAAATGTATAATTTAATCATAAAAATGTAACGCTGAAATATATATATTTTTAATACAAAACATTCCAAAGCGACACATAATAAAAATATATTTGTTTACCTCTACATCATGTGACTGAAATCAGGGTACTGTAAACATGCAAATGTTTTGTTAAATTATTGTTTTATTAAATTAATATATATTTCAAGTATTGCAGGTCAAAGGGGTTTGGCTGACAACAGTTTGGGAATCATTTTGGGAAAATGCTCTAATTCAAATAGGTTTTCTTATGTCCTTGTGTCCAATATCACTTTGAAGAGTCAGTCTTAAGCAACAAAACCAACAAGCCTTTAACCAACAAAAGCCACTTTCTTACTGATCTTCTCCAGGAAGTAATATCATTATGGAGGGCAAATAGTAACAAAAACATCAGTAGCTAATAGATTTGATGAATTCTGTCTAATTTTAAGTTGATAACATCTTGTGAGACTAACACTAACTGTTCATTTTCATACCATTGTGTAAATATCAAGTTTAAGTGGCTCAGCTAGACAAGATCATATTTCTGAAAATCGGCTATATACCCTTTTAAATAAATACTTCACATTCACAATTACTGTGCAGTCACTTAAAACCAATTCATCATAATAGAGTTCTAATAAATACCTGTTTCCCATAGCCACTTACTGCCAAAAGAGTGGGCTTATAATACACAGAAGAGTTCTCCAATCACTACCAAAACAAAACAATGTGTTTGTGCATTATTCATTTCCCTTTGGTTAAGGGAACAAATGAATAAACACTTAATGTATGGTAAAAGTTATATCAGAAAAAAAAGTCATTAAAAATGAATGGGTGTTAACTTGCAAAAGTCAAAGATCCTCAGAAATCTCTGGTGTTGCAATATAACAGCACAGCATCAGCTCCAATTTTGTGTAGACAAATAGCTCGCCAGAGGTGAACGTGAGCTGAGTCCCATACTTGCTCGCTGGTTCTGAACCAATGCTCGACTGCCGGAACTAGTGATGGTTCTTCAGCCCAGGGAAATAGGGGAGGTTGAAAACATAAAAAACATTGAAATGGTGTTAGAGCAGTGGATTCTTGTCTTGAAGAATTCTGGCAAAGTCAATGCCGATGTGTGTCAATGGAAGTTGCGGTACTGGTAATGGTAGGAGTTTGCCTGCAGGTAGTCTCCATGGGGTATTCACAATGGCGCAGACAGAGCATCCTTTGATGTACCGGTTAACATCTCGTGCCATGTTTGGCCACCAGAAACGTTGGGTAAGTAGCTGAAGTGTTCTCTTCGTTCCTGGATGTCCAGATCCAGGAAAAGTGTGAACAGCCTCGAGTACCTGTAGGGCGGATGGCGTTGGGTACGTACTGTATGTCTTTTGGGCTGGACAGTTGGGAGGTGGTGGTTCTTGGACTGTTGCCTGACGAATTTGATTGTCTAAATCCCAGACAATAGGGGCCATAAACAGGGTGGGTGGGAGAATGGTTACTGGTTTCTCTGGTGTGGGATCTGAATCTTGTAATCGTGATAACGCATCTGCTTTGGCATTTTGGTTACCTGGTCAGTAGGTGACCTTGAATGAGAACCTCGTAAAGAACAGCGCCCATCTAGCCTATCTGGGATTTAGCCGTTTGGCTTCTTGGAGATAGATGAGGTTCTTGTGGTCAGTTATGACAGTGCTGGTGTGTTTTAACCAGTGTCGCCATTCTTCAAAGGCTAGTTTTATGGCTAGCAGCTCCCTGTTGCCAACATCATAGTTCTTTTCTGCTGGTGATAATTTCTTGGAGAAGATTGCACAAGGATGGAGCACTGGTGTATTCCAGTGATTTTGTGAGAGATCTGTGCCAACTCCCAGTGTCCACTTCCACGATGAAAGGAAGATCCGGGTTGGGATGATGAAGTATGGGAGCTGTGCAAAATGCTTGCTTAAGGTGATGGAAGGCTTTCTCTGCATCAGTGTTCCACTGGAGCTCCTTTCTCTTTCCTTTGAATAAGGACGTGATTGGTGCGGTGATTTGACTATACCCCATGATGAATCAACGATAAAAGTTTAAGAATCCTAGGAATCTCTAAAGTGATTTGACATTGGTGGGCAGAGGCCAGTCTTGTACGGCTTGGACCTTGTCCTTTTCCATAGCGACCCACGCTTGAGAGATGATGTAGCCCAGAAATTGTACCTGTGTGAGATGAAAGGCACATTTCTCCACCTTGAGGTACAAGGAGTGTTCTCTAAAACGTTGAAGTACTTTGGTGACGTGGAGTCTGTGGGTAGAGAGATCTGGTGAATATACAATAATATCATCTATGTAGATGATAACAAACTTATTTAACATGTCACAGAATTCTTCATTCATGAAGTTTTGGAAAATCGCTGGTGTGTTGGCCAGGCTATACGGCATTACATGATATTCGTAGTGGCCAGTGGGTGTTACGAATGCTGTTTTCCACTCATCTCCTTCTTTTATTCTCACGAGGTTGTAAGCACTTCTTAAATCAAATTTGCTGTATACTTGAGCTGACCTGAGTTCCTCTAGAGCTGCTGGTACTAGTGGTAATGGGTAAGCAAATTTCACTGTCTGGCTATTCACTGTCCTGTAATCAATGCATGGTTGTAACCCTCCATCCTTCTTTGCTACGAAGAAGAAACTGGAGGCCACTGGTGATGTTGAAGGGGTGATGAATCCTTGTTCCAGAGCCTCTCGGACATACTCATTCATTGCCTGTGTTTCAGGGAGAGACAGAGGATATATATGACCTTTAGGAAGTTTAGTATTGGGGATTAGCTCAATAGCACAGTCCCAGTGATGGTGAGGAGGTTAGTGTGTAGTAGCGTGTTTGCTGAAGACATCTAGGTATTCATGGTACTCACATGGAATTTCGATAGTCGTGGTTTCTGGACTCTCAATGGTGGTGGAACAGCATTTTAATTCAGGTAACTGAGGTTTTAAGCAGGGTATTAGACAGTCAGTTTTAAATGTGTCACTCCATTGTAGGATCTCACCTGTTCTCCAGTTAAGGCTGGGATGATGTTGAATAAGCCATGTTCGACCCCACCGCAAATCTACAGAGGCATTGCGAAGAACTAAGAAGGATATGGTTTCTTGGTGTAGACATCCTATTTGTAGAGTTAAAGGTGTCCAACAGTGTGCCCTGAATTGTGGTAATTCTAGAGATAGTAGAATTATTCTCACATGTGATAGACATACTGTCTAAGCATCTGGTGGAGATGAAGTTACCTGCTGCTCCCGAGTCAATTAAAGCATTCATATAGTATTCTTTATCATGGCATGTCAATTTTGCAGTGATCAATGGAACAGCATTTATGGTAGGTTTGAGAAAGTTTACAATTCACCCCTTTAGATGCTGGTCGAACAGGGCAGCTCAATTGCAGATCCACAATAAAAGCAGATCCTTCCTCTTTCTGATTCTGTCAGACGATAGGAGTCTGTTCTTAATCCTCGTCTAAAGATGGCTAAAAGAGCAGGATCATTCCAGCCGCTGGTGGCCGCTAAGGTGCGGAATTTTAGAATATATTCATTAATGGTGAGTTTCCCTTGAGTTAACTGGAGTAAATCCTCTTGAACTGAGACTGGAGAAGGATCATGCCCGAAGACTTCCTGGAAGTGGCTTCGAAGGTTGTCGTATGATGATAGATGTACGCTTTTACCTGCCCACAATTCTTCAGCCCACTGTAGCGCTCATCCGGTGAGTAATGTCATAATGAATGCAATTATGCTTCTCTCGGTAGGGAATTGATGGGGTTGCATTTCATAATGCAATGAACATTGCATAAGAAATCCCTTACATGATGATTGATCTCCGGCATATAGAGGTGGACAATTCATGGCGTGAGTTACAGCTGGCGAAAATTGAAGGCTCTCAATGGCTTGAAGCACGGTTGTAAGTTCACTCACTTCGGTGGTATCGTCGTCCTCCATGCTGAGTGTTTGATGATAGATTCCACGTGTTGTTGGGCTGAGATTCTGTAATTCTCAGCTGGAAGGAGACTACAAACAATGAAGTAAGTTTAACAAGTTTATTGAAGAATATAAGGATGAAAAGTCAATAAAGATTCTTGGGAGGTATCCTTGAATTCCTTAAGTGAAAGAGTCAGCCGATCACTATTCCTTTTAATCCTTGATGTGACAAGAGTGATCTCCTAATAGCTAATCCTTCCTCATATTTCCTTCTCTCAGGCGCAGATGGCTGAGAACTCATTCTGGGAAGAACAGGAGAGTACAACAAGTGTTACCTTGATCTCAGCCGTAAAGCAACTGGTGAGCTAGGCTTTTATACACGCTCATTTGATGAGATCCAGGTGGCGGTAATTAATACACTAGTGATTGTGAGCGTGTATAGTCGACTGCACTAGGAACAGTGCCATCTGGTGGCGTGATACTGTTATCACTTTAATTGATGGCAGAAGTCAACGGGCTTTTCAAAATCCAAAATATTTTAACAGGCGCTTTTGCATTTAGTTTTGAAACTCTTGTTTCACCTCACTCTTGTCAGTCAACTCGACTCGCTCTCCTAATGTGATGTATATCTAATTTTTGGGTGAACTTTTCCTAAGTCCAGATAATTTTAGGGAACACTGTATCTATTACTGTACATATACACTTTTAAGGGTTGTCTGAGTGAGAAATGTGACCCAGTGATGGTGAAAATGTGCCACGTGTCCTCCCAGATCACACTTATGAGGCCCTTTTGGAAGCACCAGTTTAATACATCTTATGTCACTTCACATGTATCTACTGGATCTCAGCGCTGCATTCAACATTATTGACTTGGGCTGGGCAATTTAATCGTCGATTTATTCATGCGAATTTCGTCAGTAAAGCCGGTTCTTTGATTATCGGTAAATCTCAATCAGCTACACAATTTCGCATTCAAAATCAGAAATGAATCGCTTTCGATTCTGAAGATGATATTGCGTAGCTCCTCAGTGATCTACTGCTCTGTGTATCAACTGCCTCTCATGGATGGGGTTTTGGTTCCTTGAGGCTGTCGCCTCTGGCTTACTTAGTTGGGGACACCTGATTTCTAGTGATTATCGTCGTCTTGACTCAAAGCATTTGATAAATAAATTGTTTAATTCTCATCTTTATACACTACCATCACT
Source organism: Enteromius fasciolatus (assembly GCA_032361145.1). Lineage (NCBI taxonomy): Eukaryota > Metazoa > Chordata > Actinopteri > Cypriniformes > Cyprinidae > Enteromius > Enteromius fasciolatus. The sequence continues at coordinate 6,140,344 of JAUMHR010000069.1, forward strand.
TCTTATACTTGATAATGTTCAGTGCTTTGCTACAATCTGTATTGTTAAAAACGCTATATAAATAAAAGTGACTTGACTTGACTTCACAGCAGTTAGGCGAAGAAACAGCCTTTAGAGCCAATCATCATCTCAGCCTTGTCAAGCCAGGAACGCTATTTATCAACATCCTTCAAGGACATCCATTCCCACCGAACCGTAACCACAGTATATTGGCTGCATCTGACTGACAGATTCATAAGATTAAGTACTGACTGAGAACAAATTGAGCACTTGCAAAAACTGCTCTTGTGCTGCGAACTCATTTGAGGTTATTGATATCTAACATTTCAGCATTTCATAACAGAAAAATCATTTGTGTTAATAGTCGTAATAAACACATTCACATTACAGTGAAGCGAGCACATTTGGACAATTAGTCGTGGCTGCAAGTGTGAGAAAAGGTAAGTGTGTCATAAGTGTCAAGTTAAAAATGGTGACAAGGACTGTAATCACCTGCCACCCGCTGCCTCTCCTTTCATATTTTATTCCACAGATTTTCATAATTTATTCCACCTACACAACAATCTCTATATGTATAAGATCCTGCACTGTGCAGTCTCACCAAAAATAATGTTACTTATTAGTTTTTCTGAATGTTTTTTAACACGTTAAGAACTTTTTTTCACAAATTCTGTATGCATATACATAAAAGGTTTTATAATTAAACGGATGATTAATGATAATGATATATCATTTTTAGATTCCTTTGCATCATTACATTTCTGACCTTATTTCAAAAAGGCCTACGCAAAGAACAATCCTTAGTGATATGAGTTTTCAAATGTGAAAACACTCAATTATATAGAATGAACAGCATGCAATTGAATGTGATACTTTTTAAGACCTCAGTTCTTGCAACTTTGTGTAATTCACATTAATGATTCATAACTTGACTTTGAAAGAAATGCGAAATAATTCTCTATCTACAGATCCTGTCTGGTCTGCTCAACAAAGCTGTTGCTATTTTGACAGGAAATCTAAAATGCACGTATTGCGCTAAATAAATCTCCTTAATATTTAATAGGGATCAACAAATCTGAATCAAATGCATACTCTACTTCTGACGAAAGAAAATGGTTCTATCATAAGTTATTTTTCTTGTTTTGAAACCCTTTTTCACTTTCATTTGCAAATCATGTCGTCTACTAAATCAAAGTGCCTGAGGTTACAGCTATAGACCATTTATTTTAATATTTTAGAAAAGATTAGGGTCCAGAAAGTTCCCAATGCATAAACAATAAGATTATTTAAATGTTCTTATTATTTTAGCAATAAAACAGCAAAGGATAAGGGATCGGTTCCACTGGCCGGGATTGGAAGTCAATCGGTACTGTCAAGCGTGTCCATGATGCCAGTTGATGTCCCCAACGAAACCTCTCCCCAGCCCTCTCATTCCTCTACCTATCATCGGGGTGCCCTTTGAGTACCTCGGGATGGACCACAAACACATACTGGTGATCGTGGACTACACGACTCGGTACCCCGAAGCAATCCCATTCTGAAAAGCCACCTCCAAAGCGATTTCTAAGGAACTCTTCCTGCTGGTCAGTCGCGTAGGGATCCCCAGCGAGATCCTGACCGACCAGGGAACGCCGTTTATGTCCCACCTCTGCCGGCAGCTGCAGGTAAAACAACTGAGGATGTCCGGGATGGGGTTTTCCACCCGGGAGACAGAGTGATGGTCCTGGTCCCCAATGCTGGCTGCAAGTTCTTAGCCCAATGGCAGGGCCCCTATATGGTGGAGGAAGATTGGAAGCGATTGGAACCGTCAACTACAAAGTGCGACAGCCCGGGCCCGGACATCGACGTACGGAACAGATCTACCATATTAACCTGCTTAAGTGCTGGGTAGGGGGCCAGGACCAGGTGGCAGCACTCGCGCTCCCTGAGCCCGGGGTTGTGAACATGGATCACTAGCTTTCCGCCGCCCAGACGTCGGTGCTGAGACACCTGGTCGGTCAGTTCCAGGATGTGCACAGCGATCAGAGAGGGAGAAGAAAAGGGGACTGAGCACTCTATCACCACGACCATCATCAACGCTGCACTACAAAAGACTTATCGGACTTATCGACCAAACTGTCTGTTGTGTCTTGCTCTCTAGCGCCACCATTTACAACCTCTAAGCAAATATCAGTTTAATCCTCTTATATCTCCTAGAGGATTATATCCTATTATGAGAAATAAAAAATTTAATTAAATTAAATTAAATTAAATTAATGCATCATTTAAGTGATGCCAATCACTTAAAATGTGGACCAAATTACGCAATATTCTAATCCATTCATTTATTTATTAAGTCCCTAACTGAATATGGCAACATATCGTCTTGTTTTATTTATATTTCCTTTAGCACAACTCTATCCTTGGTTTACAGTCAACAGCATTTTTGACAGCCATAATATAAGCTTTATCCTGAGCAAAAATGGATGAGGAGTGACAGATCATTTGCTACAAACTCATATGTTTGCGCAATAATATCAAGACATGATCATATTTGAAGATTGCAGCTGGTGTGCTGCCAAAAGGAATTAAACGCCTCAGTCTTTCAGACGGGACATTAGTTGTGACACACTGAACAATTGTGTAGTTATGATTTGAAGTGGGCTTTGGGAACAGATTTTTTCATGCCTCTAATTTTCTCATCATTTCTCATTGAGTGCTCACGATGATCCGTCATTATCCTTCAGCATCTCTTGGACAAAATCCTTGTCTCATTAGCGTGACGCAGTGTGGTCTCCCGCTCTCGGGCAGATTAACAAACTTGACACACGCTGGTAATTAAAAACCAGACATTGATATTAATTCACTAATCTGAGCTTGATTTACACATTTCAGATTTCTGGACTTCAACTGAGTGCCAGTTTAAGGGTGAGTCCTGTGTGTATCAGTTTCATCCGCTCAGATCTGTGAGAAATAAAGGCTTTGGGTTCAGTCTTTCTTATCGATAGATGTACTGGGCTTCTGAGGCTTCAAGCTGTGTCACACAGCAGAATCTGCATTCATGTTTTTAAACCAAAGGTTTCTTATGCCGTTGCAAAGAGAGGTACAGAGAACAAGAAAACAGGGGGCTTTTGGCTTTAAAGAAATAGTTTATACAAAAATTAAAAATAACTAATCATTTAGTCACCTTTATGTTGTTCTAATGCTGTATTCTTTTATTTCCAGACCACAAAAGGAAAAATTTAAAGAAATGTATTATCATGTTATTGTAAGGTTTGCCCAGAAAAAGTAACCTATTTAAAGGGTCACAAAACCCTAAAACACTTTTTCTGAGGTGTTTACAGATATATACATGCTGTACATTGCTTAAAACAGTAATATATGTAATATATGTATACGTTGACTGGCTTGCTGTTTCTGAGACATGGTTCGTATTTGTGCCTTTCTTCATTGTAACAAAACAAAAGAGTTGTTTTAGACCAGAGCTAAAGTTTGGATGCGTGCTGAACTGAATTGAATTGCGCGCAGATGACATTTCATGCACGCGTGAGTGCTTGAAGTGCACCCCCCTGTTTCAGAATTGCAGGAGTTGTTGAATATAAAAAACAAAGTCTTTTTAATAATGAAGCAAAACGAGGACAATCTAACTTTCAATCTAACACACATAACATAATCAATGACTGACAAACTCAAACTCAAAAGACAGGGGATTTATACACAAAGACTAATGACAGAAGTGTGGGCAGCTGGAGAGACACAGGTGGAGACAAATCAACTCATAATCACATAATCACAGGAACTACCAAATAAGGGCAAACAGGCAGGAAGACATAAACTGAAACTAACACAATGAAAACGAAACTAAACCAAGAATACAAAAACACAGAGTTTAAACAGAAATAAATAGACATAGAATATTACAATATCATTGTGCATATTTAAAAAAATAGCAACGTGTTCCTTATAAAAAGTGACTGCACACCCAAAAATGAAAATTAAGTTATATTAAAGTAACATAAATGTGATAACTATGACTCATGCGCCCTTATAGTCACTACTAATTGTCTCCTCCAGTGAGCTGTCAACAGCTTACCAGGATCTTTCAGTCAGTGAGCTGAACTTTACTCTTAAAAATAAAGATTCTTTATTAACTCTAAACTTCTTTATTCTTTATTTTGTAATATTAGTTACAAAAGCTGTCAATGAGGCAGCTTGGAAATTGTTTTTCTGTGGCATTAAAAACTTTTTATAACCTTTATATTTAAGGTTGTTTACAATCAGATTCAGATCTGAATCAAAAGAATGGTTCATTCATTCTAAACTTTTCTCATAATCGTGCCAACATGAAGTAGGGTGTGTTTCATTTAAATTTGTTCTTTATGTAATGTCATCATATGACTTCAGAGGACTTTAATATAGCACACACATCATATGAACTATTAATATACTTTTAATATGATTGTATGGAAAACAGAAGCTTGGACATGATTGAGGGTGAGTAAATGATGACAAAATTTCCTTTTTTGGATAAACTATTCCTGTCAAATGCAAAGTGCAACATTTGGATGGAGATTTTGGACATTTGGATGAAGTGCAGCATGCGGGCACTGTGCTACAAGGCTGTTTAACTCTTTTACTCTCCAAATGCTTTTATTAGTCTCTAAATCATTTTATTAATACCATTTTGTTTATATAAATCTATGCTATTTTTCCTTTTTAGCTGCTTTTAGCTGTAGCATGAAAATATTAGTTTTCTCATCCATTGGTTGAAGAAATGCAATGTCAAATGTAGTGCTTTATACTATAGTGAACAGAAAGATTATGCTTAGTTCAAAGTTGACAAATATCAAGATAATAAATAGATTATCCTAAAAAGCATACATCATAAGTGGTAAAACTTTACGAAAGAGTGTTATTCATTAACATCAGTTAATGTATTAATTAATGTATTAAATAACATGAATGAACAATGAACATTACATTTATTTAGTTCACAGTACATTAATTAAGATTGATAAATGCTGCAGAAGTAGTGTTCATGCTTAGTTCATGTAGTTATGTAATGTAGTTAGCTAATGAACATTATTGTATATTGTTAACCTTAAGTGACAAAATTAAATTAAATTAAATTAAAAAATGCATTCGTAAATCATCATGCTGGAACATAATTAAAATGTTTAAAGCATTTTTAGCATATTATAACATTATAAAATTCTTGTATCTACCTATGTTATAATACCTTTGCAATATTAAATTGCATAATAATACAATTATCTATTACATTTTAGAATATAAGAAATTTTAAATATACAATATTTATAAAATGATATATATCAATCAGTATTTCTAGCTATTTTTTCTATTTATTCTATCTATTATTAAGGCTTAGTCAGTGACACCTTGCCAAAAAAATATATTTTTTATACCCTACTTATGAAAAGAACATCAAAAATCCATACAAACATAAACACCCCCACAATAATATACAGTACTGCAGGCATAGAAGCTGCTGTAACAGAGACACCAGTAAGTAAAGTATGACCCAGCTCTGACTGGAGAGACACTCTGGTACATGAGAACACCAAAGCCATGTAGCACTGATGGAATAAACCTGACGCAGCAAGGCAGAAAATAAATACTTTAGTGCAGAGTCCTCCATGAAGTCTGGGGAATGATTCATAAAATATAATTAAACCTCTGACAGCAGCAGAATAGTTCAAGATAACCTCTGTTGTCATGTTTCAGAGCAACGCCACAGGAAGACTGCGGCTCAGGCTTCTCAGAATAGAGCATCTCCACAGCAATGGATCTCACCCGGTGGGTCATGACCCAAAAATAACCACAGATCTGCTCTGATAGGGTCAGTAACAAGGGGGGGGTAACTATTCTAAATGCAAATAACATATAGCTAATCATATTATCATGCAAATCGAAAACTACACAAAGTCTCTTATACTCACCAAAGTTGCATTATTTGATCAAAAATACAGTAAAAACAGTTATACTGTGAAATATTATTACAATTTAATGTACAATTTTAATAGTTTTCTATTTTATATATGTGGTAAAATATTTCTGTGATACAACGCTGAATTTACAGCATCATTACTCAGTCTTCAGTGTCACATGATCCTTCAGATATCATTGGAATCACTGGAACATTTTCATATATATATCTCTATATATGCTTCCCATATATTTTAGTCAACGCCTGTCCAATGTCAAATATTACTCCCAAAGCTAAAAGCATTTGAGGAGCACTGCAGGGAAGTGTCTCGTCCTCTGCTGACATATACCAGGAATAGTGAAGGCACACAGGAAGTGACTCTACCAGCACTGGCTGGAACTGGATATATAACAGGAAAAACGTCCTTCATAATGGGAAGGTTGATTCATCCTACTTCACACGCATATGATGGATGGGGCCGCCTCAATGATTCTTTCCCCTCACAGCGGGAATGAGCCACTCTTGGGAGTAGATTAATTTAGACAGATAACACCGCAAGATCAAACGCACCATGCCTAAAAACAACAAAAAGGACACATATCACTTAAATTAACGGTGAAAGAAATCATCACACTGAGCGTACGCTAATAGTTTTTCTGGATTATATGAAAAATCATGTACAGTACTGAATATATGAAAGCAGATACAATCCTTTTTCCTTAAGTGTAACTAATTAATACTATTAAGTAACTAAATACTAATTAAGTATTCATTTTCATTAATTAAAATAAATATAAAATGAAATATTAGCAAAACTTAAAATCTAACAAATATAAAACTTAGAAAAAGCATAAATTAGAAATTTCTTGGCAACTAATTGAAGTACAAAAACAATTCTCAAAGTAAAACGGACATAAAAATAAATTAAAGCTAAATAGAAATATAAAAAAGACAAAAAATATAATAGTATACAGCAAATTATACTACAATAACGCATTACCACTAGTCTTGTAAGATATTTTAAGTAATATTTAATCACTTATTTAAATTAAGTAAAGTATATTTCAGATTTATAAAGACATATACAAATATATAAAGTCAATATAATGTGTTTTTTGGTCAAGAAGGGTTGTACAGTAAATACCCAACATAGGGATATATATTATATTGTTTATAACAATAATTAATGTTTTTTGAGCATCCAACCAGCATTTTAAAATGATTTCTGAAGGATCGTGAGGCACTGAAGACTGAACAAATTACATTTTAAAATCGATTCAAATACAAACATTTTAATAATATTTACAACATTACTGTTCTCTCTCTATTTAATCACATAAATACTACCTTAGTAAGCATAAAAGACATTCAATGATTCATTTGAAAACCTAAATAATTTAACAACCAGATGCTGTTACAGAGATGTTGCTATGTAATGTTTTGGGATGACATTACCAAAAGATGCCTGTCAGGTTACTGACAAATTTTCAAACAGACATTTATTTCTGTTTATGAGAAGTCAGGGTTAAGGTAATGTCTATTACATATTTCGCTGATTTTGAGCGATCTTGCCTCTGTAAACACAAAGTTGTCAAACTCCTCCGGGACGCTACCTCCAACGGGGCCAGCCAAGGTCATGAGCACCTGTCTCAGCCAAGTGAGGCTGGCATGGGCTCTGCTATATCTTCTCCAATATCATCACACAACACTCCATCACAATCCTGAGACTTCACTAAACCCACAGAGATCCCAGACCGCAGGCAAACACTGCTTCACTCATCTCAATTTAGCCGAATGCCATTCTTACAAACCACAGTCTACACACAAATGTCACTAATGTCATAATATCTAAAAATGAACCCATCATTATCTTCGTCTTTCAAAAAAACAAGCACTATGTTTGGGCTAACAGGGAATCATAAAAACAGAATTGACTGTATTATGTGGAATATCACTGAACATGTCAATGTTTGGAAGGATACATAAAAAGTATGTCATTACACTTCATATCAAAACACGACTAGTGTCTGTAAATATTAAAGCATAAACACGGTTTAGTTTATGACACACATACTGAAGAATGTATTCAACCTCTGCTGCCTCACTAAATGAATACATAAAAAAAATCTAAAACCTGAAGAAACTGTGACAGAAATATTACATAATGCAATGGTAGTTATGCTGCTAAAAAAATGTAAATGATCTGGGAAATGAAAAAAATCTGGGAAAGAGAATTTTCATGATTTCAATTAATTAGACATGGTTTTTGGTAAATAAAATGTAATTTACAACAGAGTGTAGAAAAAAGAAAATGGAAAAAACCTAATAATAAAAATTGAGGGGCCCTTAATCATACCAATAAATCATCTCATAAAATATTGCAATTTTAATACTGTTTGAAGTTCAGTCCTGCACAGCCACTGGTAAAATTGTCCTCCACGCCATCTTACCTGCCAGAATATGCTGTCAATTGTGTTTCCGAGGAAACCTTCCCGTGTTTCAGAGGACAGGAGCTTCGGTCCGAGTATCGTCATGAACTCCTCAAAGTCTACCTGTCCATCACCTGAAACAAATTAATTAGACAAATTAATGTCACAAATCCCAAAAGTTATGTTATATATATATATATGGCTATTGGTATTTCCCTAAATAACCTTGCTGTAGTGCTTCTTGTTCTTTCTTACTGTGAAGTATATTTAAAGAACATTTTTTCCAATATAAAGAAGATTTAGTGGTTTCATTCATTTTTGAGGTTCTTCATGGAACTAATAATACCAACTTTTATTTTTAGAGCTTCAGCAAGAGCCACATACAGAGCCAAAGCAGACAAATCCCAACCAGGCCATGTCTGCAGGAAAAAAGACCAATGCTCATTGTTTCATAAGTATAATCAAAATACAATGAATGAATGCCAAATATCTTTACTGCCAATCATACAGACAAGAAGACTCAATCATTTTGGTTTGAAATTAACATATATGATTGCTGAAAACACCACACTGGCATATGATAAAGTATTTTAACATTGAAACACACTCACTTCACCTTTAAGAGAGTAAACATATGCAGATCGGTTGTTATGAGCAATCAGTATAAAAATTGACAATTTTTTAAAATGCTTTTAAAAGCATGTGACCTGGGCTTGCAGAACTACCTTGGCTTCCTCAGACAATAGTGCTCCTGAAGATGACTCAGTGTGACAAACTTGAGCTGAACTCTGAACACTGATGTGAATCATCAAGCGCTGCTGCACATTAGATTACATCTGCTGGCCACATTCGTCTGATGTCTGGCAGTTCGGCTCACTGCAGGTGACTATGGCCAGCGATCATGGCTCTTGAATGTACAGATGTGCTGACATTGATGAAGGTCAATTGGAGTCATTATGATTTTTATCCCACAGATTTTCTTTTTAAAGAACAGCCCATCACAGTATGTAATGAATTTTAGCAGCAGCACTTTGTTAAGAATACTAAGGAAGGTCAAAACCTTAATAACGGAAAGTATAATACTTTATTATCAAGCAGCAGTGTAACAATTTAACGCTGCTTGAAACTTCTCAAATTTAGCCATAATACTACTTATTTAGTCCTATTAAGGTTGTTTTTCCAAGTAATTTTAATGACAAAAAGTGTCCCAATCAACCTGAAATCAATAAATTTTGATTGCTTTTACTTTTCCCCTTCTAATCTTCTGTTATTATCTGCATTTTTTGTTCTCTTGTGTTATATTGTGACAATTCCCCTTCAAAACCGATCATTAATCATTTTTTAAGTGATAGATCACCCAAAAATGAAGTTCTGTCATAATTTAACCACACTCAAGTGTATTTAACTGTTGACCACAAAAGAACTGTGGCATTGACTTAAATAGTAGTTTTTCTCTACTATGGAAGTCAATGGCCGTCAACTCTTATGATGACAGAATTTTAGTGTTTTTGGTGAACTATGCTTTTAAATCATTATGATCAGTATTTTACTAAATTTTACTTTTACAAAATGCTATATATCTTTGTATTCATAACCATGTATTTTATTTTATTTAGTATCTCTCAAACAATATATCTTTTACTGGTGTTCATGCTCAAGCTTTTTAATATGCTTTTTTTTGGTTCAAAGTAAAATACTCTAGCTCTCTGATAATGATAAAATGCCCTCAGATGACTAGGCAAAGAGTCTGACAAAACTTAACTGGATTAAAATGTCAAAAAATGTATTTAGCAGAATTTAGCTGTCAAACTAAATTAATGTGGGGCTCCTAATCTAAAGTGAACAGCCTGAAATCAAAGGTAATGCTAAATACTGTTTATATACTGTTTTATAACCAAATGCTAATGAAGCAGGAAAATATTGCGGCTTTATTAATTCATTTCCACTTTCCTCGTACAAAAAAACAGAGAGTCTTCGGTAGAGATTCACAAAATAATATGTGAGGCCCAGAAGCCTGTAGATTAGTTCTGCTGGTTTAGAGGAGATGAAACTGAAGCAAATTGCTTTGAGAATAAAAACTCATAATAATAATAATAATAAACATGGTGACATTCAGCAATGTCTGCAACTGACAAACGTTGATGTTGAGAAAGTGTAGTAGCTAAATCTTTGTGAATATGACATACACGTGGATGCTCATGTCAAAACTCACTGACATTATCAGATCTTCAAATATCAAAATCTTTTCACATTTGGGATTCTTTTCCATATATAACTATTAAAAAAATAGTTGGTGTAGCGATAATTTTCATATAAAAATTGCCATTGTTGTAAATTTCTTTCAAATATGTACTACTGTTCAAAGTTTGGGGATCAAAAAGTTTAGTTTTTTTTTTTTTTTTTTTTTAAGAAAATAAAATTATTGCTGTTTGTTTGAACTTTCAGTTCATATTCAAATGGAAAATTGTATGCAGCACAACGGTTGCCATCAGTAATATAATTAAATGTTACTTTAGCATCAATTCAACATATTAGACTGATTTCTCAAAAATCATATGACACTGAAGGCTGGAGTAATAATGCTGTTACAGGAATAAATATTCTAATAATAATAATAAAAACTTTTACATTTCAATCACATTTTATTTTACTGTCATCGTACACTCCAAACTTTCAAATAGTGTGTGTACATTTAATATAAATCATACTGAGCGTGAAAAAGAGTAATTATAAGTCATGTACAGTAAGTCTATGTGTGCGAGTCAGGTTTTTCTAGCTAAATAACCATGCATGCTAAATGCTGTCTTTAAGGTATAAAAACATAAAAACACACACAAACACAAAAAAACTAATAGAAGTCAATAAAAATTCCCACCAATGACAGCAAAGCAAATGTGTGTTGGTGAGTAGAGGAACTCACCATCCATGTCCAATCTCTGCATGATGATTGCCAGCTCCACTTCACTGGGCATGTACCCTAGCGAGCGCATGGCCATGCCAAGCTCCTGCTTGGAGATGAACCCATTGCCATCCCGATCCAGGACCCTGAACGCCTCCCGGATCTCTGCCAAGACAAACAATTGTGCGACTCAACACCTCAAGTTGCTTCCCATCACAAGACATCTCACTGGTTGTCCTTCACTAAGCAATGATTGCAATGATTTGCCACCTTCTCTCCACCTGCTATTACACCAGTGGAGACACACACTGCTGTGCTGTTTCTTTTCTCAAAACGCTCCTTACTTTACAGTTCATTTTACTGCTGAAAACAGCACTAAATATCTGGAATTTTCCAGCCACACAAACACATCTTAAGGCCAGGCTTTTTCTTTTGATATCTGCTCTACAGAGGAGGACTCTGCCTCTGAAATGCACATATATCTTGAATCGAGGAGACGAGGAGTTGGCTCCATCAAATGCATATTTTATAACTGATTCTTCTGTGAGGAGAAAACTTGTGGCAGCAAAGGATGGGTGTTTTTAAATAGAGCTTGAGTGTCACATCTCTGAAGAACACTACACTTGCGCTGCATGCTCAAGCACACAGCAGTACATTGGCCTGCGTATAACGCCATTTGAATTCAGCAACCTGGGAATAAACACACAGGAAATGAGCTTTGAAGGCATGCTGCTCTGTTCTTATCTACCTGAGACATAAACTAAGACTGCACATTATCAAGGCATGCAGTCATGCCAGGGTCATGGCCTATATAAAATTAATTAAATAAAGCAATTTTATAAATAGTATATTATTTTGTTATTTTTTTATACTATACTATACTTTACTACTGTCACGAGTCGTACCTCTGTGGCGCTCTCCGAAAGGCAGCAGCGGGAACCATCCCCCGAATTCTAAGTTCCTACC
>JAUMHR010000069.1:6161356-6174334 GCA_032361145.1 Enteromius fasciolatus
GTACTGGCCCACTGCTCCACGTTTAGTATCGTTAATTCGGGCAGACAGGAAAGATTGGTGGTCCACACTGGAGTTTCTATTGCTGGTGCTGCTGAATCTTCTATGCGTCAGTGTCAAACTTCCGGGTTTGTGTACCCCTCAACAGCGTTCAGTTTTCAAAATGGCCGCAAGGTGAATAAGGCGAATAGAAAGATGTTTGGAACAACCTCTCTTCCTATAGAGCTGTCCTCCTGACCAGACTGAGGAATTAACATAAAGTGGCTTTGGCTATACTGGTGACCAAAAGGCTGATGGCCACTCTTATTGAGCTCCATGATTATATGTGGAGATAGAAGGAGACAGGACACACGTCACTGCAACACTCCATTGATCTGTGCATTAAGGTGGTTTGACAGGACTCAATCCTCTCTTCAGTTGAGACACATGAAAACACTTGGACCTTCAGACTGTGAGAAGCAAAATTCTCTGGTCTGATGAAGCTTACTTTCAAGCACCATGTTTGAAAGAAACTGCTCATCACCTGCAGAGCGCCATCCCAAAAGTAAAGTGTGCTGGAAGCAGCCTCATGCTGTGGGGTTGTTTTTTAGCAGCAGGAACTGAGGGATGCAACAGAATAGAAGAAAAGCTCAAAATATAGAGATATCCTTCAGACTGGGCAGAAAGTTCACCTTCCAGCAGGACAGTGACTCCAAGCACACAGCAAGGGTGGCTTACAGACAATTCTATGAATGTCCTTGAGTGGCCCAGCCACAGCCTTATCAAATACTTCTGGAGAAACCTGAAAATATGTTTCTGCCTCCATCCAACCTGAGAGTACTTAGGAAAGTGAACTGGTCAGGTGAAGAATGACAGATAATTGTCAAATGCTGATGTGCAAAGCTTCTCGCATCCTATCTAAACAACTTGATGTTTTAAAGGTGCTTCAGCTAAGCACTGAGTTAAGGGTTTGAATACTTCTGCAATGTACTTATTTCAGGCATAAAAAATGTTCATAAATATACAAAGTTGTGACCGTTACGTTTTTGATTTGAGTGTAGTTTGATGTGGGGGAAAAAAAGTCACAAAAATACATAGACAAAAGCAAATTAAACCTTGCAGCTTGTGATGATACTGTACATTGATGTGCAAAGACAAGAAACGGATTGCAGACTTATCTATGCATTACCACCACCTAACTCTCAAATGGACCGTTGAAACTCCTAATTGAGATTGTAGATAGAGTGTCAATGGTCCATTTGAGAGATCAATGTATTTTCATGAGCTGCAGGGTCTAATTTGCTTTTGTTTTTTTGCAAACAAAGGTATTAATTTCTTCAAAAATAAAAATCTAAAATCTTACTGACCTCAGATATATACACAATAAAAGCTTTTATCACACTGCTGTTATGACAAGTAAAATTATTTTAAAACAATTTTCAAAATTTATTTATTAAAAATGTATTCATTTATTGGTACAATATTTTTAAAGAAGTGAGTGGACCATACAAATCTCTCTCTTGTCTGTAATGTTATGCTGATTTACAGAGATTGACTTCTTTCAGCAGAGCTAAAAGCAGCCTTTCCTTCAGACTGTGATGCTGAACTGCTGGTGTCCTGTACAGGAACTTAAAGCTCTCATGGGGACAATGTGGTCACCCAGCAGGTTAAATACCACCAGACCGTCAGCAGAGAGCAAGAGAAAGAAAGAAAAGCCACTCGAAGCAGCAGTCAGCATGAAGGGGCAGGAGGTTCCAGATCACAGACTACGCTTTGGGACCTGAGCCCACAATCACAGTATGTGCTGGGCTACAGCCAGTCACCAAATCAGAGTAAAACACATACAGCTTGAGCTCGTAGTAGCAGTCTGCTGAAGGACATATCCCATGATGGATGGTACACCCTTGTAAAATATGCATGCTGCCTTGGGAAGAATGTAGGAGACTGGGATTTGCTTTAATGGGGCAGTTGATTAGGATGTGCAAAGCCTTTAATGGCCTTAGAGTAGCTTAAAATCTCTCTGGTTCAAGTCCAGAATGTCTCTATTAAAAGTGGAGATGTGAATGCATTCATTTTCTCGAGATCTTTAAATTAAAGCTTGGGCTTGAAGGAAGAATGAAGTAGATAGTATTGATTTTTAGTTGTCAAACTGTCCTGACACTTGTTGAATAAAACTATTAATTTCTTTCAAAAAAGGGAAAAAAATCTCACTGGCCCTTAAAATTGTAATTTACTATAAAAATGGACAGACATGCATTCTATGAAAATATTGTCTTCAGTTGAGTTCTCATTAATCTACCATAAAGCTTAACATCCAAAATGATTAATAAAAGCAAACTATTATAATTAGCCTTTGGTGGAATGCTTCACCCCAATGAATTGTTGTCTGTGATTATTTTTAATGTGAAAGCTCATTATTACCAAATATTTAGCTTTTTATTTCTCCATCTTTACAGGGTACTGTGTAAAGGACTGTAAAGCCCTATATGTCAACACTCTGCACAAGTAGAGCTGAATTGGCCAAATAAATCATTGTCCCCGAAAGGGAAAAACCACAGATGAACTGTTTATGTGGGCAATTTTAATTAAGGTAATTATCACAGTGCCTCTAGGTTCATTAGCATTCAAATCAACTTCTTGTTTTCTAATGGTCCCACTTTGTTGATGGTTGATGTACTTTGCTGCTTTAAAATAGCTCATGAAATAACTCTTGCTATACTGTACATGCAATTAATTCTTATAACTGCTTAACAACACACATCACAATTATAAATACAGATTTTAAACGTGAGGAAAATTAACATTGCTGTTTCCTTTCGACTAGATAAGACGCTCTAGCATGGCATGCAAAAAAGTATCCTTATGCATATTTTATTACATATACAAACTCAGAATCCTTGGGGCTAAGCCTGACAATCTGAGTATGTCCTGGGGAAAGTATGACTAATTTACTTGCCACTCTTTTCACATGTGTAAATGACAACTGCAATTGGCAAAAAACTGAGTTGAAGTATTTTTAAAAATATTAAAAAGTCTTTGATAAAAGTACAAATGTTCAATGTAGTCGCATTTATAATGATTATACAGAATTAGATCGGTTTTTATTTAAAGTAACAATTAAATAGTTTTAGGTCCACTACAGCATGTCAGATTATGGGACACTGTTTGACATGCCATGTCAACTAACCATGGAAACCGATTGTTCTGTTCTGTTCTGGAGGGATAATGGAGTGTCTGGACATAAAGAGTGTAACTAAGAGGTGGAGGCAGAATTGATCACAACATGTTCAACTGAGGGCAAAACTTTCCAATCCAGCAGTGCCACATCATATTCTAAGTTTCCTAGAAAACAGCCATGAATTGCAATTAAGTATAATAAAAAAAGGAAATGAAAAAATTCATTTTTTAAATATTCATTAATTAATACAAAAACTGCACCCGGCCATGTCTTTTTGTTCACCAGAGTCAAAAGCATTAAATGTACAAGAAAGGGCTGCATCCTTTAATTAAGTCACACGGTGCAAAGTCACTGCAAAGAAGTCCAGTGTCAAATTGTCATTCTAAATCATGTCAAAATTATTAAATCTAAACCTCTTACAAAGGCAACCTACGAACAGATAAATACATTTCAAATTATTAAAATCAATACAAATCAAGGCAGTGATCACACACACATACCAAAACAGAAGTATCAAAGCGGGACATCTCTCCTCTCTCATTAAAGTAAACACGTTTAACATTAATATCAGAGCACATACCACTCCAAAAAAAGCAGCTTTAAATACATTCCCTACATGGCAAAGTGTGAAAGCAGCAAGATCCCAGTGATCCCTGTTGCTTACCCGTATGGATCATACTCTACAGGATACTCAAGCACAACAGGCTCTGTCCCGGGACTGCTCGGGACGCACGGACCCTCTCCTTCAGACCCCTCCGCACGAGGGTCCGGATCCAGAACAGTGACCTCCATCTAACAGCGCACTCCAGGCACGGAGCACAACAGACTTGACTACGTCCCAGCGCTGCTCCTCTCCCCGAGCAGCATAAAGTGCCCAGAAACCCCTGCTTAAAATTTCAGCAGCCCAGAGCAGGTAGTCAGTCATTCAAGCATTCGTTCATTCCTTCAGATGGTCAGCAGCTCCCTCATGTCACACTCTGGTGTCATCGATGGGCTCATAATAACAGTGGCTCGGTGACATAAGTAGTCCTGCCTCTGCAGCTCTGTAGAGAGCACACACACACTGCTGACCAGCCCCCCGGACCGCACCGTCACTCCTGCTCTCTCACACTGCACAGGCTCCTCCAGGTTCTCTAGCTATTAGCATGTCCATCATTTTTTTCCCCTCAAGGGGGTGTTGGCTGGGCACCACCTGACTTGTCAAATGAGACTAAGGTGAATAATTTGCCCGGAAACTGCCATCTGCATGCCAACAATGAATAATACATGTTGCTTGTGTTTTGCACAGCTTTTGGGAATGTACATCTATAGTAAAAAAATAATAGTAAAAATATGAATACCAACAATAATAGTGATTAATAAAATAATAAATAAATATAAAATGATAAGACATCCTTTAAATTAACAGAGCTATAACTAATAATAATAATTACTATTATTATTAGTAGTAGTATTAGTACTATTCATTAATAGTAATAATAATAATTTGCTGTTTAGATAATTTAAAATAAGACATATTTAAAGGTAAACTGAAAAATATTGATAAAATCCTAATAAAAATAATAATAGCATAATACTAAAAACAAATCAAAAGACAAATAAAAAATATTATTAGAAGTATTATCATTATTAATAATAATAATATCATCAGCAGCAGCAGCATCATGGTCTACAATGTGTTAATAATTTAAAAATTGGACATTTAAAATCAGTAAAAAGATTAATAATTTAACACGCCATGATACAAGCCGAGTTGTACATAACAGTAGGCTAAATAAATCATAAACCTTCCTTTTGACTGATCAGTCTGTATAAAGCCATTAAAACAACAGGTGCGAAAGTGTAGAAAATGTAGGCTGCAGTTTATGAAATCATGCTGCCCATCAAAGCCTTCGTGTCACTCAAATCCACTTCAAACATTTGATTTATAAACTCTCAAACACAAGCTCTTACCTTCAGTGGTGATGATGGGCGATCTGTGAAAGTGATCCCTCAGATCCAGACAGCAGATGATCCGAGCCGATGTCGCTACAGGATCCAGATTATCCCGCTGCTGAAATCTGGATCATGGATTGTCGCTGAATTGTGAGGAATTTTTTCCAGGTCTCATTCGCGATTATACAGACTGTTATTTTTAGCCATTTGGTGCGAATAGCCAGATATCCTGATTGTTAAACGGGGAAAAGCCGTCCGACTTCCAAGCGAAAGCAATAAAACCAGTCGTACTTTTCCTCCAACTCCTATCAGCTCTAATGAGTCCCTGGATTCTTCTGTACTTCCATGATCTTAAGAGAATTCCAGCTCATAATTCCCGAGATTAATTGATTCACATCGCAAAAAGCTGCTCATAGATTTCGACTGCCATACACACACACTAGCCTCGTGAAAACAATCAATAAACATCGCTGTCAAATCAGCATTCCAGCTGGATATTGTTGTCCATAAGCTGTTGGTGGGCAGTAACGGTCTCAAAACTAGAAATAGACGGTTCCTTTGAGAAAGAAGCAGATAGATTCCTCATAGAACATGAATTAACCCATAACACACTGAGTGAGTGAGTGAGTGAGCGCTGGAGTCATTAGTCAGCGGGTCCAGCCTACAGCTCTACTGTCATTCACCCGCAGGTGAGCGCGGATCAGGAGCAGTCATCAGGGAATATCACCGCTGTTTCTACACACCAGGAAAGAACTTCTACAATGAGTTTCAAGCAGACAGCAGAGCCCTAGAATTATCTATCTAGCTGTCTATCTATAACTTTTCATCAGCCATCCTTTCCACATCCATCCATCAACTCATCTGTCCATCCATCCATCCCACCATCCATCTATGCATCCATCCCCCACTCATCCATCCATCCATTCCTTCATTCATTCATTCATTCATCCACCCATCCATGCATCAGCCCATCCATTCATCCATCAGCACATCCATTTATCAATCTATTCATCCACCATTACATCCTTCCATTCATCTTTCAACCATCTATCCACCACCCATCCTTCCCTTTATCCACCCATTCATGAATCATCCCCTCCACTCATCCATCATCCTTCCACCGATTCATTCATCACCCATCCATCCACCCATTCATCACCTCATTTATTCACCCATCAATTCTTTCATCCACCCATTCATCCATCTGTCTGTTCATCCATCCATTCATCTATCACCTTATTTATTCACCCACCCATCCCTCCTTCACCCCATTCATTCACCTGTCCATCTTTTCATCCATCTGTCCGCCCATTCATTCCATTTTTCCTTCACCCCATTCATTCAGCCATCCACTCTTTGATCCACCTATTCATCCTTCTGTCTGTCCATCCATCCATCACCCCATTCATTCACCCGTCCATCTTTTCATCCATCCTTTCTTCACCCCATTCATACACCCATCCATTTTTTCATCCACACTTTCATCCATCTGTCTGTCCATCCATTCATCCATCCATTATTCATTCTCCCCATTCATTCAGCCGTCCGCTCTTTCATCAACCTATTTATCCATCTGTCCATCTATCCTTCCTTTACCCCATTCACCCATCCATTTTTTCATCCATCTGTCCATCCATCCATCCATCATCCATCCTTCCTTCCTTTAACCTATTCATTCTCCCATCCACCCATTCATTCATTTTTCAGCCAATCCATTCATTAAACACATGGGTGGGTTATTCAAAACACCCAACCAACTGTCCATCTATCTGACCAACAGCCAGTCTATCTATCCATAAGTCCATCCATTGGCCCATTTATTCACCTGAGGTTACGCACCATCTTCTATCCATCCTTCCCCCAGTCATTCATCATTCAGCCAATTAAATCCATCCATCACCCACCCACCCACTCATCCATCCATCCATCTGAATATCTTTGTAAGTAATTATATTTAATAGCCTGTGACAAGGGAAAGGCATTTTTATTGTTTGAAAATTAAGAGAAATAAGACATTGTTTGGCATATACTGTACTGTACATGCACAGTAACCTGTACTAATCTTGCAAATCATGTGACTACTTATTCTGCAAACACATGAAAATTATGTAATGACAACAATGATTGGTGAATGACAACACAAGAACACACAGTCTCAAGTCCTTCACTGGTGACACTCTGAGGTGTGACATCAAAGGGAGCATGCTTTTAAGCCCATTAAAAAATTCACTAGTTAAAAATCAACTCTACTTTTTAATAATTTAAGGGTTCATTCAGCCTCGTCATTCATTTTACAGCAATCAATGAGTAAACAGACTTTGAGTCAGTACTGAGGCATTCGATTTTCAAGGTAAAGCATGCTATAAGTGTATTATTATTTTATAAAAACATTTTTTAACATGAAATTATATCAACTTCTGTGGCTAAAGCAGTCTTTCTTTTTCAAAAAGTCAACTGTCCCTGGACAGAACTTTAAATGTGTGTGTGTGTGTGTGTGCGAGTGCAACAGCCACAAACACCTCAACCCTGGAAACTTAATAAGTGCTGATAAGAAAAAAGCAAAAGAAATGGATAGAAAATAACCACCACCACAAACACACAAGAAAACATTTCAGTAAGGAGCAAAGCAATCAGCACAATAATGAACCCCCCCTTCAGAGACCAGAGAAAACTGACAAAGGAGCGAGCCTACTCATTCATCAAAGCACACAGAGATCATGTTTACCAGTGTGAATCAAAGAGCGGGCTTCATGATTCTGAGTCACAGACACGATAAAATGAATGGTCAGCCTGTGATGCTTTATAATGGCCATGCTTGAAAAACACTAATATGAAATCAGATTTTTCACAAACCATAAAATTTTACTAGATTTAGTTTACAAGTGAAGAGTTTACATTTTGCTTCAGGTTACAATATGACTAAAATAGCAACAGATATTTCTTGTATTGTGATATGAGACTGAATTATTGAAATAATAAAATCATTTTTTATTAAACAGAGGTATATCTGAATGACAGCTTGCAGTTGATTATAAGAAAAGGACAGGGTTTATGAGCACAAAATGATCTGTGATTTATTGACATCTTAAATGAATTACTGTAAAAAACAATTGCTTAAAAAATAAACATGAATGAATGAATCATTCACGATATGATCAATAACATGCATTAAGAACATTAAATAGTATTCACAACGCTTATATAAGTTCAAATGAAAAAGAGGGAATAATAAATAGAACTAAAATAATACAAAACCAAAAGGAACAATAAAGATAAAGTAACATTAACAAGAAAATTTAATAAAAACAAAAAAGAGAAACAATAAGAAAAAAAACATGACATATTATTCTCTTGAGTTGCGATTTTATATATTTCAAATGACTTTCATGTTTTTACATTCTATGGAATTCAATGGCTACCAGCAACTGTTTAGTTCCAAGCATTCTTCAACGTTTTCTTTTTCAGTCAACAGAAGAAAAAGTATGAAACAACTTGGTAATGAGTAACTTGCAACAAGTAAGCAAAAGAGTTTATTAATTTTTTTATTATTATTATTATTATTATTATTATTTGTATTTAGCTGGAACCTTTATTTTGAAGCTCAAGAAAACCACACTACAGTCCTCTATGACAGCTAAAACAAATGAGCATGCAACAGTATTGAAAATTTTCCCTATCCATTGATTCAAAAGATTTCTAAACTCACACGCTCCTCTTCACAGTGAACATCTTGAGCATGTTATGACCCATCACATCAGACCACATAACTAACACAACCCAACAGAAACCAATTCACTCGATCTCACGCGCACAGCACACACAGTGATATAATGATGTGATAATTAAAATCCCCCTCATTTCTCGGCCTGAGTGTCCTCTAAATTCTTCCACCAGCTGACTCACAAACACAGGGGCTGAATCAGTGACTCACACACACTTTTGTGGAGCATGCTGGGATTATTCTCTAGACATCAGTCACAGGAGCACTGGATAAGCTGACCTCACAGTTAAGCCCGAAAGGAACCTGACAACCGGCTGATATTGATGACGTTTTAAAAACGCACTTTCTCCAAAGTGAAGCTTAAACTTTAGAGATATTATAATCTTAAATGGAGGGAACATTTTTAATACTAGATTACCTGTCATATTACGCCGCTCAATCGGGAAACTGTAACTAAAGGTAGAGTTTATTGAAGCTGAAAAATGACTCCGGTTATGAAATAAGGAAATCGCAATGTTATCCTTGTCAGGCCGGCGGTGAAGATTTACTGAAGCATTAGCCGCTCCAAACACACTTGCTTTTTACCTGTCTCTGGAAATGTAGTAACTGCAGAGTGATGAGAAGCTTTTCATCCGGTTTAACGCTCTTCTCAATTTTGCTTTACAAAGTTTCAGAGCATGTGAAAGAAATGAAAAAACATTTCATTCATTCTCTTTAGCCTAAGTAGGGCAACCTGCTGTGCTCCAGCTAGCACCCAAACACAGCCAAAAAAGTAGTTTGCTTAGAAGTTGTTTTGCACAGCAGTGACCAACCATTATAGCTCATATACAGTAAATATGCAAGTTAAAGGAACATGAATGTCAATTTTTTCATTATTTATTCACCTGATTCTCTTTCTTAAAACAAGTAATTTATTCATATCGTGCTTATTTTCACAACATACATGCAGCTTTACAGAAAATCATGATGTTCATAATATCTTAACTTAGTCGCATTTAGAGCAATAAGTATTAATTGCTATTTATGGCATCCAATATAAGTTTTTGTTTACATATAGTACTGTGTGTATTTAGCCTATTATGTGAATACACACATGCATATACTTACTTAGGTTTATATATAAAATATATTTATATTTATTATAAATGAAATGAATATAAATATAGGCCTATATACGTAAATATATTTGAATGATATGGTCTATGTGTAATTATATATTATATTGGGTAACATATATAATATATTATTATATATAATTACACATAAACACAATGTAAACTAAATCTTATTTTTTGGATGTGATTAATGGAAATTAAATCATTTGACAGCACTACAATTAATCATCAAATAAATATTTTATGAGATTATATAAAGTTAGACATACTTAGGTTATATATGCTTTAAGCACTTGATATTTGCTAAATAGTAAATATTGCTTTACGTACTGTAAGTATAGTGTATGCAAAAGAAGTGGGGTATACTAAATATTTAACTTAATATTTAGAACTGTGACATAATATACTGTAGACATAATACTGTATATATATTCTGAGTGTTCATGCAGCTCTTTTTCTATACATTGAAACTGAATGGGAACCAAAAATCCTACATTTCTGAGACTAGAATGATTTTCTGTTTTGGATGAACTATCCCTTTAAATGGATCAGTACTGACCCAGTTCCTATACTGTTCATGCACAACCACCCAAAACTCATGACAGCACAGCTGAATCCAACACTCTAAACGATTTAAAGCTAATACCTTGCAAAATTAAAGGCAACCAGGTGGAACATGCTGGGTTTTCACAGGGAAATTGTATTATTATGAAGGATTTGAGGGATAAAAATATTTGCAAGGGAAGGAAGTCTGAAGCACGGATGGAATATGGCGTGCGGAAGATAAATGACACACAGGTGTGTCTCTGAGCTCTCCATTACACACTGGTTAATAGCTGGCGCTCTGCTCATTGAGGCTTTACTGGTCTCTCGCTGTGTGTGACAGCACGTGTTAAAGACACACTGCATCTTTGTTAAAACAAGGCCATCTTAACCCAAAAACTGAGTTAGGGATAGGAGAAGCATCAAGCACAATAATCACTGACACTGATAGCAAAAACAACACCAAAGTTTGTGATTTTAGTATAGGTAAATGGATAATTTTTTGAATTTGGTAGTCCCAAACAACAGGTTGACATGCATGCAAGGTCAAAAAAATATTTTATTTACTGATAATATGCAGTGTTTATGAGCTTTTAATGCTCCAAAAGCGGCACTTTGTGGCAAAAAAATGAATTAGCATTTTCATTAAGACCAATGCGAAAATCAAGTTTTCCCAGGTTTAGTGGATGGGCAACTTGCTAATTTTTCATGGTGACATTAACATGAAACGGCTTGGCACTCCTTTTAAAAACGACTGGTTTTAATGATTCATAGTCTTTCTTTTGAGAGACAACATCTTTATACACAGTCCTCTTACTTATGTAAAACTTTGCAGGATGGTTTTTATTCACTTAGAGCCATGTTACACACTGCTTGAAAGGTAATTTAAAAAAAAATCACACTAGAGGCACTTTAACAAAAATTTAGGCTGATAATAGTGCAAGAAGTGAATTTTTTATTTTTTTTTTCAGGACAGGCTGTGTGTGAGTCAGCTACACGGACTGAGACCCTGTGGCGCATGAGGACACATTTAAGTGTGACACAGTGTCAGCTGGTATCAAGCTGTCCCTCTCTTCCCGGAGAGCAGCTACATTTCCAAATGCTAGCGTACTCAGAGGTTCCTAAAGACACACTTGTGTTGTAATTTACTCACTTTTTTCTTTTTATTCTTCTATGGAGTACAAAATGAGAAACACTAAAGTCTGGTCAATTCATGGTATTACAGTGAGAGGAGACTGCAAAAAGGGCCTCAAAAGCACCATAAAAAGATAAAAGTACTCCACATAACCCTATAAATCTCTATTCCAAGCGCTCTCAAATCATATAATACTGTAGATCTGTGTGAGTAACAGACCAAGTCACTTAAAGATAAACTCGAGTGAGCCGTTAACTCAAGAATCTCTGTAGAGGTGAACTGTTCCTTTAAGAATTCCAAGGGGCTGTGAAAAGACGCCAATCTTCACACAAGGTCTGTAATCAACATCAAACTTCACAATCTCTGTCTCAGCAACATCTTGATAAAAGGAATCAAACCATAAGCAGACAGTGTGAGAAAACTTCAAACATTAGCAGGTTCATGCTGGATATTATCATATTTATGTATTTATGCTGAAGTACTTCAAAGAATGCAGTTATATGTGTATATATAATTTTTATATATATAAATAGTTTTATTTAGTTATAAGACTGCTCTTGTTTATGCTACTATGCTGCTTGTCATGACTAAGCGCTGTGAGGAGGTCTGTGCACAGGCAGTGATGTTGTATGCATCCTCCTTAGTCATTCACGTATATTATTAGCCCTCTTTCACCAGTCAGGGCCCCTATGATGGCAAGAAGACCAGAGGTTGCTATATAATTAACCTATGGGCCAGTAATGGATCCCAGACATCTGTTCATGTACACTTGGCATTTTGTTTATGGGCATTAAGGTGGATTATGTGCAATATGCGAAATACATTGTGATTCACTTCATGAGATAAATATATATAAGTTGATTTTTAATTAAAATGCAAATCTTTCTGCAAAGAAACATCCATATGCCAGACAAAACTGTTCCTCGCAGCTGTGAAGTTAATTGACTCACATCAGTTAATGAGGGAATTAGCAGAGATGATTCTCCTATCATAATGGATGTTGCTCTTACAGAAAGCAAACAATAAGAATTAAAGGGATAGTTCGCTCAAATATGAAAGTTACCCCATAATTCACTCACCCCTAAGCCAGGTGTAACATGTCTATCAGACGAATACAAGTCGGAGTTATATTAAGAAATGTCCTGGCTCTTTCCAAGTTTTAAGCAAGAGATTTTGAAGACCGAAAATGCGCATTTATTCATCATAAACTCCGGGAGGTTAATAAAGGCCTTCTTTGCATGCACTTTTTTAGTAAAAGGGTCTGGCTGCAGAAGCATGCACTCTCAGTCACGCATGCGCAATTAGACACTCTCAGCTCTTTGCAGCGAGTCAAAGGCGGAATTACGTCAAATTACAAATTAAACGCACAACATTA
>JAUMHR010000069.1:6180759-6193359 GCA_032361145.1 Enteromius fasciolatus
AAATTAGATCTTATCAATGCATATTACTAATCAAAAATTAGGTTTTAATATATTTTTAGTAAGAAATTGACTAAATAACTTCATGGAACGTGATCTTTACTTACTATCCAAAAAAGTAAAATCTATCATTTTGACCCATACTATGTATTTTTGGCTATTGCTACAAATATACCCCAGCGACTTAAGACATATGGGAATAGAGTTCCTATTGTTGTAATAATGTTGAAATTCAACAGCTTGTTCACAGAGGTTTGACATTCGTAGACTTGCACTGAACAACCTCTCATTTAAATTCAACACTCAGTTGTGTTTAAATGGATTCCTGCCCATTTTGTGAATGTGTCTGAGGCGCGTTATTGGTGTTATACGTTCCCTGTAACTTGTTTTATGGATATGTTCTCCTGTGTTGACTTCATGACCTTGAAAAGGAGCTTAACCTCAGGCAGTGCACTTTCAAGGGAACTGCTAATGAAAGTAAGAGCTATTTAAAAGCCCCTAAATTAAGTTCCTAAAACTAGTTTATCAAGAACGTGTTTGAGTTTTGTACAATGAATAAAAAAATAATTGAAATTATTGTAAATACTAAACACAAATGCTTAGCCAATATCTAAGAACCAATTAAGCACTAACAGCCAAATTAATGAGAAAGTAACGTGGTAGTTACAGGGGAAAAGGGAAAAAATTGAACAGAACTATTACGGTGATGAATGTTGGGAATAAAACAGCCATTAATGGTTTTGTATTTATACTTGTGTCTTATTTATCTCTGACAAATAGAAGATGGAAACAAATGGCCCATAATTAAATCTTTCAAATGTGAGAGTGATGAATAAGCCACAGCACGATTAGTATGGAAAATGGCAGACTAATTGCACAAAGAATCAGTGTCAGTCTAGACAGGTGAAGTTCAAGTGATGGAGGCGCAGCAGGTGTCAGCCACATGAAATTCTCACTTTTGTCTCACAGAGTCAGACTTTCACCATCAGTGTAAAGTCTGGTAACACTGCAGCTTATTCTGGTCACAAATCGCCCACTGAAACAGGAATGGCCAGTTTGAATGACATGCAAAGTTTATCTTTAAAATAAAACTTTATTGCTTCTTTTATTCGCAAGTGGTTTTGGATAAAAGCACAATCCTGAATGTCGCACAATCCTGCTGCCTACAGTGCCATCGGTGTCGAGTTGCTCTCTTCAGCTAGAAAACGACACTGCAGGTGATCTCAACTCATTAGAAAACAGAAGAGTGCTTTTTGTTCTCATGTCTTCCTTTTTATGACTCACATATGCACATATGTACAGACTCACACACACAAAGAGAGTCCTGTTCGATGGCAAATGCAGGGAAGTCATTACACAAGTTAAGCACACAGGCGCAGTGAATCATCTCTGAATGATGGCACTTAAAATCATTAAGCAGTAATGCCAAGGCCCCCGGTGTAACAAACTGCTTTTGTCATCTCAGCATGCTGAACCCAGAGTAAGAGCCATTGATGGACAGCACCTATGCATCCACTTTAACAAGCTAGCATTTTTAACAGAAAACCCAGTTAAATCTGAAGGCTTTTATTTAACACCTTCTTTGGACGTTAAAAAAACCTGACATTGCTACAGGCTGACATGTTATTACTCGGATAAATCACAGGATTTGGGTTAAGATGAAATCAATCCTGGAGCTTTGCAGTCATGATGTTAGGAATTAATATAATCGATAGCAGGGATTTCCAGAGTGTTTTGTACAGGCCTGATATGAAATAGAGACAAAAAAACAATGAGTGAAGAGAAGCGAGAAGAACAGCTTTCGGCAATTAAATAATCATATTTAGGGCCAACAACAATTGAATTTTACACGCAGTAATGCACAACAGAACTATTAACCTTGGAAAAACACTTAATAATTGTAGAGTTTAGCAATTGTGTACCACAGTCTCTTCTGTCTTCATTTCATGGCCTGTGCAAAATCACAGTGCTTATTATTAAAGTAAATTATCAGGAAATGTTTATTCTGGAAATGAACTAATCATTTAAGAGCAATGGTGTTGATGTCCAGGTTCGAGCTGATTCATTAGCATCCAGTATTTAAAGATCACAAGCAGGGTTACTAATTACAACTCTGTTTTGGTTTCTTGCTAAGCAAAGGTCAACATTGGTTGCATTGCAACATGCATTGTTTACAACAGTTTCTTTCAGACTAATATTGCAAAAGCAGCAGGAACAGAATTTCAGATTTTTTCCCCCATCTAAATGTGCTTTTCAGGTTGTGTGACTATGAAGTAGAGACCCGTGGGAGTACTGCGGGACAAGATTTGATGGGTGAATGCGGGTAGTAAGGTCCTCATGTTAGTGCGGGTTGCGGAAGAATATAATTATTCGCAGGTCTCCCGCAAAATGGAATTATCTTTAAAAAAAAAAAAAAAAAAAAAATGACAAAAAAACAAAAACAATTTACAGGCGCAGGTTCAGAAGCTAATTCTCACATGGCTCATGGCTATAGACCCATACCGAGGCACAATGTCTGAAGAGCATGATACAGATGTTTTTTCAACATTACTGAAGAAAAAAAGGCTAGCGTACATATCTGGATTAAGGTACAGTGGACCTACCTTTTCACCAAGCGCTCTGAGACTGTCCAAGAATCGCTGCCAGAAATCTTTGAAGAGAGGACGGTCAATCTTCTTCAGACTATCCTTAGTGCTGGCATCAACGCTGACGTAAAGTTGTGTAACAGGCACAAGACTCCTATAGACAGAGAAAAAGAGATTGAGGGAGAATTAAATTTGCATTGTACAAATAAAGTCTTGCTTTTTAACATATTAATACATCTGAAGAATATTGGAGAGCAGTTAAGGATCAGGATCTAAACCGTTTTAGGCCTGCCAGAGCAAGAAGCTCTATTGTATTGTATTCTTTATCACTGTGTATAGGTACAATACACAGTATAAACAGCACGCATATGTGTAGTTAAGTTTTTGAGATGAAAACTGGAGTTAAGCCAGGAGTAGGACATGTATACGTTTAGACAATGACAAGAACTGCCTAAGCTGCATTAGCCAAATAAGACTCAATCGCTCAGTACAACTCTGGATCTAAGCTACTGTATTCCTAGTGCTTACACTACCTGTCACCCTATTATCATTTTAGTGAAGACATGGTATTTCTAATTAGTGGATGTCAGTGTATACAGTGTAATATTGCTGACTACTATGCAGTAAGGAAAAATTAAGTGACAAGCAGAATTTTCTCTGTTGTTTTTCTATTTTCAAGTCAACACTGCCACTGGTTTTCAAAACAGACATGCTGACCAGTGTTTCCCTCAAACATTGGAATCATCTTAACATCTTGAAAAGAGTGAATTTACATTCATTCACAAAAATCTCAGCAGGCAGATGATAACCTCTTTGTGTTCTGATTCTTAGCTATTTTTGTACTGCTAAATCTCAGCAAAGCTTTTGACAGTCTGCCACAATATTTTCCAGATATTACCATTTAGCAATACGGATACTGCTCTCCTCTGGTTAATAGCCAACATTAACGAAAAGCATTCATTTCTGCTGAACCAAATCAAGTCCTGATCCCATCTCCTGATCCCATCCCCAGCTCATGGTGTCCCCCAGGGCTCAGTCCTGGACCCTTTATATTTAATTTACATAAATAATTTGATGGCATGCACTCAAATACCATTAGTATGCCAATGAAATGCAAATCTGTATCTGCTGACAGGCCTGGACAGGGTTTTGTCTTCCAATATACTTGTATCCATGACGTTGAAATTGTCCACAGCTGACATTCCAAAACTCAATCCCGATATAGGATGTTACAGTGCATGATTTACAGTTGCATCATGCATTGTGAAGAATCCTTAAATTAGAAAAGGTGCAAAGATATAAAAAAATATATATGTCATGACGTAAAAATAATGTAAATAATTTAGCTGAATTCTGCTCTAAAATCTAAGGGTCAATGTTTTAGAACTTCAAATGATTTTCATTATGATGCTGAAAATTGACAAATAGAAGTGCTCTCTTGCGCTGCACATTTATTTCTGTCTACTCTATGTTACAATAAATGCACGTAAATAAAGCCAAAAAAATGAAAATGTTACATAAATAATATAGTAAAACACACGCTATTTATATAATATATAAGCCAATCAATAACAAGAAGTCTCAGTATTGGTTATTTTGAGCTGCAAGTGTGAGGTTGTGCCAGTGTAGCATTTCATCTTTTCCCTCTGAAAAGAACGCAATAAAACATTACCATACCGATATGAGTAAAGAAGCATGTCCAGGATCTCATTATAACAGCATATAAAAC
Source organism: Enteromius fasciolatus (assembly GCA_032361145.1). Lineage (NCBI taxonomy): Eukaryota > Metazoa > Chordata > Actinopteri > Cypriniformes > Cyprinidae > Enteromius > Enteromius fasciolatus. The sequence continues at coordinate 6,185,071 of JAUMHR010000069.1, forward strand.
AGCTCATTGCTGGGACCCTCAGTGAATATATTTTATTTGCCTCGGTTTGTTTATCATGTAGAAAAAAAAAATGCTTCAGCAGAGAAGTGTGACGAAGCTTGCAGCTACGACATAAACAACAACGATTGACAAGTGTTTCTCACTTCCTCAGCACACTGACATGATATTCGAGCAGCTGAGGTGACGTCCCCTCACCCTCAGATAACCTGCCTGATCTGTGAGAGGATTCAGCGTGCAGCAGTCTGGAGAATGAGGTGAGGATGTATTTTGCATTAAACTGGGGAGCAGAAAGAGAGAGATAGCTAAAAGCTTTTTGGCTGCTCCTGAAAACTCATGAATTTAGCACAATCTGGTGGAATTGAAGGAGCTGGGAGTCGAAGGAGCTGTGATTTGCAATTCAGAGCGTGATTATGGCTTATCAGTCCAGTTACAGCCCAAGTGGGACTTCAAAGACTGAGGGAAAACTTCAAACTGGAGGATGCTCAGCCGTTAGAACTACCGCAGATATACAGAGAACAAACGCATGCAAAAACAGGCTTTGTCTGCAGGCACCAGATCAGAATCACTGAATGATACATGACAAGATACATAACAAAAGTTGACTCATCATAGATATTTATGAGAACGTGTGCCCACAATATTAACATTAGTGGATGAGCGACAAAGGTCTTCCAGCAACAGATTCAGCATTTACACCCCCTAGCTTGAAAATTAAAGGCTTTAAAGTCTACCTGATCTCCTCAGGGAACTGGGCGTTCGTGACCAGGAAGCTGGATATGTTCTGCTGGTGTAGTAGTCGAAGGAAGGAGTTGATCTCGGGATACATGATTGGTTCACCCACCAGAGACAGAGCACAGTGCTTCACAGTGAGGCCCTCTTCAAAACGTTCAGGACGCACTCCTGGAACACCTGTAATGTGAAAATACATACCAAATAGTAGTCAGGGGTCATTTTGGTCATTTGCTAAAGCGTATAGTTTCTTCACAACAAGGATCACAAGAAGAACAGCAAAGAAAGGTTTTTTTAAATTCTCATTGGTCATAAAAGCAGATAATCAATGGAACTAACACTTGTGCAACTTCTGGTAGCCAATCTACATTTTGTTCCCTCTGGAGTCTGGCTCCATTTTTGTGCTCTGTACCCTCTGCACAGCGTGCTTCCTGGCCTTTCATCTGCTCTGCGTTCACTTGTTAGTGTGTGTTTGTTTACTCAGCCCTGGGTCATCATGCCTTACTTCTGCTACATGGAGCAGTGATGTCATTGCCAAAATGTCAACTGCGCCACCAAGCCAGAGAGGATGGTGAGACCAAGGCGATGTTGCGGAGGTGGTGCAATGCACTCAAACTTGCGCACACACATCTGGCACTAAGACACTGGAGCGAAACCTACAGTAGTCTCCATCAGGAGCCTCGATTTGTCTGGCTCAGATGCACCAAAAGTGCTAATCTTTGGACCAAAAGATATGCACTGCTTTAGAAAATCATTCCCTGTCCATTTCTCGAAACCTGAAGTAAAAAAAGCTTGACTGCAACATTATTAGATTTCTAAAACGTAATTCAACCAGAACAGTAGGCCTCGAGTAATGTTCATTTCAGAAAATACTAAAGTTTGACATCTGTACTGAAAACAGATGATCAAAGGCAGATGCCTTGAGTTTTGAACAGCAGAAACCTTTATTTGCGATTGATAAAATCAAATCAAACTGACTTTGGGACCGTGCCACCTCCACTAATAACATTCCCAGCAGATATCATCACAAAACTCCCTTTCTTAGCTGCAGATCGGTTTTGTAGCCATCTACGCTAGACATCTCAGATGAATTTTTCAGACTACTGCAAACGGAGAGAAAAAAAAAACACATCAAAAAGTCTCCAAATCACCCCATATTCTGAAGTATGAAGGCAGTGCGGTAAAACAAAACCAGGGATGTTAAGAGGAGACGCTTCAAACGCTAAGAAAAAGTGCAGGAGGAGTCGGTTCCCATTTTAAGGTCCTTGAAAAGCCATCTGGTGTGCCCCCTCAATCCCAAGGAAAGTCTGATCCAGATGTCTACCAAAGTACTTCTGGATCTGGCAGTGAAATCACAACCCATTATGAGTTGACGTCACCTGATTGTTAAGATGAGGAAAGAGAGACAGGAATGCGTTACGTCTCAAAGGGCACATTTTGGAGGGAAAAGAAAATTTGCTGGCATTGGATTGTTTTCTGACACAATATTGGTATGTCGTTGCAAAAATAGTCCTAAGAGCGCAGGACACCATTTTCTGCCATGGTTTACCTAAATCACAAAGAATTTACCATCAAAACAGAAATGCTTTCCCTGTGGAAGCTACATTTGACTTGAGAAAAGCAAAATGATTCATTTCACCATTTACTAATTTGTGATGCTTTTATCAGAAGTCAGTTTTTGGGAATTGGCTCACTATCAATTCATGATCTTAAATTTAAAACAAATTGGTCACAGGATGTTCTGTATTATTGCAATTAAAAACTACAGTTAAATCATATAATTTGTTTCATATATTCATTCTACCTACCTAAACAATTCAGAGTTTTGTTAACAATTCAGGAACTGAGGGTCAAATTTAAAAAGCATTTTAAATTCTGCATGGCATATAATTCTGCCTGCAGTCCACACTCAGTTGACAATCAGATTTTTTTTTTTTAATTAACTTATATGGAGCCTATGTCAATAATATGCCTACCGTCTCGTTACTGCATTAACCATATTCTTATACTTAAAAATGAATTGAGGAAGACATGAGTCAATTCTCATTTATGGATGAACTCAGTGGTGTAGTGTGCATGATACGCAGGTATACGCCATGTACCCTTTAGGAAATGTGAAGGATTTGCGTATACCCACTTTATACCGTATACCCACTGGCTTTCTAATAATCACGCTGTTTCTTTTGACGCATATTGCGATTGTGCAAGCTTGAAATTATCTAATGTGAATCACTAAAGGACGAACTACACCCTTTCAGTGTTTTATAATGTTCAGTGCTTTGCTACAATCTGTATTGTTAAAAGTGTTATATAAATAAAAGTGACTTGACTTTTAGAAATACTGCTGCTTCGGGTAGCTTCATGGTAGAAGCTACAGAAAATGAACCAGACAAGCCTGATACTATCATACGCGGTACAGAAATGAAACCAGCAGGGGGTTTTTGGCTTGTAAGAACACAACAGTAAGTGATTTCCAAGTTAAAATTGTGTGTATTAGCCTACTTACACTTCTGACTATAACAGTACTGCCTAAATTTGATCCATTTCGTCAACTAAAATAGTTTAAAACCAAGTCACAACTGAGCAGCTACACATTTCCATTAACACAGCTTGTTTAGTTTATGAACGAATCTACGTTTTTAAACGATTCCATTCATAAAGACAGTCCGTTCATGATCTTATATTTTACGTGATATTAGTAATTTTCAGAACTATTTAGAGCAGAATAGGTGGGTGGTATGCACACTTGCACATAGGGACTTGATTTGTTCCCGAATAAATTTGCCGTTCGAACAAATGATTCAGTAATAAAATCAGTAACTTACTGCCACCTAATGGCAGATTTAGTTTCATTCTTATAGTATCATAAGTTCAGTTATTTATATAATTGAACATTTCGATATTCAAAATGTTGTATGTAAAACATGTATATCCACATGAATTTATGGAGTTAATTGCACTAATGCCACGGAGCCCGATTACCGGTCTGTAAATACCTACAAGCAACTTTTGTTTCCTTCTGCGCCATTTTGTCAATACTGATTTTATTTGATTGGTAACTCATTCTTCTTATTCCATTGTCTTATTTTTCTTGTTCCAATTTCCATTGTTATATAAATATATAGAATTTTAAATTAACATACCTAAAGTAAATATAGAAAAAAAAACTATTACAATATATATTAAAAAGTATACTCACTACAAAAATCTATTAAACTATTCCTTTAAAATCATGGGATTGAACCTAAAAGCTTTCATTTAACAGCCCACTAAACAACCACAAAACTCAAACTTCATGAGAAAAAGTGTTTCAGCATTAACCATCAACTTTATATCACCCAGAAAGTTTGCAAAATGTTTTAAATTAATGATGAAGATGCACAAGGCAATGCAATGGGAAATTTAACTGTAGTCAGGGTAGCTGACAGTCAAAAAAACAAGACGTGTTGTGGAAAAAATGAACTGCTGCAATCACAGAAAATCCTATTCATAAGGAATTATATTTTTCAGAGGATGCCAGAGTTGGAAGAAAAACAGTATCTGATCTGTAATACGTTTTAGAGGTTGTTCGGGGAAAACAACAATTATCTAGAAAGGAAAACTAATTTCACCCAAACAGGACTAAAGAAACATTTTCTTTACCAAATGTATTCTCTTCACCAAAAATAAAAAAGAGGTATAAAACACTAAAGTAAAAAAATTGTTTTCCCTCAATACATCTGTAAGCTGTAATAAGAACTACCTGAATAACTCTGTAGCACCTATGAGGCAAAACAACCAAATAAAACTCTTAAATGTTGCTGAAGTCTCAGTGAGATGCTCTTTCCATCTGATCTCAGCCTGTCAAACTGATCCAGCAACAAACCTCATCCCCTTAACGCTGCTGAAAGCTGATGGATCCACTACTGATCTGATGCAGCAGATGGTGAAGAAAGTGACAGGGTGCAAATGAATAAATTAGACCCAGTCGAACTGCACTTAGAGCCTGTCCTGTTACCGCCTTCTGCAAACCGTAGTGACAGCTAAATATACCCCAGTGTCTGTTGGACAATCTCTGAAAGCGGGAGGGTGTTCAGAGTGTAGAGACGTCAACATAGTGTTATGTCACACAATGTCTGAATAGCTTCCAACTGGATTTGTGCCTCTGAGGAAAAGGATTTTAATATATTTGGCTATTTTTATATCCCACCAGACAAACAAAACAAGTTATTTCTGTACAATTACAGAGTAAAGGACTATTAACAGCATGTGTGAATATCCTTCTATAAGTGAAGTTTCTGGCACATGATGATTTTTTTTTTTCCATCTATACATGAAAATAAAAACAGAGCATTAAATTCACAGCAGAAGAGCTCAGCTGAAGGTCTCGGGAGTCCTTACCTCTGAACTGGCGAATCATGTTCCTGTGGTTCTCCACAGCTTCACGAATGATCTTCTCAGCCGGGTCCATTTTCCAGCGCCACTCTGTGCCCACCGGGTTGGTGTGGTGTCTGTACAGTGAGAATGAGAGAGGACAGGTCTTGTCAGCATGTCACCATCACCGCATTACACACCCCGGACCGCAGTCTCGTTCCCCTGAGAACAACACCTGCACCCCCACTGTCCGCAAATTAGAGTCCTGTGACCCTTTCAACAGTTTTCACATCACATGAAAGGGCACAAATGCCAGGCAATGTGGCCTTACTTCCGTCTCCTGGCCACAAATAGCAACAGGAGCAGAAACAACGGCGAATGTGGCACCATATCCCTTCATTTCATTAAGGGTATGAGGATGTACAAAATGAGGATGTTTTTTTTTTAAATCAACTAGTCAGTTGGTCATCTGAACTAGGTCACCAGCAGTTTAGCTCTCATCATTTACTCGCTCTCAAACTGTCCTGTTGAAAAATATTTTGAAGAATGCATTCGAACAGTTATTAATTGACTTTAGTAGTATTTTTTGGTTCCTGGCAACTGTTTGTTTTCCATCATATCATATATCATATATCATATCATATCATATATATCACATCATATATTACATCATATCATATCTTCATCTTCAGAAACAAACTAATATAGGTTTGGAAAAGCTTGAGGGACAGTAAATAATAACTGAATTTTTACTATCCCTATAATTTATTAAATCAGAAATGCATTTTTAAAAGTTTAGTAAAATTAAACTAAATAAATGTTAACCATACAAATCAGACCATTGTGATTCAATTCTCTCATGTGTATGTTTGGCAACCAGAATATTATTATTTACAAAAAATTTTGTATGAAAATTTTAAATGAAAAAATGAAAAAAAAAACAAAAAAACTTACGAATTAACCAAAAGATAAGAAAACATAAATAACTACAAAAAAAAGCAAAGTCGGAGTAAAAATATTATTTAAAAATAAAAAAATAAAAATGTAAACCATATATATTCAAATACAAAGTTAAAAAAGTAAAATAAAAAAAGTGAATATGCTTGGAAATCTATTGAACTCTATTAGAAACCAAAAAAAAAAATAACGAAAGTCTAATATTAAAAAAACCCTCAAAATAATATAATAATATAATATTACAAATGTTTAGAGAATCAAAACAACCAAAACACCATAAAAACATCTAATACTGATGACGTCACTAACAATAAAAAAGGCTTGATCTTTTTGCCCTTTTGTCTTTGTCATGTTTGAGATGGGTTTAAGAGCTTTTCCTCTAATACCTTTGCTCAGTTTCACGAGATACCACCTAAAATAACAGCCCATCCACATGAAGAGACCTCTTCAGCTCATAATTTCGAGAGCCACTTTTAACCAAATTACTCCCCTTACACAGAGTTCAATATTTCCATCACATTCCCTGAAAGCAGAGGACTAAACGACTTTCGCATTTCGAAACTTCTTCAGCACATTTATTTGCATTATGTCATTAACTGTGTGGCATTTGAGGATACGCACAGCATGTGGCAATGAAACAGATGAAAAATTTGATTAGCGTGATGCTCTGAGTCACAGCGAAACGACACAAAACACAACCCACGACGCGATCCGATACACCGCTTATACACAGCGGCATAAAAATAGTGTTCACTGACAGTCTCAAGACGATGATTTTTCTTTATTAAGCCCCAAAATGTCACAAAATCAGCTGATTCAATGAGAAAATTGGATCCAAAATGACAGATTTACGCAACAGAGGGATCAAAGCTCTCTCTGAGACACCTTCAATCTGCTGCGTTAATCTGACAGTCAAGCTAAAACTACGAATACAGATTTTGTGCATTGGAGGCTGTCCCAGCATGTCCTGTCCCGGGGCTGTAGGGCAGGAGACACTGTTCTGTTAGTTTATGGGTGGATGTGTGTCATGCTCACACAATGATGTCCTTAAATCAAGTCAGCAAGCAGCTTTCAGGGTCACTCCTGGTCGAAATTATCCCAGATCCACTCTTCAGAGAAGGTACGCTGATGCTCTTTGACAGCTCTTTCTTCCCTCCACATAAAAACTTACTGCCAATGACAGGACTTGAAAGCTACCTTCTTTCCACAAGTGTCACTGTGAATCATCACTGCTGCATCTACCTTTGTATTTCCAGTTCTTTCAGATGAACATCACAGCTCAGGCATTTTTGAAGGCATATAGGCAGTACATGAGCATTTTTATTATTATGGATGAGTTATTCACCAATCAATCAATTGTTTAGGTGTTTGTTCAAAATCTGAATATGAGCAATGCACCTAAAATCTAATAGTCCCCGATTTGTTGTAGCACATCATACTCTTACCCAGAAATATATAGTTTAACTGCCAGAATAACTGCCACAAAGATTATCTTCCTAAGGGAAAGGTTTCAGGTTATTTGTTTAATTCTCAGATAATTTTCACATCTACAAATTATTCTGAAGATGTATTTATGCCTCAACCAAATTTCAACGTCAGAATTACGACCAGCGATGAAAGAATAATGATAAAAGAATAATATCATAGCATCATAAAATCAGGTATTACTTGGTCCAATTTTGGTTTACAAGTTTATTATTTATTAGGAGAATATCATGGAATATATATCCATGTATATCTATATATATATATATATTCTCTATATCTATATCTATATCTCTATATACATAGATGGCATAAAAAAAGGCTTTCTCTACCTCCAGCAGAAAACACATTTGTTAGCACAGGCCAGGCTCGGCGTGGTCTCCATACAGCGGTGTGATTCAATCCCATAGAAGGTATGTTTATAGCAGCCTCCTCTCCCTCTCAGCATTGACTAACAAAAGAAAGGCAACATGTGTTTAATTTGTACAAAGACAAACTGTTGTTAAAGAAACTTGCTAAAGAGCCTTGACAACAAGATCAATTGGAGGAAACAACTTACCTTGGTCCAACGACACAATTTTACCCCAGAGTGACTTCCTATTAGTTTGTACCCTACAGACCACAAAGAAAAAAACAATGAAGATGGAAACCAGGCATTTATATAGAGCTTAGCAAGTTCTCAGAGTACTAACCGAACAGCAATCTCAAGAGCCAAACAGAATCATACTCCGCCACTAGGTATAGAAATCAAATCCAAAACACACT
>JAUMHR010000069.1:6204738-6215156 GCA_032361145.1 Enteromius fasciolatus
GGTTAGTTCACCCAAAAATGACAATTCTGTCATCAATAATTACTCACCCTTGTGTCGTTCCAAACACGTAAGACTTTCGTTCATCTTCGGAAAACAAATGTAAGATATTTTTGATGATATCAGATCAGATCAGACATCTAACCCTCCATAGACAGCAATACTAACTTAAATGATCCCAGATCCAGAAATGTAGTAAAAACACTGGTAAAAATCAGTGTGACATCAGTGGATCAACCAAGGTTTTGCGAAAATAGGAAAATACTTTTTTAGCACAAAGAAACAAAGGTCTTATGGGTTTGGAACGACATGAGGGTGAGTAATTAATGACAAAAATATTTTGTGAACTAACCCTTTAAGTGAGCAAATTTGCAGTAGCACAACGTGAAACCGCAAAAAAGGGAAAAAAAAAAAGAATGCTTTAAAAAATTAGTAGGACCAAACCTTCTCCAAACTCACACCGAAGATCGAGACAATGTAACAAACGTAGGGACACTCTAAGTAGGCCGCACATACAACAAAACAACCTAAGAATGGCTTTAGCATTAAATCTGCACATAAAGCTGGGATAGGACCAATTATTTTAAATTACACTCATTATCTTTAAGGTCAGAAACACATAGGGGTAGGAATCATTATTGAGTGCAAAAATAAGAAGTCCACATCTATTAATAAATCACAAAAATAATGCAGTGCAGATAATACAGTAATGCAAGGTCAGGTCAGCATCAGTAAAGCCAGGATACAATATGTCTCTGATGCCATCTGGAGCCAAAGTGGAGTAGTTCTACATACGCAAGACTCAGACCCACACTAACACTCTGCATTTCACAACAGTTGTCATTATTTTAGGGTGATTAATAAATTATCACACTCCACTAAGAATATGAATTATGCACGCATCTAATGATGTCTCTATAATACATATAAATAAATAATATGCTGAGAAAATCAGAATAATTGTGTATTCACTAAGCAAAATCAAACAGAAGAGCCAAAGAAGTTGTGAGTGACTGACATATCACTACAGAATTTAAATGTGTTTCTCCTCTGAATTAAAGGTGAGATCTTGTTCCTGATTTTGGTGAATGCATAACAAATTCCGAACCAGTTTAGCTGGATCAACATAAAAGCAACAACAGCATTTTCTGACACCACTTTGGTACGGCGTTGAGAAGTGACTTGAACAGACAGTAGAAGTCAGACAGATGACACTTCAATAGGTGAGAAAAAACACATTACATTTTAATAAAATTCTAGGTTTTTAAGAATTAAAAATATAAAAAAAGGAGGATTTTGACTAAATCTTTAAATATAAATACTAGGGATGCCAATCAATTAAAAGTAAAATGTTTAAATTAAATCAATTACTCTACCTTTAATAATCAAATTACCTGCATATGTCAATGTCTGCTAAGAAAAGTGATTAAATATTTAAATTAACATTTTGATTAGCCACGTTCCTGCATCTACATTCACATTCATCAGATGGGCCTAATATAGTATATTTCCACTGTATCCCATCTTATATTTGCTTTATCTTGTTGAGTTATGTTTAGTGTTTTTAAATGGGTTTTTATAACCCAGTTTAGTTAGAGTGATCTAGACAGTGAACCAGCTACAGGTGACTTAATGGCATTCACAATGTAAGTGGACTTAAAAGGTGTCTTAGTTGAACCACAAAAGGACTTGCTTTGAGTGCAAAGCACCAACATCCCTGCAATCCCTTGAAGCCTCAGTTTCTGAACACAAATGCTTTTTTACGCATTAAACTGCCAGCCCTTTGGAAATAAATCAATAACGCTATTAAATCCATCATGTTTTTTCAAAACCCCATTTGCTCTCTCCTGTAATTATCTGCCAGCTGACACACATTCATAGCTTATGGGATATCTTTTGATCTGCATATCGGGAACATCACAACCAACTGACTGCTTGAGCTGTAAACCACATTTCTAAAAACATCTTCTGACGCCGTATAAATGCGCATCCAATCATGAAGGAATCCATAAAGGGCCCTTACTGGATTAAAGGGGGCTGGGATCCTCTCTGCGTATGCGTGTGTATGGGGAGATTTGTCTGCGCTTCTGTCTCATGAATCACTCCTGCGCACAGGCCTGTAGAGTGGGCGTCAGTGATCACAGTTCACGGTTACGTAAGTCCTCCCAGCGCCTGCTGGAGCTGCTGTCTGCTGTAGCAAACCATCTGCCACTCAGTCTCCTTCAATGGAGCCATTGCCGGTGTGTCTCCAGCACTCTGTCCTTTTAAAGGAGTAGTTTGCCCAACTCTGTCATTATTTACTCACCCTCGTGTCTGTACAAAACCGTTCGCTGTCATTTCTTCTGTTTTCATGCTACACAATGACAACTCAGAGATCACATCACGCTCTAAAACAGCAAAATGGGCCATAGCATCCATACGATACAGTTCAAGCCCCCTAAAGTCAAACGATAGCTTTGTGAAAAGAAAAGATCAGATTTAAAGAGAAGTTAACTAAAAATTTTAATTCTGTCTCATTCCAAATTTATAAGACTTTAAGTCTTACCATTTTGAAACAACATGTGGTTGAGTAAATAATAACAACTTTCATTTTTGAGTGCTCCATTCCAACAAATTGATTTCCCTTATCACCTGTCCCTATGCCAAAGATTTGAAAAATACTGTATTGACACTAAAGGCATAATTTTAATTCTGTCATCTTTACACACTCTTACGACGTTCCAAAGCCGCATGAGTTTATTTCTTCTGCTAAGAACACAAGATGATATTATGAAGAATGTGGCAACCAAACAATTGGGGGTACCCATTGACTTTCATAGAAATTTCTCCTAAACTTCGGGAGTTATCTTCTTTAGTATTCAGCAGAATGAAACTCATATGGGTTTAACGAGTAAACAATAACAGAATTTTTATTTGTTGGTCAACTCTCCCTTTAATTGCTGCTGTATGGAAAAATCTGCCAAAAGATAAGGAAAATAACTATCCATTTAAATCCAACTAAATGGCTTCCAAAAGAGCATAAACACACTGGAGTTGCACGGTTCTGTTTTTACCTTCTTCATACGATTTATCACATTCCCAAGGTCCTCCATGTCGATGACGGAGCCATGAGAATTGCCTTCCTCAGCGGAGGACTCTGCATCACTGCTGGACTCCATCAGCTCCTCCTGAAATCCAAACAGAGCCATAAATCTATATTATACCCAACCCATGCAAACATCTATGTGGAGAAATTACTGAAGAAATGTTTCCATTCAAATATTTCAGCAGCTATTATGCATGTCCCAATTTTTTGTCAACTGAACCAGAGATGGTTCATTAAATTCTTCTGAGTCAGTTCTTTCTAACAGGTTTGCAAAATTAATTCATATTTGTAACGATCAAACAATCATCTGAAGCAATTTCTCCATCAGTAAAGACAAATCATAAAAAAAAAAAAAACATCCTGACATGTAGTTGCAACTATACTTTTAAAGGGTGTTCTATTCGTTAGGATATTTTGGGATCGTTAGGATGTATTGTTGTCAAGAAAGGTTTTTTTATTCATAATGTTTCCCCAGCCTTTAGTCAACTAGTCTCCTGTTTGATAGTTACAGATTGCAAAGTCAGGCCTAAATTAAATTATTCTGGATGGTAAAAAAAAATACTACTCTAATCTTTTGTGGCTATATCCATCTAAAAATATTAACAAATTAAATGTATTGAGAGCTAAGGTTTTTATTACCTGACACTTGCATAAAAAAAATAAATTATATTACTTTTGATAATAGAAAGCATTTTGTTTGACAGACTTCAAAACGACAGTGATATGCTGTGTTTATGCTATGTTTATTTGTGTGCATTAGCTGTCATTTGCTTCGTTGGGTTTGGCTCTCTAGCAAATTTTGAAAGAGTTGAAATCCAGAGATAGTTCAGCAGGGAGAGGGTAAAAATGGGGTCAGTTTTGATTTCAAGTGCCTTTAAGGTTATTAAACGGTATTATTTAAACCACTCAAATGCACTTTACTGCAAGAGAATGATGTTCCCTATAAGTGTTTGAGTGAAGAACACGAAAGGGACATCTAAGAGAATAAAATATCCTCCAAAGTCAGTAATGTCACCCCCACTGTTCAGATCCCATTTATATGAGTGGAGCACAGACTGCAGGGGAACAATCTGCTCTCAGGATGTGCAGAGCAAGAGCTGTTACCATGACTACACGTGTTCAAAAACATCAAAGAGGAGGGCGGCTTGCCTCAGAGTTGTTCTCAGCGAGTGACTGGCTGTCCTCTGCCTCCTCCTTATGTTTCTTCTTATTCTTGCAGCTGCTGCCGTTCTTGCACTTGCCAGAGCAGGCTTTTTTCTCACCCTTGGCCAGGGCCTGCAGCCGGTTCAAGAACTTGGTTTTCCAGGCCTGGAAGTCAGCCTGCACGCTCCCATGTCGGCTTTTCACAACGTTGGAGTCGCCTTCTCCTCTGGTCATGATACGGGCAGCGCTCAGCATCCACAGCCACTTATCTATGTTCTTACTGACCTGGATACAGAAAGTATACTTAGTGTTAGATTCAACACAGGCCCATCAAAAACAAAGTGAAAAATGAAGGTGTGTCTCACAGTGTTGTAATGGCCGACATAAACAGAGTTTCCCAGCCCAAAGACGGCATATCTCATTCCCTTCAGGAAGGTTTTCCCATATCGGAAGTCTGTGGAGGCTTCCTCAAGCCATTTACAGAACCATTCGGCACTCTCAGTGGGCTGCCCATCGGTGTATGTGGCCACCAGGAACACACAGATCATCTTGCTTGTGCACTAGAGAAAAAAGATGCGAGCGTGAAGAAATATGTAACATGGTACTCATGAAATCAGCTCTCTACTAAGAGCACTAAATGTGTGAAACATCTGCACCTTTTTTCACTAAAATCAAAAGCTTTAAAATCAAAACTTTGTTTGTGACGCACACATTTAATATTTCAAGAGGTATTAAACAAGGTGATCTGGCGGCTCCTTTTCTTCTAGTTATGCAAACGATGACTTTACTTTTGCATAAGGACTCTTTTGAAGGAATCAGAATGAGAAATTAAATGTCAGCTTGCTGATGATACAGCTATCTTTTTGAAAGATGTATCACAGGTTGAGTGCCTTAAAACATTTTCAGAAGTGTCAGGTTTAAATTTAAATATTACAAAATGTATCTCAAGGTATTCCAATTAGAGAGGAAGTAACATATCTTGGTATCAATATCTGTAAAGATCAAACAAATAGGATACAATTTAATTTTCAACCAATTTGATGGAAAATTAAAAAGATTTGATGTGTGGCTCATGAGAGATTTATCACTCAAAGGTAGGGTTCTTTTGTCAAAAACTGAGGGACTATCTTGTTTGTCTACCCTGCTATAAAGTATTAGATGTACCAAAATCCTTTCTTAAAAAAGTTTATTCTGCCTTTTTTAATTTTATATGAAAAAACAAGATTCATTATTTAAACACAAATACAGTACAGATAGCACAAAAAACGAATTATCCACAAAACTGACATTTGAACAGACAATAACAAGAAATCGAAATACGAAAAGTGGAAAAAAAAGGAGGAAAAATGCAATAAAGGATAGCCTACACAAAAAGTTTAAGTGCAGACTAAATACCCCCAGTTTTCATAGCTTTCTTATTAGCCGATTCAGAAATCAGATTAAAGTAATCCTCCTAATCCTAAATGTCTATCTTGCAAGAAAGTGCCTACGACGATTTACACACGACTGATGACCACAGCCACACACACACACATTTTATACATCTATATATGGATGTCTGTATTTACACATACATACAGTATATGTCTACACGTGTGTGCGCATGGCTGTGGTCAACATTCGTGTGTTAATCTCGGTGTATGTCTAATAATAATCACATTATATTCCCAGATTGCGTCTATATAATTGGAGGCAGTTTTCTCGTATCTGTCACATGGGTCCACTGCTGGCTCTGACATGAAAGATGACAAAAAGAGCAATTACTACATATAAGATTTGAGATATTTATATATATGTCAAGGAAAAAACATGTAACGTGGGCAGCACTAATGCATTTAATTTGTTTGCTACTCTCTCTCCTGGCTTTTGCAGCATTTGCTGTGTTTCAGGGTGTCTTTATTAAAGTCTGAAAATCTCCATAAGCCTCTAATAAAAGCGCTTGCTCCGCATGCGAAAAAAAGTTGAGCTCCCTCTTTTGCCATTTCATCAACCAATCAAAGCGGTTATGATCAGTGTTTCTACTACCGATACATGCCGCCTTTTAAACCAACGCACGAGCGGGCAATACTCCTAGACAACTCAATCCAGCTATACTAATCATCAACAGCAGTGCTTTTGGAGAACCGTATTAGTGAGCTCATAGTTAGCGCGATGATCTGATCTTGGATGTGTCATTTGATCTTGGATGTAGTTAGCAAGGTACGAAGAACGAGCCCCAGATGATCTGTATTCCCTGTAAATGGTATCATGGTTAGTGGTAATTGAAAAATATGAAGCTCATGGTAACTCCTGCGAGATCCTTAAAGCTGGAAGTGAAATACTTATGGAAGCATGACAAATCCTGAAGTTTAAATCCTTAATTTTTACTTGATCAATTACATGCTACTGCAAAAAAATATGAAACTTATCAGCCTGTATTGGGCCAGAGAAGTATATGCTACATTCACCTCCTCAGCCAGTCTGTCCTCCGGGTCGTACTCCTTCATATCTAAAACCTCACACTGGATCCCCTGAGCACTGACGTCTTCAGCAAGCTCTTTTGCAAAACCCTAGGCAGAGTTAAAACAGTAATTTACAAACATCACAACACAGTTGCAAATTTTTGACTACGAGTGTAAACAAACCTTCGCAGTTCCTGTTTGTGATCCATAGAACACCTTTACCCCAGAAACATGAATGACTTTTTCTGTTTCAGGTGAAAGTTCTTGCTTTTTCACAGATTTATAATGCAGAGGGCTTGCAGGGTCAACCATTTTCTTCTATGAAAGAAAGATACAATCTAGTAAGCGGTTTATTAGCAACCGAAAGAAAAAACACTAAATATCAGAGAGGCTTTTTTTTTTTTTAAGAGTTAACACACTGTATTACCTTTTTGAAAAGCATGTTGACAGTGAACCAGACTCCTATGAAAACAGCAGCAATAGTGTACAAATATAACCTGTTCTGCCACACAGTCAGCAGGAAGCTCTCAGTGAAATCCCAAACATCATTCATAGCACCTGCGAATACACGGGGATATATTTTGCACACTGACTTATGTGTATATGAAATATGTTTTTATAAATACGCGCTTTGATGAGACAGAAATAACAATGTGTAAAAACGTATCCAGTCAGCATTTGTTATATTATAGCATCGTTTAAAACACTGTAACTGGAAAGGCGCATGGGCTGTCTAAGTAGGAAGCTCACTAATTTTGAAACACAGCCTAACCGCAAAAGTCGTGAGAGTGTCGTGCAAAAATGAGTGCATGTGCATTGAAAGCACTGCCGTAATGTTGATCTATGAGCTATGATTATCAATTTGTTATATGTTGACTAGATTTCAAGCTGTTTATCAGCCATGCGTTGCGATATAAACTCACCTGACATCTCAGCGCCGACTGTACAATACAGCAGACACGATACCACGGATAAAAACAACATCTTCTGAGGACTATCAGAAAGACGGTACTGTTTACAAATCGATAGCAACAGCAAGACAAACATCTAACTTCATATGTCGCATATAAATAACTAGCTAACTTTACGGCTGCATGTCGAAGGACGCCGCCATATTGTTATGACAGGAATGCTGGGAAAATGAGGTCATCTTAGGTCATTTAACTGTCGACGTGAGCCTTTGCTGCGTGAATGACTAATACGTATATAATTTATTTACATCATGTAATAAACCATTACTACTAATAATAGTAGTAACCATAAGTAATATTATTATTGTATAATAATAAGAGAACTCGTAAAAATAGTTTTAGGCTAATATAATAATGTTAATAAATGTAAAACAATAAATAAAACAAATAACACATTTAATTTTATAGTTCATTCAGGTTTTTAAAAATATCAGTTCTACAAACAAATTCATTACAGATTGTTCAACATCCCACTTAAAAATGCATTTTGCTTGTTTTCTGAAAAACAACAAAAAATTAAAGATGGATTATGAAAATGTCTGTCGGCTGACATTTCTACATGAAAGCTCTTCAACATGAAATCATAGACTCTTGCTCTTTTGCTGGTTTTTGCGCTTGTGATGGACGACTGCAAGTGTAGTCAAAAAGTTTCCCACAAAAAGAACAAGAAAGCAGAAGCCACACATGGACACCTGCAAATAAAAAAAGAGGTCAAGAGCTCATTGCAACTTCAAGATCACAGTCTTGCTTTATTCACAATTAAGTTAGTGGATTTAACTTATTATTTCATTATGTTGTGGAAAGGTCTACATAGCAACACTGACCTGCCATTCTTTACTTTCAGGTATCTGAGCCAGTCTGAAGAGAGAAATACTGTTCCAGAGCTGCCAGAACTGTGACACATTGGCCAAGATATACAGTAAAATATTAATTTCATAAGGCAGTTCATATGCTGTTCCATTTTCAAAGCTTTATTCTTTATATATGACAAATTATGCTTTGAATTTAGATATTCTATAGGACAGACAAACACTTACATGGCCAAGGAAGAGAAAGGGAAGAAGAAATGTCAGTCCCCGCCACATCCACGACTGAAAGCCCTCTGTGTAAACAAAAAGCTATTTGATGAACAGCTTTACACTGTCAGATTGTCTTTATATTACGAATCCAGTAATCCTTACCAACAGTCAAATCCAAGTTGTGTCTTTCTCCCAGTGCTTTTAGTCTGTAAAGACACCCACTTTGATAGTAGTACTGAAGATACTGCACAAAGCCTGTGAGAGAAAGTGATACGTTTGCCTTCAGATTTGCTCACTGTTGGTATTTTTCCCACAACAGATGTTTTACAAAATGGTGTATCCACGACGAGTTTGTAACTTACTTTGATACAAACAATAGGCCAGGAATTGGTTCCTGAAATACTGGTATGTTTCACCATCTGGCCTACATATACAACAGAAGTGTTTTGTTTGAGGGCAAACCAATTGCAGTAGTATTTCACCGATTCTCATTTATTGTTTAAATGCATATATATATATATATATAGTTGTAATAACTTTGTTGAGTTTTGTAATTTCTTATTTTTTATTTCGGTATTAGTTTTACTTATTTAGCACATCAAGATAAACTAAATGAAAATGGGAAGTGTTGCCCTGGAAAGTAAAAAATAATAATTATATAATATATGGTATTTTATTTCTGTTAAAGTTTATTTTATTTCAAATAGCAAAAATATATTTTATGTTTTTTTATATTTTTTAAAATATTTTTTCATTTTAATAACTTGTTCTAATAACTCTTGTGCTGATGCATTTATTACGAACATAAAATTGTGTCTATTGAACTTTTTGGACGTTCCTGTACTAGAAATGATTTACATGTTAATCCAAAGAAAACAACTGCAGTGTTATTTGAATATTATTTTCATACTATTACTGAATTGATTATTAAATTAAATTAGGCCATTTTAGTTTAGGTTTGTTGTGTGCTTTTGTCAGTATTGCTAGTTTTTGTTTTTAATGTTTAGCTTTTAATTTTATTTAAGTAATTACAGTACTTCAACTTAGTCTACTGTTGTTATATTATCGTATTTTCTAATTATTTATTTTAGTTTGTTGCTATTTTATCTTATATTTTTTTAGTCTTATTTAGTGCTTTCAAATTTTTTATCGTTATTAATCACATCCATAATAAAAGTTTTTATTTACATAATATATGTATGTGTACTGTCACTGGCAAGAGTTAACTAAACACACTACATCTCCCAGCATCCCTCTTGCTTGTCACCTGCACTCTGTCATGATTACTCTACACATGCTACACCTGCATCCACTTACCCGCATCCAACATAAGGATGCTCACTCCAAGCACTCAGCATCTGGTCTCAAGGTTGCACCCCATAATGCTAGTTACCTATCTGTTTGCCTCTTCCCGAGATCTTCATACCACCTATAGAAGGAAAGATGGAACAATTGAGGAGTATGTGGAGGAATTTATCGACCTTGCTCATCTTGTGCCTTGGAGTGAGAGAACATTGAAGATTCTGTTCTGGCTTGGACTCGATGGTCATCTGTCGAAGCAGGTTTTCATATTAGATAACACATGTTCCCTTACTCAATTTATTGACCAGGCATTATGGCTGGGAGGTTCCCTTCTTTCTGTGGAGGAAACTATCATCACCAATCAGTCACCGGTAACCCAATCCACTCCCCCCTGGGAGCTCACAAAATTCTCTCCTATGCTTACTTGTACTCTACAGGTTCCTGCACTACAAACTGTCAG
>JAUMHR010000069.1:6215256-6226352 GCA_032361145.1 Enteromius fasciolatus
ACTCCCCCCTGGGAGCTCACAAAATTCTCTCCTATGCTTACTTGTACTCTACAGGTTCCTGCACTACAAACTGTCAGCGAGAAAAGCCTTTTCTCTTCCGCTAACTACAGTCAGCCGAGCTGTTCCTCTGTCAAGGCCACTCGCTACCAGAGCTTTCTCCAGCTTTGAGTTCAGTCTCTGAACTGAGTGCAGATCAGGCCACAGTGCACCCTCCTGAGCCTGCGCATTGTAGGCGCCCTCCTGCGCCTGCGCTGCAAGAGCACCCACCCGAGCCTGCTCCTCCTGAGTGGCGTCCAGTACCAGCCCCACGTAAGCGCATCTTTACCCAGTTCCTTCATCAGGGCCAGGAGAGCCGTTTCCTGCCCAAGTAAGTGGATCCAGTTCCTTTGTCAAGGCCAGTAGAGCCATTTCCTAACCTTGGGAATCCAGTCTGCCAGTCACAGCCAAGGGTGCCGGTACCGATCCCTGAGAGTCCAGTCTGCCAGTCACGGCCAGGAGTGCTGTTCCCTAACCCTGAAAGTCCAGTTCCTGAGTCATGGCCAGTAGAGCCATTTTTATCCAAAAAGATCCAGTCCTCCAGTCACGGCCAGGAGAGCCGTTCCCGAATTCAGCGGATTCCTTTCCGCATTCACGGCCAGCAGAGCCATTCCTGAACCCTCAGAGCCAGCTCCAGTCTGTGAGTTCTCAGAATCTGCTCCAGAGTTAAATCCAGTCCGTGTATCCTCAGAAACGCTCCAGTCTGGGAGTTGTCAGAGTCTGCTCCAGTGTCTGCTTCTGTCGTGGAGATCAATGGGGCAATTGTTAATCCGTCTATGCTCTATATTCCAAACTTGCATTGGGCTTCTCTTCCATCTGCACCACCCTGGCGGGTTTCTCTTCCATCTGCACCGCCAGGGTGGGCTTCAGTTCCATTGCTCTGCTCTGGCTGGCTTCCTCCTGCCTCAGTCTCCAAATGCTGGGCTACATGTACCGGGCCCACAGTCCATCCTTCAGTACTGCCTTCACTCCACCACACTCTCTCCGTCTCTGTTGGAGCATCTGGAAGCCACTCCTTGGGGAGGGGGTAATGTCACAGCCACGAGTCTAGTCACCTCAACACATCCACAAGTTACTATCCTAAATGCACTACATCTACCAGCATCCCTCTTGCTACTCACCTGCACTCTGTCAAGATCACTCTCCTAATCAGCT
This sequence comes from Enteromius fasciolatus, assembly GCA_032361145.1. NCBI lineage: Eukaryota > Metazoa > Chordata > Actinopteri > Cypriniformes > Cyprinidae > Enteromius > Enteromius fasciolatus. The sequence continues at coordinate 6,216,448 of JAUMHR010000069.1, forward strand.
ACACCTGCATCCACTTACCTGCATCCTTCATAAGCATGCTCACTCAAAGCACGCTCACTCCAAACACTCACTGTCTGGTCTCAAGTTTGCACCCCTTAACGCTGGTTACCTACCTGTTTGCCTCCTCCCTGCGGTGCTGCCGTTCTCTTCCCGAGATCTTCATACCTAGCCTGGGCCCGCCCATTTTCCTGTGACGCTACATTCAATTTCACGAGCAAAGTTAGTCTGGCAAAGCTGCCGTTTTAGAGCATTTCTGTTCCCAAAAAAGTGGGAACCAATGAGAAACGAGCTACTGATGGACGCAGGTTAAGCCTGCCTCCCAGAAGGCAGGTAGTAAGGTAGCTTGGTCAGACTAAGCTCTAACAAGGACTCAGACTAAGACTACTTCATACCAGCAATATAAAGAGAAGATGGAACTCTCTCAGATAAAACTGTTTGACTGTTTTGAAGTTTGAGTTTATTAACGTCTGTGCTCTGTTGGAGTCCTATGTTAAAGTGAAAATAAACTTACCTTTGTTTGATTACCTGTGTTTGTCTCCTTGAACCAGCTATGACATATATATATATATATATATATATATATATATATATATATGCATGTGTGTGTATACTTTGTTTATTTATCAGGTATCTATAAATACAAACACATACATATACACACATATATTATGTAAACAATTTTTTTTATTTTGGATGCAATTATTATTGATTAATTGTTCGACAGCACTAGTTTTATTTCAACTTTAATACAAATATAAAAAATTTTTGGTTATAGTTTAGTTAAGACCAACAAAACTGGTGTGTTTTCTTTATATATTTAATCCTAATGCATAACTTGCCCTTATTATCTCTCTTTTCCACTGGCATCACTTTGATCACACGTTTTTAATTCAAAAGTTCAAACTCACTACAAAAATAACATGTGAATGATGATTTATTAAAGCCAAACTTAAGTAATGTCTGAAAATAATGGTTTGAAATGACTCACCAGGTTAGCATGACGCCTGACAGAACGGTGGAAATGTAGTGGTGGAAAACCCACCAGCCTTTAATCCTAAAAAAAGAAAGAAAAAAAATCAAAGGTTATACAGATGCCAAAAAGAGAAGGGCCTTGAGACAGCTTATTAAACGGATCATTTCTTGTGTGATAGAAGCAATGTCTCATCTTCAAACTTGAAATGTATCTCAGAGAGTTTAATGTGACAGTTTCTGACCTGGATCCATTGCTGATGAGGATTCTTTCTCGAATCGTAAGTGTGCAATAGTACCAAACCAACAGGAAGTTAAGAAGGGCATCCACAACTCTACAGACGCACAACAAAGACAGGTATGAAATGTGATGAAAAGTGTGTCAGATTCAGACCTGTGTGTCTTACCTGTAGCTGATAAAGAAGCGGCAAACGAAGGTCAGCAGGAACAATGTCACCGTCACATACAGCTTGAACCTTTCATACTCATCCTTGTATTCAGCTCTGCAATAAAAAGATGAAGAATTCAAGACTGTATTCTACAAAAGCTGAATGAAATTAATGTGTGTTTTAATAAGTTATTCAACTATTTTGTCGTTTAAAACTAAAATTCTTTGTTTAAATAAATGTAATTCAGTTTTTTTTATTATAAATGTATTTATTCTTACACTGTAAACACAAAACAGGAAAACTCAAGGTATATTCTCTGCTTTATCAGGCATTACATGATCAAATTAAATCGATTGATCGAACCAAACGATGCAGATTAGCGTCATGTAAATGAGTTTGGAAAAAGCAAATCATTTGGCAGTCCTTGACCAAGTTATAGAACTTGTAAAAATAGTAGAAATAGATGCATATTATAAGAAAATAAAAGTGTTTTTTGACCTTGCATGCATGCCAACCTGTTATTTGGGACCAAATCTGAACCAAAATATGCACCTTTCACAAACCTTTCTTATGAAAAATAAATAATGTATTCATAAAGTACAAAACCTCACAAAACCTTACAAATCTATTGACATTCAGTTTTAAAGTTCATTTGAAATATATTTAAAATATTATCTCTTTTTGGTGCTTACTTGGCCTCTTTGCTTAGAAGGTTGACATTCACACTCCCAAGGACAAGGTTGAGATAAATCCTTAAAAAGACAAGCAAAAATAACAAATCATATGTATCTACAGCTTCTGATAACAAAGCTTAGTTAAAACAACCTTTCATTTGCATAGTCTTTCATTACCCATTTTTCTTAGGAAGAAATGATTCCATTTGAAAGATTAGGCTCGGGATATTTCGGATGTGATCTTTGGCCTCCTTAACCTCATTTTTCTCCTCCTCTGTCAGCCCTTTATTAATCCTTTGATTGGGAACAGAAATTGCATATTAGCAGGCAACAATCATATTCAAAAAGGCTTCAGAATTAAAAAAAAACAAACATTTTATTTACTTAGTCAAAGCCTTTAAATTCTCTTTTAAACTCTTTTTCTGTCGAGCAATGGAGGCAGCAAAGTTTTTTTGTAATTTGGAGACTTCCTCTAGCTTCTGCAGGTAACGCCGATGGGTCTCCTGGACACAGAAATGCTTTATTTAGGGAAGTTCTATTATATGGACACTCAGAACAAATTCTAAAAAATCATTTACCTGAAGCTCCTGCAGTTCTTTCTCCTGAGACTTCCATTCTTCAAGGGTTTTTGCAAGTGCTGTCGACATGTAGAACTTTATCACTTTCTTTGATTACAAGACAAATTCAGTAAAAAAACACAGCTGTGGTGGAAACTCAGCAATGTCTTAAATGCTGATTTCTATGCTGTATTTAAAGAGAGCTTCAGTTTAGAAGCATTGCACTGGACAATCTTTGTCGTAAATCTGATTTCTTAGCGATTGCAATATAGGCTTGAACTTTGTAGTGAACTTTGACAGACCAGACTGACTGACCTTTGACACACTTGGATCAGTTGTTGGTAATATGTAGGAAGGGCTACATATTTAGAGCCACATACAATTACAGAAATTATACTGTGCATCTAAATAGGTTATTACTTTATAGAACAGAGTCAAGTCCCTCATGCTCCCTCAAGTCTCATGCCTTGGTTGCATAATCCAATAATCCTTCATAAATCCCATTGATGTGAAAGAACACTTGAACGACTGAAACAATGAGATCTTGAACTTTAGTCGAGAGATAACACCTGTCACCTTACATCATATTAGCGTTCAAGTGAAATATAGAGAGAATTCTTAACTTTAACTCAGTGTAATATCTATTTCACTGTCGTTTCATTTAATTTGGAGTGCCATTTATTTATTTAGCTTTTAAAACATCATGAGAAAACTATTAGATATGTCTCATAAAATGATCAATTATATAAGTTTTTATAATATTCCCTAGTTTTTACACATTTTAATTACATTTATTGGCATTTCTGATGTTTTATAGCCTATTTAATGAAAATTACAAAATCACACAAATAAGGGTACTTTATTTGGGCATGAAAATAATTATTTTTATGAACTATTTTTTTAATTCACCAATAATAAAAATTATCATAATTCATTCTGAATGTTCTGAATGGGTTTCCGGTTGAAGGCAAAATAAATTTTGAAGATTGTTTGTAATCAAACAGTAGACGTAGCCATTGACTTCCATATGATTTTCCCCCCATATTTTCATAATAGTTCAGTTTCTACCATCAACTTTTTGCTTACAAATGTCTTCTTTTGAGTTATACAGAATAAAGGACCAGGCTTGTAACAACTTGAGTGTCAGAAGAACCTTAATAATGCCAGAATATTTCATTTTTGGGTGAACTATCCCTTTAATTTAGTTTCACTTACCCTTTGTTGTAAAGGAAAACGTTTTTTTGTTTAAGGCGGAATGGACCTGACACAAATTAATTTATTTGTCCATGAGCATCCTCTCGCGTTCATTCGCGTCATCAGACGCTTGTAGTACGCATGCGCGTCCATGCGACTGTAGTATTATGACTGACCCGAGCAATATGTAAACTGCGCAGGGGGGTGGCCTGTCAAGAAACATTGAACTGCAAACCCATGGGTGGGTTGACAGAGACATGCATGACGGTGCAAATAAAGAAGGATCCATTCTGGCTGTCACTACATGGTCTTCCTCAAAGCTTCACTCGTCTTTCTTCTGATCGCTGTAAAAGCGCGGCAGCGGTGGCTGGCCAGCGGTGCTGAATGATACCGGCCGGTGCGTTGACTTCTGAAGAGACTGTCGCTTTTCAATGAATTGTATTTATATACGTGGCTTTACAGGACTGCCCGACTGATAAAAGTGAAAATGAGCGCCGCGGTTTATGTTTTATCCACGGTTACCGGATATGTGCTCACTTCGACGTTACTGCTCAAGTGTCCGTCTCTGCTGCATCGGCGAAAGAAAGAAGCCTTCCGGAGCAAACACATCTCACACCGCGGCGGTGAGTGACTGACAAACGTTGCTTTAGCAAGTCTACAGCTCACCGAGGCTTTTCATCGTTTATTCAATCACTGTTTTTCCTTGTAACTTACTCCAGTAAAAACCTAGTGAACAGTGATGTAAAAAATGTTGACTAGGTAGGAAGCTCACTAGGTTTGAGACATAGTCAGGGATTGAATCTTACAGGGTTACATTCATAACATTGCTGACTAAAGCCCTTAAGTCATGCCCTTGGAACATTTTTGTCTTCTATGCAATGGAAAGTCTGTTTTTTATCTTTATATCATACATCATAATACCTTCCTCTTGGGCCAGTGTTGGTTCAGAGGGTTCATCATTGACTTTATTGACTACACACTGGAGTGCGGACTGTGAACTCTGGAATACTGCAGAAACTAAATACAACATTACTTTATTTAAGTAGGCATTAAGTAATTAGTTGACTAACAAAAGCAAATGCCAAGCACTGCTATTATTGTTTTTTCTTTATCTGCAGGAGCTGGTGAGAACTTGGAGAACACAATGGCAGCCTTCAGGCAGTGAGTTTTTAAATCGGAGGCGATTTATTACTTGGATTTGCGCTGATGAGTATGACGGTACTAAAACCTAAAGACCCGGTTTCAGACAGGACTTGGACTAGAACAGGATTAATCCAAAGTTTAATTAGGACATTTAAGTAATTTTTAGAAACATGGTTAGAAAAATTTATTACCTTGACACAAAACAAAGGCACTGACATGTTTTAAGATCAGTCAGCATTTCTTTCTAAGCCTTGTCTGTGAAACCCGGGGGAATATACTTATATATATTACTAAAATATACTTCTTTCCTCAGTGCTGTTCAGCTGGGCACTGACATGTTGGAGCTGGACTGTCACCTGACCAAGGATGAGCAGGTGGTGGTGTTGCACGATACCAACCTGAAGCGCTCGACTGGAATTAATGCATACATTTCAGATGTGGCTTATGCTGTGAGTAGAGAAACTTCAAACATCCTGTATTCATAATTGCAGTCCATATGTCCATATCCATAGGCTGTCAGTATGTAAATATATGCTGTATTCTGAAAGTGCTTGTGCGTGTTTGTCTTCTCAGGATCTTCCACCTTACCTTTGTAAGCTTGGGGTGTCTTTCAAACGAGGTGAGTGTTCGGTCCAGGTAATGTTTAACAAATCTGATTTAAAGTACTGTATAATCAAGCAGATTCCCAATGTTAGTAGTGTTACTAATATTCTACAGTGAAGTACAAAACCTCTTTTATAGGCCACCTTTTTCAGAAAATCAAAAACAAATATCATTGCTTCGAAATATGTAGTAAATTTTAATAAATACAAAGAAATAAATTGAATTACTCATCAAATTTGAGGTAAAAGACTGAAATAGTCTTTTCTTTAAAAAATATATACTCAACAATTTTTTTAAATAAAACAAATGAATAGTGTATTAAAAAAAGTTCAATATTAATATTCAATATTAATTAATTAATTAATAAACCTTTTCTGATCCATTTCTTAGTCAAAAATCAAATGAAAGTTAATTTGCAACGTTGATCATGTGAACTCCTTTGCATTGTAGCACTTCTATTATGAAATACATTTTTTCTACTTTTCGGTTTCATATTTTCACTTAAATTTCAGTTCATCTTTTTACATCTTTTTCTATTGACATCCAAAACAGATGCACATGTGGTCTTGGTTTTTCAGCCACTGTTTAAGTGTTTCAGATGTCCAACTATTACATTATTCCTGATGTGTTTCAGAGTGCTACTGTGAAGGAGGAGATGACAAACGCATCCCTCTGCTGAGAGACGTGTTTGAAGCTTTCCCAAACACCCCTGTAAACATCGACATCAAGGTCAACAACAACACTCTCATTCAGAAGGTTTGTGGGCCCCTGCTGTCCCGGTCATTTCAGTTCCTTGAATCATCTGCCTGTGCAGTTCACCAGAAACAAAATAGAGTTTTACTTTTCTTATTTCTGTCAGGTGTCTGAGCTGGTTGTCCGATACAACAGGGAGAACCTGACAGTCTGGGGAAACTCCAGCAACGAAATTGTTAAGAAATGTTACAAAGAGGTAATACACTGGTTGTTAGTTAACAACACAACTAAAAAATCAAGTATGCAAAATGTCAGCATCTGATGTTTTTTCTAATTGTTTTGTAGAACCCACAAATCCCAGTCTTGTTCAGTTTGCCCAGAGTGCTGCTGTTACTCGGTCTTTTCTACACAGGCCTCCTACCCTTCGTCCCGCTTAAGGAACAATTCCTGGAGATTCCCATGCCTTCAATCATTTCCAAGTGAGCAACATATGCATTTTAGCCATACGTACACTATATTGCCAAAAGTATTGGGACACCCTTTTGTTCGCCAGGGCCCCTTTAATCGACACCACCTTTCACCCCACTTGCGATGGCCCTGCCAGTGACTTGTACATATGGGTACAATCATTTAAAGCACTTTCAACACTGTTGCAACAAAGATGGAAATACAATTTTTAAATACATTCATTGTTTCCATCTTTATTGCCACTGTTCTGGAAGTGCATTTTTCTGTTCTAAAGAAGGGGGTGTACCAATACTTTTTAAATAGTGATAGTCCATATAGTGTATGTACAAGTCATTGTTATTTAGTCATGAGGTTTTGGCTCAAGAGCTGCATTTAAAGTCACAGCAGAGGTGTCCAGCTGGGTAGTTGCAGTCCAGATAAGTTCTACCTCACTGAATCAATCAATTGATTGATGCACACAGTTGCCCAGAATACCATTATAAGCTTAAACATTAAGATTTGCAATATTAATAAAGTATTCAAACCCATTTACTAGAAGGGGATGTCCCAATACTTTAGGCAATGTAATGTACATGCTAGTTCTTCTAGTATTTAAAAAAAATCTTTAGATTTGGTCCTTTGTACATTCAGACTCAGCAGACGAACTTTGTATGCTCACCAAACAAGTGCGTTGCTAGACATTTTTGGTCGGAAATTTGAGAAGTGATAAAGATTTGGTTTCTCGTAGACTCAAAGATCCTGAGCGTCAGACACGGAGTCAGCGTTTCATAACATGGCTTGCAGACACGTGAGTTTATGTGCACTCTGGCCTCAATAAACCTTTTACATTAATATTAATATAAATGGGAAAGTAGTTAACTTAGAATTTTTACACATTCTGGACTTAACGATGAAAGTAATCACAAGCATAAAGACACACAAGCTGTTGTTGTTCTAATACTAGCTATAGTCGTAAATACACTAGAATTACATATGAATGTATTTCTAGGCTCCTCATGAGAAAAGCTTTATTCGATCATCTGACGAGCAGAGGAATACAGGTGAGTGCTAATCTCCAAATGAGATTTAGGTCATAGACCACTTGTACTTTATGCTTAAGCATTGCTTTGAGTGCTGTGATGTGCATGAGCAGATGGCAGGGGCTTTGAATGGAATTTCGCTCTTGACTGGAACGTCATCATGGGACTTTTCCACTGCTCTTTGTTTTTTTTCCCCTTTCCAACTGCAGGTGTATGTCTGGGTGTTGAACGACGAGGAGGACTTTAAACGTGCCTTTGACCTTGGGGCTACAGGGATTATGACGGACTATCCCACCAAGCTAAAGGAGTTCATGGAGAAAAACAACTACTCTCTTAAATAAGACTTGTCGGCCAAAGTAAACTATGGATCATGTAAACTATCAATATGTTTTTCCACTGATCTTTGGCCTCTAAACAGGCCTTTTAATTACCCAGCATCCTTTGATGTTCATGTCTATGAGTGTAGAAGTGGCAGCTATCAGTTCTGCATTTATCTCCAATCAGCCATTTTAAACCAAACAGGTTGTCATAGCAATACACGTTATCCATAAAAAGCAGGAGGATTGAGGCTGAGGTTATGATGTTCTCAGTCGTGTTGGGATGGTGTCATGATCGTCATAAGTTTTCTGTATAGGTACTATCATTGTTATTATAGTGTGAGCATGGAAATCCCACAGGCACTTGATGTGCATCAGTTTTTGCAATAACGTTGAGCTCACTAAGGAGTTAACTGTCTAAATGACGAGACCGAAGCTACTTAAGTTTTTCCAGGGCACTATAAACAAATACTAATTTCAGGGGGGGTACTATGGGATTGTTGAGAGACCAATAATCAGAAGGCATTAGATGTTTTCATGTTTACTTTGTGGTTTGATTTAATGTGTATATTTTGTTTTTGTGAAATCGTTTCTTTTGACAATAAGAGACTGTCAGTTTCAAGGCTGAAAGTTATTGCTTGAAGTGTTAAGTGTTGTTTAATATGACAGTCAGAAGTTTTGACACACCAACTCAATCTTCACTGCTACTATATCAACATTACAATGTTGTAATATTAAAGAAAGTATGGTAATTATGTATCATTAAAGCATTTATACAAGTAAAAAAAACATATTTGAGCTGCTTCAAAACGTATTACTGCTTACATTTAACATTACTCCAACTTCTACTACTATGACTAATAATACAATGAATAATAGGTAAAATTCGTCAACAACTTCATGCATAGGGAAACTTAATATTCATATTTGAAAGCATCGTTATTTATTTAAGCAATAGCCTTTAGGTCAAAAGTTTTTGTGATCATGAAAAACAATGTCAGTCAAGTGTGTCCAAGCTTTTGACTGGTTGTGTATATTATACACTGATGAACGAAGTGTTGGAGTGTAACATGGGTCACAAACAAGTGTAGTGTGTAGTGTTCATGTGACATTTGAATGTATTTTTGCTAGGACAGGAAGAGGTTTTATCTTTAAAATGCTGGTGGTTTTGCTGTATTGAAAGGGGACGGTAAACGTAAACATTTTCTCACTTCTTTAAGGAAAAACGGAATGCATTCAAAATTGACTTGACAGTAACTCACTACTGAAAAGAACAAATCTTAAGACTTTTAGATAATCAACCATTCGTGGAGTTCAAATGTTTCCCTCTTTTGTGAAGTGTGTACAAAAACAGTAACTCTTAGCTTTGTGTTGCGTTTAATTTTCTGGTTCATATTTTTCTCCAAGCCACTTTCATTGTTTGTGTATGAATTCAGTGCACTGTTTTACTTGTAATTGATAGTACTGTATTTGAAAAATTAGTTATTATAGAGAATATTTGGTACCAGAAGCACAGTTCTGTTTGGATTTGTGAGTATACTGCCATTAAATATATTTTATAAATGAATTTAAACAGACTGTGTCTTGTTTTTATGGGCTTTCAGAGCAATTACCTACTCCAATAAAACTGTACAAATTGTCACTATTTTAATGCGTACACATTAAACAATTAATACAAATGCGTTGCCACTTATTCCACCATAACTGGAATAAAAAAACATTTTGGCCAGAAGGGGGCGCTCTTAGTTAAAAACTAAAACTTGCTCCAACTAACCAAACAAGTATTAACCCATTTGTGACCGTAATTTTTTTTTTCATTTATAAAGCTCTTAAAACCTTACTGACTGATGTTTTAGTGCACTTCCTGCAAATATGGAAA
>JAUMHR010000069.1:6226907-6248147 GCA_032361145.1 Enteromius fasciolatus
ATTATTGATTATTTCAAAGGGTTGCTAATGAAGCATCATTTGGATATTTTCATGTCTGGGAAAAATTTGGGATTAAATGGGTTAAATAAGCAGTTTGTGAAAGCATCATATCACTTTACACATATTGCGATATAACATATATAATAATGCAACATGAAAACGTCTTAAACCGTGTATTTAACTACATAAATTATATTGTATATGCCCTCCTCTATTTCCTAATGAGTTTAGTGTTGGAAGTACTACTTTAAAAAGTTTAAAATGAAGACTATACTTACATAACTTAGTTGATTTTGGCAGGACATTAAAACGATTTTTCTCAGAATGAACACGATAAAGTAGCTTGTACCTTCAACTCCAAAGTAAAATATATACTAAACGAAAAAATTATATTTTAACGCTAAGTTCTGGCTAAACTCACTTAGCGCTGCAGGTAGATACAAGCCTAAATAATGATTGGTTGATTTTTTTCACGCTCTGTCCAATCAGCGTAGTGTTGCTATGCCTCTGAGCCTCAGTGATTGGTGGAAGCGATTGTCACTCGCGTTGTAGGTGATGTAAAGTGTGATCGTGCCCAGACTAAACTTGGTGTACATGCACCACGTCCACACTGACCGCGAGAGGAGGGAGATAGGGATTTTGTCGTGATAGGAATGCACCGCAAAGTTTGCTGTGACCCCCGATTTGCTTTCACGGAAGAGGAGCACGTGCCACTCTCTCACAACCTCGATTTCTTCTTTTCAAAGGTAAATGCTTGACATTTTAACGAACGGTTAAATATGAAAGTTTTGTTTAGTCATCTGCCGCATGTAAATAATGCCAGCTGATACTGACAGTGAGCTGGTCCTGGACAGTTTTGCAGTATAGTTTTGCTGGAGATGCTGGATGGTGTGATGTGCTGCAAGTCCGCAGTGGTGCTGCTGCTGCTGCTTGTTTATCTAACACCTCCACTATTACATCCACCAGCAGCATCAGCATCACTGCAGCAACAGTGGCACATTTATAATCTGACAGTGATCTCCTTAATTGGTGTGTCTGCGTGACATGTAAGTGCTATCGGTTATAAATATTTCTGCATTAAGAAATAGTACATTAGTGTGTAGTCTGCGTTCTCCAGGAGATAAACACACTCACAAATATATATATATATATATATATATATATGTATGTATGTTTATATATATATATATATATAAATATGTGTATGTATATATATATGTATAAAACTAAAAAATATACACATAAAAACAGTATAATAATAGTAAAATATTTCAATAGAACATTCAGCATGTTAGAGTAGAATAACTATCTCTATATATCATCATACATATCTGGTATTTAGAATTGTTCATAGAATGTTATCTAATATTTAAAAAAAAAAAAAAAAATTAAGAAGAATATTTAGTGTAATTTGCATGAAAATAACCCTACATTTCATGACCACACACAACACAGACTTTGGACTTTTCATGCACATTTTGACCATTATTATATTGGAGGTGTTTCAAAACCGTACAAGTTTTTAGACTTTAGACCGCATGGATGGTTTTGAATTTGTATTACTTTGATGACAGCAGTGTGTTTAGTTATCAACCTGTGAAGTTGTGATATTCTGATGTGATCACATTTCAACAAGTCTAACATTTTTTTTAGTGGGAATTTGCTCTGGTATGTTTATTAGGCTCATAAATTTGTATTAGACGTTGTTTATAGATCTGTTGTCAGGGGTCAGATTGAAAGCATGCTTGGGCTGCCATGAGAACACAGTGCCAGTAGTGCAGTGTGGCTGATATTCAGCCTCACATACTGTCTGCTGTCAGTACATGAGCTTTAGTACAGCACAGCACTCAAACAGAGAGTTATTACATAAAACAATAATAAGAATTGATTACTGTTTTATATTCAACAAGCCCTCTCGTTTTTACACGATCGAATTCGTAGCGCTTAAATACTGACAAGTAATTTCTGAAACGCTGTCAAATTCAATCCAGTCTGCAGAGATTACGTTTTTCAATAGTATTTCCTGCAGGTCTTAAGCTATGGTATTATACTGTGACACTGTGTATAATAAACTTCATTTACGAATGCAAATTCAAGCCATCAGACATGGATAATCACAAAAAGCAGAACATTTCATTACTCACTCAGGAAATTACATGTGGGCTGTGTAATCATTTTGCTGTGACGTAACATCGTATTACACTATTTTTCAAAATTATTAAAGTATGGCTGTGGAGGGGAGGGTTTGCAAAAATCATGTCAGAAATGCAGACTAGAAATCCTGTCTCAAAATAATTACAGTTAATGCATTGGCAAAAAGACTGTTAGATAAGACGCCAGGGGCTGGACGGAGAGTAAAGGATGTAGCACAAGGACACACGGCACATTTTCCCCTCTTTTCTGTTGCTGCTGTTATAACCCATCAGTGGTGCTTCGATTACATAAGGAAGGTCCTTGTGTTGCTCAGGACTTGAAGTGATGAGTGCAAATGCATCAGAGCACTTCGCAGGAGACAAATTAACAAAATTAAAGGTACCCCCCCCCAGGGAGTGCTCGATACGAATCTTATATTATGATATGACTCGATTATATGATATGATATCATTCTATAGTAACAATATGTATAACAATATAATTCTTTTTTTGCTTTTAATAAGGTCTTTATTGCCGCTAACACAAATTAGTGTTAAAATCTAAAGAAATTTCTGATCATCCTCCATAATGCGGTGGTTATTTACACCTCATATCATATGGAAACATTTTTGTTTTCATGGCAAAAACTAAAAACAACTATAAAGTGGTAAAAATAACTAATTTCAGTGGTCCTGTGCTCTATGAGGACCGTCTTTCATGCACACAACTCTCTTGACAGTTCTCAGAAACTCAGCAGCATTTGTGGCAAAGAAGTTCTGTTTTACTGCTGATTGCATTTCAGTGACTTCTTTTTAAAAAGCAGTACTCAAAGATGCATGCTCCCATACGTTTTAATGACCATGTAGCACAGCAGTGTCACGTGAACATGTAAGCTGTGCTGGTTGACAGTTAATCTTGTCTACTTGTATATTGCCCACCCATAATGACAGACCTGTAACCAGTTGCATTATCACAGCCATTATGTTAGGACTGTTGCTGCATTTAAATATTCCTACTTTTATACTATATAGTATGAAAAAAGTTAAATGTGTTCTGTAGGTCCAAATTTGAAATATACCGAAATTACTTACTACTTCGGACGAGATTCTATAATATGTATTTGATGGACACTTTACTTTTGAGGTCGCAGGAGGGGAGTTTTGAACGGTAGCGGGTAGGTCATGTGACAGTAACATGGTAGATAATGTATGTCTGGATTTCTTTCATACTACTCGTATTCAAACTTTATAGAATGTCAAGTCTCCTTTATTTATATAGCACTTTTACCAATACAGATTGTTTGTAAGGAGCTTTACAGTATCAAATAGGAAAAAAAGTGTCAATAATGCAAAAGGACAATGGTAAACACTTAATTTGTAAGTGAAAGGCAAAGAATGTCTCATCCAGTAAGTTTAAAACCAAATGTTGTTGCTACTTGATACGCAGTTTGTGTCTTAAGAGCTAGTTTGACCCAGGGTTGCCAGGTCTGTGAACCAAAATCAGCATAATTGCTATTCAAAACTAGTCCAAATCTAGCCCAGTTGCATTTTTTCTGTGGTTTTCCCTTCCACCAGGGGTCTTCTAGATCCAAATCACATTCCGGCCGGTCCTCCTCTGTCGAAATAGCTTTCCGGGTGGTGGGGGAGAGATCGCTTTAAGGTGGACTAAATAACGATTCAAGGCAACAGTGTAAAAATAGCCCAATCCCATGGTAAAACTGCAGGCAAGGCAACCAAAGCAAGGGGTAATCAGTATTACATTTAGGATTGAAAATATAATAAAATATAATATAAACTGCTTTTTTATGTAACTAGCTATGGCCACCCTTAAAAAAGAGTAAAGGACTAACTTGTCTAAGCAGTTTGAAAGGAAAGAGCTATGTAAAATTCATTAAAAAATAATGTTGTTCCATGAAAAAATAACAGTGTATGTACACTGTACACAATAACATTTGTGTTTATAATGATGTGAGAATTAATAAATTCTAACAAATTTATTTTCATTGATGGGTAGATTATTCCTTTAATGCTGGTATTTATGTTCTTTAGCATAGTGTTTGTAGTATGTTGAGCACACCTGAAAAATCACTCTGAACAGCTTAGAAAATCTTTTGCCTAATCTTTTGTTTAAATTAGTTCATAATTAAGCTGTCATCATTATGTCGTTCATTCTAAACCTCTATAACTGTCTTTATTCAGTGAAAGTAATTTAATATTCAAAATATCCTCTTTTATGTTCCAGAGAAGAAATAAAGTACAAGTTTGGAATGACATGATGACGTCATTTCCATTTTGTTGTGAAGGATCCCTAAAAAACAGTTGCTAAAACTGCTATAAGTTATCTTAAAAGCTATATCTTGCTTGTGATCTGTGGCACAGTTTATGTATTGGTTCAGTGATCAGTATTTAAACTGTTCATCAACGCTCGTGCATCAGTGCTCATCTGATGTGTTTTCTCTGCATAATGAAGCCTCTCTCCCTTCACTTTTATCGATCTATGGCAATACAAAACCTGGATTCAATTTGCAGCTGCATGAATAAGGAGGAATACCAACACAAAATCCCAAGCAAAGACATGAATAGGCTGGAAAAATCATTCAAGGGCACTAAAAGGTGGATTTGATCATCATTTCCTTCAGCCTGGAGTCTCGGAGGATAGTTTAGATCTTACTGAAATACTGATAACCTGATTCCACTTTTACTATATTTTATTGATGTTTTTGTACAAAACGGCTTACATTTCAGTTTAAATAATATTGAGACTGAACCAGTATTAACTTTGAACAAATAAAAGCCACTTAGTCTCTCCCAAAGCTTCTGTGAGAGAAAGAGAAATCCATTATCTCATCTAGTATGCAGTTATCATAGCAGTGTCACAAAATGCATCACTTGGTTGACAGCAAACAGTAAGAAAACACCACAGGGTCTTTCAGCATCATGTCCTGAGCAAACTTGCAGAGTCCTAAAATACCCGCACGGGTCAGGGTGTGGAACTGGGGCGAGAGCAGGTCACCAGAATGCTAGAGGGTTTATTTGTGGATGTGTCGCAGTATGAGTGTGCGTTTGCTCCAGCCGACGGTTGTTTGTGTGGGAAAGCTCTTCCATCTATCTGTAGACTCTTTATTCTCTGACCCCACGCTTTGGCGGGGAAACAATGGACACAACATAAGAGCCGCTTTTTGCTCCAGACTCTTAAGACGGATTCACCCCTGCCTCAACAAAGAATTCTGACTGAAGGAGTCAAATGCACTTGCTAAGCGATCGACATTTTTAAAGGTGAAGTGTGTGTACCACTATTTAACTAAATGGAAAGAAGGATTGATCATGCAGGAATATGCACCATGATGTTAGGGTGTTGTGGGTGGATGCCAAGGCATTGGCCATTTTTGGCCCAAGCCTAAAGAGCTTACACCAAAGTATCTAGTAGATATCTATATTAAATATTATTTTATATCTATAGCTCACCTTCACCCCTAAAAATAAAGGTGCTTAAAAGGGTAAGAAACGTTTCCACTGATCCACTAAGAACCGTTCAGGGTTTCAGGGTTCTTTCTTAAATTTGTATAATCTGAAGAACCTTTCACCAAACGGAAACGGAAAGGTTCTTCAGATATGAAAGGATCTTTATGGAACCGTTTAGACAAAAAAGGTTCTTCTATGGCATTGTGAAGCACCTTTCATTTTAAGAGTGTTTCAGTAAGTCACAAGTAAGCAGTATTATTTATGTACTACTACTTTTTATTTATGTTTTGAATATTTTATTTTCATATTTTTTAGTTATGTATTCATTTTAATTTTAGCATAAGTTTTTTGAATGCAGTGTGAATTGTGCAGAGCAGGTTATACACCAAACTTTAGAAGCATGTAGTCTTTTAGTTATTTTGACAAAGAAAGTAGTTGGGAATAAAATACAGTTCTGTTGCAAAATGATAAGATAATAAATGTACACACTATTAAAATTATGTACAGTACTGTGCAAAAGTCTTAGGCCACTAGTATTTTCTTCACTAAAAATGGTTTTTAAGTCAGTTATTTCTGTTTTTGTGGTAGCGTGTCAGTTTTAAATATCAGTTTACATTTCCGAAAAATGTTTTGTCATTAATTGTAATAATGCAGTGAGATTATTGTCTGCACAAGGAGTCTGACAACATCGAGCACTCCACACAGAGATCTGATCTGATCATCATCCAGTCTTTGCGGAATGACATGAAGTAACAGAACGAACTAATACAGAAGAACTGTGGCAACGTCTCCATCCAAGATGCTTCAAAAAAGCCTACCTGCAAAGCTACAGTACTATTCAAAGTTTTAGACACTTGTGTAAAAATGCTGTAAAATGAGGAGGATGCTTTAAAAAATAACGCCATGAATAGATATAATTGATCAATTAACTTTTATTAACTAAATCAGATTCATGTGTTCGAGCTTCCTCATTAGTCGTAAAAAAATAGCATGTTTGCCGTGCTGTCGGGGGCGAGCCGGGAGTTCAGTGAACCCCGAGCCCTAGTAGCGAGAGCCCTAAGGAGAGCGTGGCTCGGAGTCCGGCTCGAACCCTGCGTGCCCCCAAAAAATGCTTGAGAAAAAAACAGCAGCCAATCATGCACCCAAAAGAGGCTAAAAGAGACCGGGAGGGTGGGGGTGGGGAAAGGGCAGCATGCCTCTGCGGAGGCGGGAGAGGACCTAGGCTGAGGTGGCATCCTCAGCTATAAGAAGGGGGCTTCGCAGGGGAGGGGAAGGACCCTGCGACGTTGGGGAAGAGGCGGGTCTAGCTGAGGAGGGGAGCCTCTGTGGAGGCGGGAAGGGGACCTCTGCGGAGGTAAGCATCCTCGGCTGAGGCGGGAAGGTGATCTCTGCGGGTTTGACAGGGAGGGGATGGGTCCCAGTGGAGTTAGGAAGGGTGATACCTCAGCGAAGGAGCAAGTGGCCTTGGAGGAGGCGGAAGCAGGAAGGCCTCTGTGAAGGGGAAGAGGCCTCAGCAGGGCAGCCTGGAGAAGGCGGATAGGAGAGGGTGGAGGTCTCGGCTGAGAGGGGGCTGAAAATTGTGAGGAGAACGCCTCTGCAAGGCGGATAGTAGAGCAACCTTGTGCAGGCTTACACTAGAAGGAGGTGATAGAAAGAAAGACCCCGGATGGGGTAATGGCGGGGAGCCTCTGCGGAGGCGGGCGAATATGAAAGATAAGAGGAGATGCCTGCCTTAAGAGGGTTATCCTCTGGGTAGGCAAAAGGATAGAGTAAAGACCTCGGCTGAGGTAGATGGTGGGGGGGCGAGGGGAAAACAGAAGCCTCTGCCAAGGTGTAAAGCATCTAGCGCAGGCTGGCCTGAGGAGGCTGAAAGGACAGAGCAAAAGACCTTGCTGAGGTATGGGTGGGAGGGGAGCGAGAGGAGAAGAAAAGCCCCAACAGAGGTGGATAGGAGGACCTCTGTGCTGGCTGACAGGAGAGAACCTCTGCGGAGGTAGGGGGAAGGGAGCCTTGTGGAGGCTGAGGGCAGAAGTCCCAACAGAGGTGGATAGGAGAACCTCTGTGCAGACGGGCTTTAGAGGAGGCGGATAGGATAGTGGAAAGACCTCTATGGAGATAGGGCTGCAGGAGGCGGCAGCAGGACTCTCAGTGATGTGGTGAGGGGCGATCACTGAGGTCGGGGAGGGACAACGGCCAGCTGGCTGCAAGCGATGGAAAGGCTGGCTGTTCAAGGGAGGATAGACCCTTGGCGGGGAGGCAGCTTGGGTTGGTAGGCAGTGGGAAGACCGTGTGGGGAGGAGAAAAGGAGAAAGCCTCAGCAGAGGTGGATAGGAGGAACCTCTGTGCAGACTGCCTCTTGAGGTTGAGCCCCAGCAAGAAGATGGAGGATCCTCTGTGTGGGCCGCCTTATGAGAGGTTGATAGGAGAGATAGAAGTGGTGCTGGAAAGCCTCAGCGGAGGTAGTTAGGAGAGGGTTTGCATGGCATGTTGAATGGAAACGGGGTCGGAGCGGATTTAGTTCCTCTAGGCTTTCTGAGGTCCAGCGGCCTAGGGTCTGTATTTGGTCGGGAGGCAGGCCTCGTTCAGCTGCGGAGGTGGCTGCTCTGATCATGAAAGAGTGGCAAGAGAATCTTTCCGGGTTAATACCTTAAGGGCGACGGTTTGCAACATTGGTGACAATGATCATAAAGGGGCCTGAGGGGATGGTTTAAGGGAATATAAGCCGTGAATAGGGAGGTGCTGGGGTCAGCTGGAAGTCTGCATCTGGGCCAGCATCTTGAATTTCTGAAAAGAGAATGAGAAAGGGAGTCAGCGATGGCAATTGCTTTTTTGGGAATGTGTTTAGCAGTTAGTCCGAACTGGTCGGTTGCTGAGATCCGGACCAGCCTTCTGATGAAGGGCGTAAAGGCAGGGCAGTGGGATCTTAGTTTATAAATGCAGTGGACAGTCGCTTTATTATTGCTATTTATTGCGACATATGATGTAGACCATTCATATTAATTCTCTAATATGCAAAAATGTAACCGTTTCCTATTTTGTGTGAATTTGGTTCACCAGATAGAGACTCGATTGTAATCAGGATTTTAATCCTGATAAATGTCTAGTAAGGTTAGTTTAGTTTAAGCAGGCCTATAATAAATGTCAATAAAGCAGGCTGGATAGACTTCCCAGTCGCTATTTTTCGTAATCATACCAATTCTCCCTACAGAACTGTTAGATAAATTTAGTTTTGGGTGTTTAGAGTTTTTTTTTTAATATATATATATAAATAGAGAAAAATGATCTTGGCTTTAAAATTCTTATGATTAGAAGTTCGTCAGAATCAGGATCGGTGATGGGCGCTGAAGATTGGGGCGGATCAAGAAATGGGAGGGGAGTCTGCAAACTCCGGGGTGGAATCCGTGCGTCAGCCTTATAATATATGATAGGAAAAAGGTCGGGGAAAAAATTAAAATTCAGTGAACAATAAGAACAATAAAATTGACATGGGTTGATAAATACTTAAATCAATGAAACGTTGTGTTGAGAATTGAGTGCATTAAATACATTGAGTGATCACAGAGAAGAAAAATGATTGCCACATTGACATAGAACTACATGGATTGCGTATGACGTCATCGGCGACATCTAGCGTGTATGAGCTGGCCTGCTGCTTCGTTTCGCTGCAACACTGGGCTTATTCCGCGTCTGGGCGGAGAAAATGAAGGGGAACCCTGCGAGAGGTGAGTGGCTTGGGTTCTTTGTTGAAAGTTTGCTCTGAGGGGAGAAGAGTGGAGAGAGAGATTGCGCCGTTTTACACCTTGAATGGAAGCCGCGAGCTCCCGTGACGGCGGCTTGAAAGTTGGCTGGAGCAAGAGCTGGGTTCTCTTGATTGAGCTCGGTAGCAGGTTGTTGGATAGTAGGCTGAGGAATCGCGTCTTTGCGGTGTTAGGCAGTTGAATCGAAGACATAGAGTTTGTAGGATGTGTCTTCAATCGTGTGATTCCGAAGAATGCAAAACGAGAAACTAGACTATTTATAGTGACGAGGTGAGGATCGGATTGGCTTACGAAGGAAGCGGGATTGATTAGTAAACGGTGCCAGCTGTGACTAATCGTCAGCCCTTCCACCCGAAAATAGTTTGAAAACTTCATTAAATATTTAGTATTACATATTTCGGGGAAAAAAAACAGCTTTTGTTCCTAGGTCTCCTTGTGCAGACAATAATCTCACTGCATTTTTACAATTAATGACAAAAATTATGTTTGGAAATGTAAACTGAACATATTGTACTATATATCTTAAAACTTGAAATGTATTTTATATATAAATCTAATATATTTTTTCTTAAAGTCTGCATGTTTTGTAGGGCTGGGCGATATATATCTAACGATGTATTATGCACATCTCATCAGTAAAGCCAGTTCTTTACTGATGAGAAGCGCATAATTGCGCAAATTGTTTTGTGGATTGACTTGCACGGATGAATTGCTCACCACAAAAAAGCAATGTAAGCTAACAAAATAAATACAGTTCATTTTGATTTCACACTGACTGAATGTATACAAATATACACCGTAGACTCGCATAGTATGTCAACTTTTTTGTTATTACGGATTAATCGCGATATAGATTCTGAATAAGAACTGGTAAAATACTAAATTGGAGCAATAATAATGTAGCCTTGTCCAGTTCCAAGCTCTCAGCACTGATTGACCCAGGACATCCCTGTGTGTGTGCAGGTGTATACCTCCCACCCCGCCCCACCACGGCCCTCACC
Source organism: Enteromius fasciolatus (assembly GCA_032361145.1). Lineage (NCBI taxonomy): Eukaryota > Metazoa > Chordata > Actinopteri > Cypriniformes > Cyprinidae > Enteromius > Enteromius fasciolatus. The sequence goes on from JAUMHR010000069.1 coordinate 6,237,261, forward strand.
TGTGTGTTGCGGTGCTTCCCTTGTGAGCCGACCTGGGCCGGCAGCCCCTTCTTGCACCGCCCGCCGACCCGGCCCATGGTCACCATGACGCGCTCCAAAACTTTCCAGGCGTACCTGCCCAGCTGCCACCGCACCTACAGCTGCATTCACTGCAGAGCACACCTCGCCAACCATGACGAGCTCATCTCCAAGGTGATTAATGAGCAGAGAGTTAACGACCTGACAACAGCTGCGGGAACCGGACACGAACAAACATGTTTGTTAAGCATAGGAAGCTCACAGATTAGAAGATCAACACATGCTGTTTAATGTCAGATAACAAAGCAGATACTGTAGTTTCAGATTAACATTTGGACGTGATATTATATGCAGCTCTCTAAGGAATGTGTCTCTTTATTTTTCTTGTAGTCATTTCAAGGAAGTCAGGGCAGAGCATATCTGTTCAACTCTGTGTAAGTTGTTTCTGTGGTTTTACGTGAGTATTTGATTGAACAGTTACGGTATTTGAAGAAGTGCTGTGTTTATACATTACTTTTTTGTTTTTTAAAAAAGAAGTATAGGTGACCACAAAAAAAGTCATAAAAAAGCCTTTGCAAGTGTGTGTGTATATATACACTGTGTGTATATATATATACACACACACACACAAACTCATGTCTAATATGCCTCCATAAACTGAACATGTGTATAAACATAAACATGACTGTCTCTCTGGTCTTGTCAGGGTGAACGTGGGATGTGGTCCTGCAGAGGAGAGGGTTCTACTCACGGGCCTTCACGCTGTGGCAGACATATACTGTGAAAACTGCAAAACCACACTGGGGTGGAAATATGTAAGAAGACAGGACATTTACATAAAACTGACATTACATTATAACACAGGTCACTTGCATTTAATAAAAGAGGCAGTGGAAGATGATTATACAACTCAGTTATGACTGTACAAGAGGCCATAGCTTACATTATTGGACATTATGTTGCTTTCCATTGCGTGGTGTGGCTGGGCTCAGTATGGTTCAGTGTAGCACAGCACGACATGGTTTGGTTTGCATTTCCACTGAAGTTTAGTAATGATGCATGTTGTGATAATTCTCTCCGGCCAATCAGTGTTTAGGAGAGTGTACACATCGCGTTTTGGTAATGATACAGTACGCTTGGAACCTTCATTGTTGGTAACTTATCCATAGAAACTAGTTTAACAAATAATTTACTTGGAGCTTCATTAACCTGAAGAAACCGAATTGGCTTGCACTGACCAAACAAGTCACGGACACTTTGAGATAAAAGCGCGTTGTTAATATGCACGGCTTTGCGAGTTTAAGCTTGCTCATAAAGGCTTGTCTAAGCAGGACACATTCCTTGCATGGTGTCCATTTTTAATCAGCAGCTGTACCGCATGCCGATTGGTTTTTTTCGGCGCTGGTGGATTTCCGGTCGTCCTTGACATGGAGTCTTGACCGATGCAAAAACCAGTAAGCACATAAACAAGTATACGTTCCCATAGTGGCCTGGTTATTTATAAGCACGTCAGATATTTATGTCAATGTGAATGCAGACGTTTCGGAGTAGCAGGGAGGTTTGACCCAGTGCCCTTCTCCAGAAATCTGATGAGTGCTCCATGCTGCCTGCATCCATCAGCTATAAAAGGAAAAGACATGAATATTAAACGCATCGTTGAAACTTTTTTTGCACTACTTATTTATTTAAAAATGCATCGAAAAGCAATTCATGTCAGGAATAAAACAGTCCTAAAACAATAATAAAGAAAAACGTTCTTGAAAAGGAAACCTCAAGAAGTTATGACATCACCTTTTATTATTATTTCCTACATGCAGGAAAAAAATAAAAGATGACACTTTAAAAAAAGTTCCACTTGTTAACAATGTTTAAGAACAATTAAAAATACTTCTGAAGCATGTATAAGTTAATTTTGATATCAACATTTACTCATACATTAATATTTATTAATGTTACTCCATGGATCCGAGCTAACATGGACTAACTGCTTTTTTGTAACTAATATTAATTAAGACTAATAAAAACATTTACAAATGTTTTGCCCACTGTTAAATGTTAGTCACTGCATTAAAATAGTCAAAAAATTTTATTTTATTTTTATGGTTACCCCACATGACATTTTTAGAGTCATTTAAGGGATAGTAACCCCAAAAAATTGAATTTGAGAAATGAATTAGATTTTTTTTATATACCTTTAAATTGTAACTTTACTTAAAAATAAACTAGTAAAAATTATATGAAATCTAAATCAATGCTTTTTTAAAGATTTTTCTTATCATGGACAGTCGCTGACATAAATGATAACAAGTTTCACATCCAAGTTAGTCCTGCGGTTAATATCGTTTCTTGCTCTTCTCCTGCCCCCAGGAACATGCCTTTGAGAGCAGTCAGAAGTACAAGGAAGGCAAGTTCATTATCGAGCTCGCCCACATGATCAAGGACAACGGCTGGGACTGAGCGAGCGTCCTGATGAGAGCAACGGGTGGATGGTGAATGTGTGGGTGAATGACTGACTTTGGTTTGCCATTACCCTCTTAAACCCTCTTCTACCCTCCATCTCCTGCTGACACACATGCCCCTCACCGGACCAGAATCAGGAGAGCGGGCTGCCCCGGGGGCTTTGTGTGTCTGGAGGAGAGCGCGCATGTGTGTGTGTATGTGTGTGTGTCCGGCCTGGCACATGGGAGCACACTGAGATACATGAATGCATACACAAGGTGTACAGACATACGTGTGTAAAAACAACAGCATACCGCATGTCACACTCATCTCAGCCTGATGGTTTATACTACAAGCGGCTCTATTCATACACGTATATGACATAAGGCAGGGCCCAGGGGGCGCGTTGTGCTTGGCAGGAACAGGGTCACGAGTTCGCCGAGCTGATGGGGCTTTCTCCACATCGTGTCAGTGAGAAACTACCAGGCTGAATTCAGCTGAGGTTTGCAGTGAGGGGGACTGGCATGGAGAAATCTCTGAATGGGGCTCTGATGGACCAACAAACAGGGCTTAAAGGAATAGTTCACACAGAAATGAAGATTCATTTCTTTGTAGAGTTTTTGTTCATCTGACAGATTTGGAGAAATTCAACATTGCATTACTTGCTCACCAATGGATCCTCAGCAGTGAATGGGTGCCGTCGGAATGAGTCCAAATGACTGATAAAAATATGACAGTAATTCACAGGCTATTAATTATTGTTATGTGAACTTTAATCTAGCACTGTTAACGATTGAAAGCAGTCCAAAATGTTTCTAGACAAATTTTGATTTTGATGTGAGAGGACAACGGGATGGATTTTTTTTTTTAAGCCTTGATGGATCTCTTATAAACGTGTAGCTTTTGACTTCAAAAGACATTAACTAATGGATTGGAGTCAAATGCATTACTTGTGGATTTGTCAGCTGTTTTGACTGCATCATTCTGACGGCACCCATTCACTGCAAAAAATCCACTGGATGTAATTTCTCCAAAATCTGAAAACAAATTCAAATATATCTTGAATGATCTGAGGTTGAGTCAATTCAGTAAACTTTCATTTTTGAGTGGAGTGTTCCTTTATAGGAATGAGAATTCACAATGAGAGCTATTCCTTTAAATCATAGAAGATGCTTTCTGCATAAAATTACCATCTTACCATACTGGATGAAACATGGGCATAATTAAGTGAATGTAAACCTTTGTGTATAGCAGTTTACAGGTGTTGTATCTGGACATCTTTGTGTCTGTATTCCATGTTCCAAGAGTTTGTGCTGTTCCCGGTCTCACAGTGTTCACTTGTACTGACTGCTCTTGCTTGTTAGTGGCCTCTTTGGGGAATAAGGACGTAAGATGAGACTGTACACTGCCTATCTGTTAGCTTCTTTAAATAAAAAACATAATTCATCATAGCTCCTCTGTACCCAAGACAACAAAAAGACACTTCAGTGTCTCCAAAAATCACCAAAGACCCAACTGCAAATTAGTTGACTTAACGAAAATCTCTTTTTTTTTGTTTGTTTGCTTTTGCTTGGGTGCAGAATGGTAGCATGTGGGATTGTGTATAGTAAAAAAAAAAAACAAGTTTCTTGACTTGTTTTACTGACACATAATTTAAATGACGTGGTGATATATATCTGCATAAACATATTTTTTCACCATAACTGACTTTCATCTGTGTCAGGGATTAAATTGTTGCGTTTGTTATCTGAGCATTATCACGCTTTATGTCTGGACACCAAACTTTACTACTTTTGTATTCCAGTAAGAAGTTTCAACTGTAGTGTATTTTATAAATGGATGAGGAGAGGATAATGTTATTGGAACTCCCATCAACATTGATATAAAATGTCAATAAAACTAAAATGTTCATTTGACTGCTGTTTTTATTTGTGTTGGCTCTTTTCATCGTAACTATTTTTGAAGTTCCAACCTAAATCAAAAGATTTGCGAACCCTCTCCAAAGTTCTGAACTAAATCAAAAGATTTGCAAACCTGGGGTGCGTTTTACGAACGTTTGTAACTTGCTGATTAACCACCACAGTACTATATATAGTTTTGGAAACGAACTAGCTACATATGATTGTTTCATGAACACTAGTTCAACAACATAGGGCCAATGTTATTGACGTCACATGCATGTGGTGGAGGAATAACTTATGGTATTTAAATGATTAGAGATCTCCAAGATGTTGCTGTATTGAACATGACACATATTGACTGGTTTACTATTTTTGTTCACTGTCATTATGCTTTATTTGATCTTTGAATCATTGCGGGTTCCCTCTTGGGTCATACTCTGGGGTTCCCTTAGCCATTTATGCACTTTTCAAAAACAGCGATGTGCAAAAATACATGCATTTTATATTTAGGTAAAGATAAAGATAGTAATGCAGGTTCACTTGCTTCTTTGCCCAAGAGCGGATTGGCCCATATATCTTACTAACAAGAAACTATGCTTCTAACCACAGGTCCAAAGCTGTAGTTCTAACCACGTATGTTTGTGACGTTGATTGCGAATGTTCATTTGAACTATGCTTTCGGGAAACACCAAATCTTTGAACTATGCTGGTAACGACGGAACTTGCGATCATAGTAGGCCAACCATGCTTTTGGGAAACGCACCCTGCTGTGAAATTCCAATTTAAATAAAATAATTAATGACACTTGTTTTTATGTTACAATGAAGATTTACAAACTCGTTCCCAAGTTATGATCTGAATCAAAAAAAATTGTGATATATACTCGAAAGTCCTGAACTAAATCAAAAGATTTGGGTACCTGCTCTAAAGTTCATTCTAAATCAAATGATTTGCAATAGAGTCCCAAAACTCCTGAACTGAATCAAAAGATTGGCAAACCTGCTCTAAAGTTCTGATTTAAATAAAATAATTCATGCTAATTGTTTTTATGTTCCAATAAAGATTTGCAAACTCGCTCCAAAAAAAGTTCCAATTTAATTCAAATGATTCACGATACGCACTTTGAAGTTCTGCTATGAATCAAAAGATTTATGAACCTGCTCCAAATTTCCAATCTGAATCTATAACTCAAAATACACACACTGGAGTTACGATCTGAATCAAATTATTCATGATACGCCTTTTTTAAACTTCTTACTGAGGATTTCTTTTGAGGAATACAATAAAAATGAAATAAAAGTGGAGCAGGGCTAAAATTTACAGTACACCAACATTTAATTTAAAGTTATTTGTTTTGTATTTTTCTATTCACAATTGCTTTCGACTAATAATAAAAAACAACAACAAAAAAACACATTTCTTAAAATATTTTCTTTTATGTTCCACAGAAGAAAGTCTTACAGTTGTGGAACAACATGAAGGCCAAGTAAATGATGACAGAATTTCTTTTTGGGATGAAGAAGTTTATAAATTGTATACATTTTCGTTTAATTTCACTTACTGTAAGTGTTTTATTGTGTATTTATATTATTAATCAATTTCTTTATTTATTTTTTGTCGTTTATGTAACTTGAAATCCCAGGCTTCATTCATTTTTATTGTACGGAGAAGAGCAGCTTGGACATTCTGATAAACCTCTCCTTTTATGTTCTACAAAAGAAAGACACTCTTACATCAGATAAGGCATTTAATGACATTTTGCGTGAAACATTGCTCGAAAGACTTCTCTGTTTAAAGTTTAACCTTAAATTTAGGTTCAGCTTGATTTGCAGATACACTTCAGTCCCACCTTAAACACTGCAAATGAAGTAAAAATCCAGATGTGGCTCACCCTGACAAACAGACTATTATTTCAATATGGAGTTTAAAACACAAGATGGTGGCTGCTCTCCACTCCTCTGTTGTTCCAGGAAGTGTGCCAGCCTTTCAGTTGCCCTACGTCTCCTCTTTACACAGACAGATGGCTCTGTGTTTGCACTGGGGCCCGAGTCTCCTAGCAACTGGCTCTCTCTCGCTCCTCAAGTTGCGGAGGAGGCAGAGCAAGTGTGTGTCTGTGAAGGGCTGGTGTCATTCAGTGTCTGGGCCCCGAGTTTTTCTCACACGTCTCGCTGCCTAAGGTTGTTTAAGGTCTGTCGGGGTTTGGATAGTGCTCTGCTGAGTGTGTGGGCGAATAATATCACCTACAGTTCATTACCCAGCTCCCCGGTGGTTGATGGATGAACATGTAGACTGGAAATACAACGAAGAGAACACAGAGTGCTTATATACTCTGGTTTATGACTGTATTCTCAATTCTGAGTCCTCCCATGACCTTTCGCTTGTTCAAGAGTAGCTTTAATGCTGTACGTCTTCTCTAGCGCGGTGATTAAACTGAGCAGGGAAGTTATTCTGTCGCAAATAATGTCAGAGAGAGATGAGTGCAAGCCACAACAATTTTAAGTAATTGGGAAACACTAAAAGAAATAGTTCCGCTAGATTTATCATCATGTACTCAACCTCATGTCATTCTGTAGCACTATTTGAGTGGTAATTGTTTCTCAGGCATAAAACATGTTTTGGATGACAAATATTTGTGGCAGAAGATCAAATTAAGAGGTTGTTTTTCAGAACAAAAAATTTCTGAACCATGTTAGAATTAAATAGTTCTATTATTAACTCCTAGAAGGATTGGTGGTTATTTGTATTCATGGAGATATTCATGCATTCATTGTTCATGTTTTTAACATGCTTCATGACCAGTTCGACAGTTCTGTGCGGCTGCCACTAGGGGAAAATGCGATAATGATATGCAAATGTCAGAGTGAAAAATCTCAAAGGTCAGGTTAATTTCACACACCAAGCTACTGTATAAGATATGAGAACCTAAAATATCTGCACAAATGAACTAGTAATGTAATTTGTATGTGTTGTTTTTAATAACGTTCATTGAAGGGAAAAGAGCAACTCGGACATTCTGTTAAATATCTCCTTTTGTGTTCCACAGAAGAGAGACAGACACAGGTATGGGCCAACATTAAATGAATAAAGGCAGGAATATGAGCTGCACACAGAAGCAGTGGTGCTGTATCCAGCTCTAGGATTTAAGTGTCTCTGGAGGTAATGACTCAGCAGAAAATCAAACAAAGAACATCAAGAGCTCATGTTCCTGAAACACCAGACTGCAATAAGGAATGATGGTGCTCCGAGCGGATCGGATTCTGTTTATTGGCTGGTGAAAGTGCGGTCCTCAGGGAGAACTGTCTTTTTTTGGCCGATGACCTCACATCTGCATCTGCTTCTTCGTCCAGCAGAAGCGCTTTTATGTAACGTTTACTCTGAACGTAAGACTGTGCAAAAGCGCAGCGAACTCTTAAAGGGATAGTTCACCAAAAAAATATGAATACCTTTCTTCAGGGGAACACAGTTGTTGATGCTTTTCTAAATGATGAAGGTGAATGGTGACCATTGGCTGTCAAACAAGATTTCTAGTCAATACCGACTTAAATTTTAGTGTGTTTTTCTAAAAAGCCATTGCATTAAGAAGACTTGGAAAAGTCAGTTATTATTATCTTCTGTGCTGCTGACCTTTTTAGTGTTTGCCAGCCCCAATCCTTGTTCACTTGAATTATATGGAACGGAGCTGCATTCTTCAAAACTTCTCTGTTTTTGTGTTGATCAATATGATGGTGCATAATTATAGAATATGCTTTTTGGTTAAACTATTTCTTTAAAACGTCATACACTCTCAGAAATAAAGGTACAAAAGCTGTCACTGGAGCGGTACCTTTTCAAAAGATACATGTTTGTACCTTAAGGGTTCATTTTGGTATCTTAAAGGTACATATTAGTACTTAAAGTGTACATATTTGAACCTAATAGGTATAAAAGTGTACCTTTTGAAAAGCTTTATTTCTGAGAGTGTAGTCTGATATTATCACAGTAGTTTGACTGTTTTGTGTGTCCTCACCCTTCCTCTTTAAGAGAGACAACATTCACAAGCATCTTTCCATAAGCACTCCTTTCTTCTCGGTTTGGTGTGCAGCCTTCGTGCTGAAGGCAAGGCTCACTGTAACCTGATGGAGTGTGAGCTGCAGAGGCTAAAAATAGCAGAGCTGTTCAGTGAGTCAAAACTCTGCAGCAGAGACTGACTCAGACAGACTCACACAGACTGCTGCATTGACACACTGAACAGAGAAAGGACAAAAGACTCAAGAGTGACATGAGATAAGCAAGTGGCACATTGCAGTTATAATAATGCACTGTGATCTGTTTGTGGCTGTTCAACACCTAAAAGTACAATAGTCTCATGTTTCATTTCAATAACATAGATTAATGAGATTGAGATTCACTAAAGTAAAACCAGTGTGCCCAACATCATTTGGCTACTCTAGCGAAGTCTATTGTAAACAAGTTCACTGGGAAGCACAGAATTAAACAGGGCCGAACTATATTTTCCCTGTGGATTAGGGATTGTGGTAATCTCTGCGTTTGTTTAAGATTATACAGATTGATTTCTTCCTGTGGTCTACATTGAGGGCCGTTGAGAGCGCATGTGTGGTGTGCTGCGATATTATAGAGTCAGAACATAAAAATATAAACATTTATATACAGATTATTAAACACCAATCAACTATTTAAATAAAATTCAGTTTGTTGCACAATGTAATCATTAAGCAGATAGATAGATATGAAACTAAATCTATTATGGCTGTCATGATAAAGTGAAAAAGAAATGTTGGTTCCAGCATTAAAGGGGTCATATGATTATTGCTAAAAAGAGAACATTATTTTGTGTATTTGGTGCAAAGTGTAAGGTGCAAAAACATATTATTTCCCACATACTGTAATTATTTGTTTCTCCTCTAAGCTCTGCCTCCTGAAACCCGTCGATTTGTACAAAGCTCATTGTTATAAGAAAGCGAGGTGTGCTGTGATTGGCCAGCTATCCAGTGCACCGTGATTGGCCGAACATCGCAAGCATGTGGCAAAAATGTTAACTCCCGGCACTATGACACCAAACCAGTAAAACACATTATAAGCTAGGGGTGGCACGGTTCACAAAACCTAAGGTTCGGTTTGTATCACGGTTTTCGGTTCGGTACGGTTCTTGTTATTTTTTCTTTTAATCTTTAACACTCCAGAAATGCACTTCAGCATATGATATATGTCTTAATTATTCACAACTTAGGATACTGTATTTAAAAAGTTATATCATGTAATCATGCATAAACTGAATTTGACTTGACTTAAAGCACTTTATTGGGAACATCTCTGAGGAAAGCTAGGTGAGATTTTGATACAGCAAGAGGAAAGAGACATGTATTTAAAATAAAAATACTGAGTGAAAAAATTTATCGCCATCGATAAAACGCTGGTGTTTTGTTCAGTGCACTCACAAACAAAATATTGCACTCTTATGAATAAAAAACAAAGGTGTGATTATGATGCAACTCATCATACAGTGCACAGAATGCATTATAATTAGTAGCCTTTAGTTTTTAAACTTTAAACTGCCAGACAGCAACATAGTGTTGGCCCAGATCTGGCACTTGTGAAATCCATGTGAGCCGGATCTGGGCCAACATTGCTTGCTGTCTGGGCTGTAACAAAGTTAAAGGGTTATACAAATTAATCTGTTCAAAATATGTGATTACACTCTTATCTACTTGCCTAAAAAGACGGTATGTATAGTTAATAAATAGATAGATACATAGATTATTTTTGTAACCCTTCAGTTCTTGGGACACAACACTCTCACAGAAGCCAGATTCTTCTCTGTTGGCATAAATGGTAAGTGTGTCGACTGAGGCTGTGAGCCATGATTGCTTGAAAACTGATTCCTAACCAGACTATAATCATTAATCCATCTCTTGTTCATATTACATTCTAGAAGTGAAAGACGTAAGCACTTAGTAAGAAGGTGAAAGATTTGAAACACTTTTCCTTTAAGAGGTCAATCAATCAATTTATCAATCACTTTTATTTATATAGCGCTTTTAACAATACTGATTGTAGCAAAGCACTGAACATTATCAAATATTAGAATAGAGCGATGGTAATGTATAATGACGAGATTAAACTATTTATTTATTAAATGTAGAGACAGTCTCTGTAATCAAACGACGATAATCACTAGAAATGATGTGCCGCCATCTAAGCCAGTGGTTCCCAAAGTGGAAGAGGCGCGAGAGGATTGCCAAGAAATCAAAAAAAAAAAAAAAACTATTATAAATAACATATTTTATCTATAACTAACAAAAGATAAAAAAAAATAGCCTAGTAGTTATTAGTTACATTTAAAAAACAAACATGTCAATTGAAAAGCCATCAGCCTTTCAAATTTCTATCCGTTTGATTAATCAAAAGCGTCAGTAGCAGCTGATCAATTTACAACACTTTCCGACATGTGCACACAGGGCCGGCCCTAACCAATTTGGCGCCCTAGGCAAGATTTCCGGTGACGCCCCATTGCATCATAGTTAATTCTACT
>JAUMHR010000069.1:6277005-6287698 GCA_032361145.1 Enteromius fasciolatus
CTGCGAGTCAAGCTAATGAGCCCATTCTTTCACTTCCTGTTCCCTTCACCACTAACTGTGACATCACAACAGAAAGGGGAAAGAATTGCTCACAGGAAATGAGTCTAATCCTATAGCACGTTATCAGCAAATACTCAGAGGGATGCAACTAAAGGTCTTTTCAGTAAACAAAAGTTGCAATTCAGCATCCATCTGACCCTACCTGTTAGTCACTGATACACAGCTGATTGTAAACTGCGTTAGAAACACTTGCATTTCTGACAATGATGCTAAAGTCAACATAAAAGGCCATTCACAAGCCATTGCTTCAGGGCTGCTCAAACAGTGGAAATAAATCCAAAATTGCAATATGGTTTAGTGCGATTATCAAATTCCAGAGGCAGCGATTTAAAGGAAAACGCCACCGTTTTTCCATACTCCACTATTTTCTTCCCTCAACTTAGACAAGTTGATACGTATAATATTACTGCAACAAGGTCAAAGTGCTGCGAAGTGCTATTTCACCATACATTATAGTTATCTTTTTTTAATCCGTTTAAAAAAAAATCTCCACATTTTATTTTGTGTCACCACACTTACTTGTGTAACTAGTCATGTAAGTGTTTTTAAATAAGGAAACATGGAAGTGTTTGGTGGCTTCTAAATTCATCCCTGTTTGGATCCTAAGAAATGAATGGAGCTAAGCTAAACGCTCACATAATAGTGGAGCACGCTAGAGCGATTAAGTACATGCACTGAGATGGGAGAGGTACATATCAATTAGTCCAATTTGAGGGAAGAACATAATGAAATATGGAAAAACGGTGGCGTTTCAGAGTCACTGTGTTTTGTTGTTTTACACGTGAGCAGCTCATGATCCAGTGTTTCAGTATCTCAGATCAGTTCACTTTACAATAAATACTGGCCCATATAATCTCATTGAGTCTGGGATGCTTTTAACATGCATTCGGAAACATTTTGAAAAATGAGAAGCAGCTTTTGTAATAATACTAATAATACACTAACAGAGACAAGCCTTAAGGACGTCCTGTAAATCTCCACCAAAATAAAACTTTTGGAAGGTTTCCAGCCTCTGCTGCCTCCAAATATGAGGACACAAACACACAATCTCTAGAACTGCTCTGAGAATCACTTCATGAGCAATTTACAGTTTCTATTTAAAAAAAAAAAAAAAAAAGACAACAAAAAAATATATATTGTCAAAATAAAAATTTGGTTTAACTTGAAAAAACAGGTGTTATTATAGTGCCCAAAAAATGTAAATACAATTACTTATGAAAAAAAATTTCAAAAATTTAACAAAACCATTAAAATGTAATCCAGAAAACTAATGGAAAACAGAGCAATTGGTAAAAAATAATTTTGTTAAACTTAATAAATTGATGTTGTGTAAGTTTCATTATTTCAATTAATTAGACATGCTCTTTAATTAATAGAACAATTAAAATGAAAAGAGAATTTGGGAAAAAAAATGTAAATGTATTTATATGGACACTAGACATTAAATAGAATGTCCTACAAAGAAGCACAGCAAACATGAATGTTTTATTTATCAGGAGAAAAAAAAATAATAATTTCTCCTCAAATCTGTAATATAACAACAGATTTTGTGCACATTTAACCAATGTCAGAAAACTATTTAAATTCTTGCATTTTATACTGCATTAAATGAAGATAAAAATTTTATTTGGAATATGTTGTCAACTATTAGATATATTATTAATTGTTTCACCAATATATTTATCAAGCAAAATAAAGATAACAGTAGTTGACCAATGTACTGAACAACATCAAATAACTCTTCTGGATATATTCAACATCACACTTCATAAGAGAGATATCAGGGATGTTTGACTGGTGCACTCATAACAAGCCAAGCTCTGTAAGCATTCCTCCAAAGTGACAAACACACTCACGTCATCGTATGCTAATTACAGATCATCTCTGTGCTGAGGTTAGTGTGTCTGACTCATACACAGAACGGCAAGCTATTCAGCTGTCAATCAGCAGAAACTAAATGACTAGCTGACTGACACACTGACAGTTTCCACAATGAGATGAAAACTCAAGGGAACTCGACAGGGCCTCATTCAATACAACAGAGTTATATTGAGCGAGCCTCCGATTTAGTGGAAAATCATTAAAACGCTGCAGCCACAACTTGTATTCACACGCTTACCCACATCCTGCTCATGTCATTCAGGTCAGCCTTGTGCCGCATGGAGTCCTTAATGACCTGAGGTGACAGAAAGAGATGGAGGAAGAGTTGACACAGCATTCTAAAAACAAAATATATAAAATAGACACCTCTAATATAAGATTATCTAAAAAATAAACTATTAAAAATACATAATTTTACCCTCAAATTGGATAAATTTGAAGGTAAACTAAAATAAATACCTAATATTACCCGTGATATGTCAAAAATAAAATAAAGAAAAAAGATACACATCTTTAAATGAGATATCGCAAAATAAAATAAAACAGTTACCTCCAATTATCCTCAAATAACATTTCTAAATAAAATACTTAATATTAACGTCAAATTAAATTAAATAAAAAAACTTGCAGTCAATCAATTAATCGCATTTTGTTTGCATAATATGTGTGTACGGCGTATATTTACTCTATATAAATAAAATATATATTTAAAAATATTTACATGTATTTGCATGTAAACATTTATATTATTTATATCAAAGATAAATATATTTAGTATATAAACAATATTTTTCTTAAATGTATACGTGTATATATTTATATAGACATTATAAATATACACAGAATACACATATATTACGTAAACCTTATTTTGGATGCGATTAATTATTATTTGCTTAACAGCACTAAAAAATAAATAAATAAAAGAAACCTCAAAATAAACATTTTAAATGAAATAAAATAAAATGTACCTCACAATGAAAAGAAATAAAATAAAATTAAGTTTAAAATGACTTCCATGTTATAAAAGATACCTATTCCTATAATAATGGACCTCAAAATATTTTATTTTATGGCCAATATGTGAGTATAAGCACAGCACACATACATTTTGGGCGAAATACCCTTTTTAATTGGACTGAACAATTTTTATTTATAATTTTCTGTTCGAAATATGAAATATGTATTTTTGGGCTAAACATTTTGCCTTGAATTTTTGCAAAAAGGTATCATAGATGGCAGCATGATGCTGCTGTCTTTCTTTCTGAACGGATTTGTGTAATGAGTGTGCCTCAGCAGACAGCTGATTAGGTTTTTGGAACAGGGCTTGTGAGAGTTTGCTCAATATGGATGTCGCACACACAAACACACATCATGTGTCTCTGATGCAATGCTGCGCTTACTATGGGGAGCTGTTTTGAGTGTGAGAGAAAAATAAATGAATTAAATGGAGAGCCAGATATCCACTAACCAAACGATTGAGTTGAGCTGAATTAGACGTATAAGACGTAATACTTTATATACTCACGTTCGGATGGCCGTCCCTCAGCAGCTTGTGGAAGACGTGGCAAAATTTCCAACAGAGCACTGCATTGCTGGAAAGAGGCAGGCGGTTGACAGCAAGCCAGAATGTGTGAGCCCCCTTCTCATGATGCGTGCCCAATATGCACGGTAAAGACGCCAGTCAAGGACAAAACTGAGGGGTGTGGGATTTAAATTCTGCTTCTCTGAGATGTGTGCATCTTTATCCAGATACTCTAAATACTGGATCCAGCAATAATAAGCACTGGAGCACAGAAACACTGATGTGCAGCTACATGCAGTTACGCACATACTATATGGACAAAAGTATTGGGTGCCCTTCTAATTAACAGGTCTGACTTTAGTAATTTTCATGAGTACAATTCTTAAAGTAATAGCTCACCCAAAAATTCAAATTACCCCATAATTTACTTACCCCACGAGTCGAGCCGGAACTAGAAGTCAGAGATTTCAGTTATAATTTTAGTTTCCATGACAGAAAAATTAAGATGTCTAACGTAACATGACGTAGCATAACGTAATGCAACACAACATAAAAACCAAGTTCAAATGCTTAAGTTTCTAAAATAAATATCCCATATGACTCAACTCAGATACCTCTAAATTAAAAAAATTATATATAATAAAATAAATCAATCAATCAATACCCACAAATCAGATTCTTCTTCTTCGTCAAAAAAAATATATACTAAAAAATACAGGAGCTCTTCAAGTTAAGCAAAATACTGGCAGGTGAATTGGTCTGTAAATATTATAAAAATAACATTCTACAACACATCAAATTAAATGATCTTTTTCCCCCAAAAGAAGGGCAGTCATTAACCAGAATATAACGAAACTTTGGTTATCTGGTTATTTAGGGACGTGGAGGTCATCGGGCGATGCCGTATGCTTACTCATCATAAAATAAGTCTCATAATTCTAATTTAACCCTCACATTCCTTCATAGTTCTCTTTCAGGGCAGCACAAACAAAAGGATATTCCTGGCATGCTTCTCTTTGACAGCAATCTCCTGTGTGTTGATGGCTTTGTTGATGCTCACTGCCTGTGGAAGAGGAAGAGAGAAAGAAAATTAATTTGGGGGGCCTTTCTTTCAGCAAGGTTAAAGATTAAAAACCAGCTCATGGCAGAAGAGTCTTTCTGTGTGCTGAGGCAAACAGTGAGTTTTAGTGTTTCACTAGAGCCTTATTGAGCAACTTTAACCACCGCTGCGCAACCGCCACTGAATACTAATGAAGTTAAGCTCAAGGAGTGTTTGACAGGCAGCATGACCTAAGACACTATTACTGCTTGGGCCACATCCTCCTAATAGTTTACAGATTCATCTTTCAACCATATACATTCTGACATCTGAGCTCTGATGCAGAAAAAAACTTAAGAGAGATATTAAAAAATCATTAGCTGTGTTTTCTTTCCTGTTCTTGTTGCAGATGCCAAATCAGTTCTAGGTACCTTCACAATGTAAACAGTGTTCCTGTTTAAACAAGCATCACATTTTCGCTACGGTCAGCTGAACGTAATGAACCCTTATCGCCCCATCAGATAATGCACATTGTCGCATGAGCCAATTAAGGTGTGGCAGCGCAGTCGAGTCTCTGGAACTCCTTTTATTTAGAGAACCAAACATTTTAGTTCTGAAACTACAGTTATAAAACATCGCTAGCCAATACTAGTGCAACCAAAAACATGTTTTTGTACAAATTTTACTCGCACTGCATCTATGCGTTACAAAGCAGGCCCATGATCATCTTTAAGCAATGCTATACATTTTAAGCAAGCATTTTGAAACTTAAAGGGGTAGTTCACCCAAATTATGTTTATCTGCTGACCCCCAAGACTTTGAGTTAAAAATCTTAATTTGTCTTCTACAACAAAGAAATAAACCATTGCAGTCTGTCCAGTCACATACAGATGGAGTTTTGGTTCCTTGTCGCTGTCGCCTCTGGTTTGCTTAATCTGAGACACTTAATTTCTAGCGATTACCTATTTAAAATGAGCTGCTCTAGACAACGACGTATCTCTATTCAATAATGAAATGCCAAAAATTGAGTGTTTAAGCTTGTAATTATGCATTACTGACACTCTTATTCCCTAATCTGATACTGTTCAGTGCTTTGACACAATCTGTGTTGTTAAAAGCCCTATATAAAGGTGATTTTCTAGAAAAAAATTGAAACACAATATTCTTGGGTGAACTATCCCTTTAAAAAGAAGCAAAACAGAACTCATTTCGCTATATGCACATGCTGTCAGAGTACTGAATAGTTATTTTTGTCACTTTATAGCATTTGAATGGTTAAATACATGTATTTGTTGGCCAAAATGGCCATCTTTTTATAAGTATCGTTGTAACCACAGTCATAAGTGAAAGCAAACAGCTGTAAAAGAAAACACGGGTAACAGTATATTGGATCCGGGCAACTGTTAAAGTGACAGCAGTCTAATATTCATGTGGTCTGTCATTCAGGTGTCTTTCATCTGCACTTTTGCAACTTTAATTTTATATATATATATATATATATATATATAGCCTATTGCTTGTTTCTTATTCCTATTTAATCACTGACTGTTTACTTCAGTGAGCTTGGGGTTTTTGCATCACAGAAATAAATTCCACTTCAAATATACTGTAGCAGAAAACAGTCATTATATAATATTTTACAATATTACTGCTTTTACTATTAAAACGTCAATAGTGTAAACTTTGAAAATACTTCACTCTGGACCAAACCTAAATATGAAAGGTTTTATTGAAAAGGCCAGGGTACATCCTGACATGAAATTCTGGCAAGGATGCTGAGAGAATGCTGTTGTAGTGTGTAATTCAGTCTTCATCCCTGAGCCGACTTCTGCTGCCAGACACACTGTTAAAGGTGAAAAGGCATGGCTTTGTGCAGACAAGATGGATCTGTTGGATGAGCATCTCATTAAGTCGCAGCTGTGATCTCAAACATGAGGACAAGGGTGAAAAAAGCGCAGCAGATTGGAAAAATCCATCCAGGTTTCTTATGGACCAACCCAATGGAATGTTTTCAGGCAATGCTCTAACGCTAAAAACAAAACCTTGCAATAAGGCATTCAGAGCTGATAAGCATTTTACGAAAATCACTCATGCTAATCGGCAGAAATGACACCAATAAATTTGCATTACAAGGAAATGAAGGCCTATATTAAAAAAAAAGGGGGAGTAGATAAACATAGCAGCTAAGGCAGCTAAGAGATTGTGACGCTGGTGTGAGGAAAGGTGTGACCTAATTTGTCCACACTAAGAAGACTTTGTCGTCTATGTGAATGAGTTGTGCCAGCTGTCCAGGGCTTTTTGGCACTGCAGAGTGAATTTACTGCCATCCCGGCCATCATCTCTCTCACAGGCACAGGCAAATGATAAGATAAGTAAAGAGAGAAGAATAAACTGGGACAGATTATAGGCACCTTAAATAAATTTGGTGCAGCTGTTGATATTTATATTGCCAAAAAATAAGGTTCAGTGATCAATGATTCACTATTTGAAGTTATCCTAACAGGAGTAAAAGTGCAGTTTAAGCACATTTCATAAGTTAAATATATTCTGAAGCACAAAAAACTTAAATGAGATTTGATAAAGAACACTAATCAAAATTAGCTAACATTCTCAACTAGGTTTGCAGTAGACCCGATATCATTACCCTTCATTTGTGAATTGAAAATACGCCCAACGGAAACGTGTCAATTTTATGAAAGTTTTTACACTAACAAAAGGTGGTTTTTCAGGCAATTTGAAAAAGGAATATATCACAAAACGGCAAAACGGAACCTGTTTTCTTGGGGGGGGGTTCTATTTAGTTTACATGGTCTATGTAAAAGTCACATGACTATTCAAAGTATTACTTCACCCAAAAAAGGAAAATTCTGTCATCATTTACTCACTCTCTCATGACGTTCTGTATTACTTGATTTATTTTATAGGGAAATTACAAACTTTTATACTCTTTATATGAAACTCAGATTTGTATTCGGAAATGCAGTGCCATCCTTCGCAAAAAAACTATGCAACTGCTTTATTATTTCTTCTCTTGAAACCAGAGCGAGTAACTAAATTTCCTGCTTTTGCATTTCAAAGAAAGCTCTCAGAACAGCCTGTTACGCCACAAGTAGTTTATTCAATTCCTCGCCTACAGCAAAATCAACCCATTAGACACTTAATTACTGTGGCACTTTTTCTATATGGAGCTGACGCAAGCTTGTTAAGCAAAGCATATGTGACTGATGATCTGCAAACATCTGCGTTGCAAACCGTTCTGACAGTCATGTTGTATTGAACTGCCAAATGCACAATATCAATCAAATCAATGGGATCTTGGACAGGAGTAATGCACTACAGGGATATTAAAGCCAGCTGTCCTCATGTGACCCATCTGCCGGGAGAGGAGACTGTAAGGAAATAGCTCTCCTCATATTGAGGTTTATGCATTAACCCATGATGCTCCACAATTACACAGGCAGGGATGCTATTAGAAATAATTAGTGGACAAATATTTGCAACTGAACTCTGTTATTTGGGGATGGGTGATTTTATGCTTGAATTTGGAAGAACACAAAAATGTGTCAAAATTACAATTAATAAAATAAAAATATTCCTTGATCAATTCCTCGAGTGTCCATTTTCATTATGTTCTAAAAATGTTAAAAGTATACATTGCATTTTAAAAGTTTTTTTTTTTTTCATTTTTAACAAGTAAAATTTTGTATTAAATGCAAGAATGCATCCAAATTGACAATCAACTAATCAGCACTTTAGAATTAGGACAGACGATATGTTGGGTAAAGATGGTAAACACATGGAGTATTTTAGCACTGCGCACCTCATGTGAACTTCTGTAGAGGGAGAAACTAGTTCACATTATCACTAGATCCCACACACTCCACACAGAACACAATCGTCTGTCCTAATGAGACAAAGGGTTTACACACTTTATTAAATTAAAAAAAGATTTTTTTGTGCTTTTCAACAAATCACAACTTGTAATTGACTTGTAAATTAACTAAACATAATAATCACTTATTAATCATTTGTGAATGTTTCGTAGATGAACTTTCATCATTAACTAATCACTTATAAATGACTTACAACGGGACGTTATTCTAAAGTGTTACCAAAATCATAAATAATCATCAAAATCAGAAGTGAATCTGTATTTTTGAATGATTTGAATGGTATTGTATTTTTCAATGTAAAGTGAGTTTTTCCGAGTATTTTGAATAATTAAATAATACATTTTATATTTTTGGGAGTCGTAACATGGTATTTTACAACCTAAACTAACCTTGCCTTATTATACTATCAAATTATCTTTTTTATTAAAGAGAAATATATTAATTTGGTCAACACGGTTCCTGTTTTGTTTTAAACATTTAATACAGAAAGTTATTTATTACAAATGTTTACACACTTAAGTGTAAGAAGCTTATTAAAAAAATAATAATAAAAAAAGTATTCCAAACTTTGATTCATAACATTCATATTTATTAGTATTTTATTATTTTAATAAAGCTTACTCACCCTGACGTTTGTGACTTTATACCCCTAGAGCTAAATCCATTTGAATTCAGAAATTTTCATTAAATACGGAATAGAACTGAATACTAAATAAACAAGCAATCAAAAAAACCCATGGTAATCTCCAGTCAAATCCTGGCGATTGGGTTGGGCCGATCATTAAATTGTGGTCACACACATCCATATAGTTTCACAGGGGTCTTCTGAGGTCTCTTTTAGATCTTCCTATCTTGGATCTCCCTGTCATTCCCATATCCAGCTCACTGAAGAATGCAGACTCTATCCGCAGGCCTCCACAGGGCACTGCGACCAACCCAAACAACTTCCTAGCTTCCCATTTTGGGTAATCTCACTACTTTGAGATGGTTCAGAGAATAGGCTGCCAGGGAACAATCGCTTTCAGGAGCACTGCTGATTGCAAGCAATGAATGAGGTATTGGTCTGTGGCTTCTCTTCAGCATTTTCTGAGGCGTAGGTGTAAAACTAAAGTGGAAACAACTAAATATAGACTACCTCTCGACTTCCTGAGGTGGTCCTCTGTTCACAAGACTAGGTCTGAACAACCTGAAAATACCAAGGCTCTCTCACGCCCTACAAGAACATACACAGACTTCTCCTTTCTTGCCATGTTGATGAGTGGGGGGACTGATGCTCACACTTAGCCACTAATGTTTTTCAGCTAACACAGTCTTCTGCAAACTGCTCCACCTCTCTTAAAGGTCACAGCAGTGAATGGCAACAGTGTACTGGGTTACGAAACTACTTTTTCTTCCGTTTTAAAGACAATTTTTACATTTTACTCATATATGACTCAAACTTCCTCTTTCAGGGAACATTCAGTCAACACCTAGTTAGGGCTCTGGAGTGGAAAACACACACACACACACACACACACCACACAATAAACAACCATGCCATGACATCACTATGACATTGATGTCATTAAAAAGCAATACCTGGTCAGTAGAAATGATATACTTTTTATATTTATATGGGTATTTTTGTTTCTATACATGTTTTTCATAATTCCTATAAATGTAGCATGATGGGTCAAATCAAAGGCAAACAGCATAACAGGCCAACTTGGCCCTGATTTGGACATGTCTGCACTAAACCTGTACCTACATACCCCTATAATAAATGTATGCGCTAACCTTTTCAAAAATCTAGGGCCTTTTTTTTTTTTTTTAAATAAAAACATAAGAACATAAAGGCACAAATGCCTTGGTTGATTAAAACGATTTTAAAATGATTTAAAAATTGATTTAAAATAGGTTTAAGACAGTTAAAAAACAGAAAGCAATCAGTTCTGACGAAGCACAGTGATTATTCAGTAAATGCACAGCTAAACAGATGAGTTTTGAGTCTAGATTTAAACGTGGCTACTGTTTTAGAACATTTGATCTCTTCTGGATACTGGTTCCAACTGCGGGAAGCAGTTTTGTGTGAACCCTTGGTATTTCTAACTGATTTGATCCTAATGATCTGAGTAGCTAGCTTTATATTCAGTGAGCATATCTGCAATGTATTTTGGTCCTAGGCCATTGAGTGATTTATATACGAGTAAAAGTACTTTCTATATATATAACTGGAAGTCAGTGTAGGGACCTGAGGACCGGTGTGATATGCTCAGATTTTCTGGTTCTAGTCAGAATCCTGGCAGCAGCGTTCTG
>JAUMHR010000069.1:6294586-6306939 GCA_032361145.1 Enteromius fasciolatus
TATATATACATACATATATTACTATTTATCTCTGCTTGCGGTGAAGCTACTTGTGATGGGCTTTGATTCTTCATATGGCTTTCTCTATAACCACCTGCATTATTATGGTAGTTGAGATGTCAGTATGTTAAAGGTACAAAACCGATTTTAATAGCAGTCTGAGCTGCTGAATTTATTGGTTTACATTCAAAGTTTATTGATCAAAGTTTTTCGACCGTAGTTTGTTTACAGTTCTTCTGTACTTTTGACTACATTATTCTGCATAAACTACAGATTTTTTTTTTACAGTGTATCCCCACACTTTACAACTTTCAACAAAAGTGTCGCACAATCTTGAACTTCGCCTGATACAAAATGTTCTGCAGGATGTTTACGATGCTTCAGACTGATTTTCAGATGACTTATTTTGGCAACACTCTTTTAACATGTTATTTCATCCGTGTGGATTCCGAGGCTGGCCGGATGTCCCTCTGCTAGACTCTGACCACAATAAAGGTCCCCTGCTTAGATTCCCTCCATATAAAACTCAAGTTAAGTAGACGCTAGTCTTCTAACACCCAGCCACAAGGCAAACCATGCTTGTGTCATTACAGAACACCACACTAACATCCTCTCATTTAAAAACAGGCTGAACTCACACCACAGAAGGCCTATTAATCTAAACATAGCGTTCCAAGGGCAGAAAAGACGGGATATTATGGGATAAGACTTCCTCCAGGCAAACTAGCTGATAAGGACTGCTCACAATAGCATTTCCTACTAAGACCTGATCAGTTTGTGCTGTTTGAAGTGTTATTTTTAGACGTGAATGTTCAGGCTTTACGGTTTACAGAAATTAAAAATCAAACGTATGAATTCTATTCTAAAACAGGAGACGTCTGAGTCTGACCCAGTGATCGCTGAGCGCATGCGTCACATGAGTCTCGCTAATCCATGTCACTGTCCTAGTTGTAAACAGTACTGAATATTGCACGCTTGAGTCAAACATGATGCTGCAGACTGGCGAAGATCAAACCAAGAATCAGGCAAATTTTAGTTGCCGCCACAATGTCTATCTCAAGAAATCTCAGCTAGAACGAGGTTGTGCCGTTTTCAAACACGCTGAAACCCACCAGTGGGGCAGTCGGCTGCAGCTTCATTCATGTGACCTACTTTTTCTGATGGCTGTGTCTGGATGGGGAGGGGAAAGACCCCCAGAGAAGTGAGAAGAGTGCATGAACAATGAGAATGCATTTCTCTATACTTCACAACACACTTTCTGCCTCATGCACCCAGATACTGACGGCATAATTCAATGCATGTGCACTTTAAAAAGGTCATGATCAACAACAAGAAGATTCATAGTGGATATCCACTATAGGCTTATTGCAAGAACCAGAATGCATGACCATCAAACTCATGGTTTTAGAGCTGCATCTGTAAACCACTAAAAGCTTTTATATCTGCTCGATACATGGCCATCAGTTTGGAAGTTCAAGACTACGTCAGAGAGAATCCTTTTGGTATATCCTTTTATAATGCATATTAATGTCATATTATGACAAATGTGTGACTGTAATTGAATTTTTAATGAAATTGTGAACACCATTATCTACATTAACCTGCACTGAAAGAGGTAGAACTTTGCTCCTGTCCTGAATCGATCACACTAGAATGTGGACTGATAAAATGAAGGTGTGATATGGTCAAAGGTTTGTTGAACTGGAAGTTGAATTTAACAGGCCATCAATTATGGTTTTGTAAACATGACAGCTTGTTATGGTGCAAATAAAGATTTATTTTATGGTTCTGAAAAACACTTAGTAGGCTGCTTGAGAAACCAAACAAAGTGCAGATCTTGAGAAAATCCGATGGAAGAATTCTGCACCCTAACAAGCACTATAGGGTCAGCTCAGATTTTGAAACTTTTTATAGCTTCACAACTTATATCAGACAACTTTATTTTTTATAAAGTGTGTGCTAGCTTGACTTACTTACACATTAAATTAAAAACAAACAAATTATGCTTTTTGACTGCCTACTTGCCTTCATAGTTTTTGTTTGAGTGCAAGAGGTTTTTTTTTATAAAGATATGGCATGCTGTTTAATATGTTTTCCTTTAACAGTGCATTTTGTATATTTAATATCTGATTTCAAATGAAAATTGAAAGTAACAGTCCACTAGCACCTTTTCAGTTTTGATAGTATTTAATAGATTTTACTACACTGAAAAAAATGGTGGCACTTGAAACTTTTTCTTTTACTCAGAAACTGCTTGCAAATTACACAAATAATTTCAAAGAAAGAGCAAGTAACATACTGTATTAAACATAAAACGTTAAAGCAGACATTTACCATTTTTTATTTTCCTGTAAAAGTTTTCTGGAAAATGGTGTTTTATTTACATCATCAGAAATATTTTTTTTAATGTGTAGTCTATATTTTGAAACTGACAAATAATCCTAAGTATATATTCTTTCAATTCTAGACATTATTCAGTCGAGATTTGAGTGAATATTCTCTTCGAATTTTTAAGTAGCATATTATTATTCATTGCTACTTGATTACAAAGCTATAATAGGAGTAATATTACAATATATTTTATAATTTAGCATAAATTAGCATAGTGAATGTGTACTTAGGGTAATATTTTATTTAAACTAATTTTAACTGCTAAAAACGCAACAGAGATTATAAATGTTTTTTTTAATGTAAAACAAATGTTTGTTAACTAATGTTACCTCACTAGTAGCAAAGGAATGAGTAGTATTATAATTACGGTAATAGGCTACTATTGGGACAAGAACTAGCAACATAAAAACATATAGGCTAACCTCTTTTGAGCAATAAATATAAAAAAGGGCTTGCCATACAAAGAACTCATTGGCGACACATTGGCAACATGAAAAAACTTGCCCTGTGGTGTTTGCAGTTCCTTACCTGACTACGCTCGAAGTTTTCCTTTTCAACTTCCAAACTGTTGGCACCGCCAGCGCGACGGCTGAGCACTTTAGGAATCGGGTTGGGAACTTGCTGCATGGAACTCTTGACGCGGTCCATTATGGAAATAAAATCCAAACTGCGCGAGCGACTGAGACCTTTTAAATCAACATAAATAGAGTGTAGTTGAAAGAGATCGACTCCAGCGATGAGCACGACAAATCCCAGCCCTCGGCGTTATCACAAAAGGTCATTTTATGCGTCCACCGCCCATGAATATCATTCCAGCGCTCTCCGCTGTCTGCTCGCGACATGAGTCCCTGCGCAGATCTGTAAGCGAAACACAGCAGCCTCAGTGCGCGCGATATACTATACAAATCAACTCAACCCCAGAGCAGCGGCTGTCACAGGCTCCTCCCAGCGCTTACACACACTGCTGGAGGAAACCATTAGCTCCCGCCCTTCGAAACAGTTATTCTGGTTCACACGCTTTACTACGGTGAAAATGTCAAGGTAATGAATATCTCTCAGGGGAAAGTTTATAAAATTTTTTACATGTAGCATTGAATAGGAGCAAATTATAATAATTATAAAATAAATAAATGCAATGAAACAAAAAAAAAGTAAATACAAAAAAAAAATGAACAAGAAAGTAACAATTCAGTACAAAATAAATATATTTTAAAATAAAATATATATGACAAAAATTACAAATAGCCTAATGCATTTTTTAAAGCATAGCACATTTTTAAAAGTAACCAAATGTAAAAGTCTGTTTCATTTTAACGCAGTGTTTTTTACGTACATTTCCATTTTTTAGAGACCTAAAACTGAGCAAGGGGCCTTGTGTTAACCACAGTAATAATAATAAAAACCCTTCACATTTGACCTTCTCCCAAGCGATGCCCAAATCTATCTTTAACTTGCTTTGTTCTGTTTTGTAGTTAAAGGGATAGTCATCCAAAAATGAAAATGTTAACATTATTTCTACTTATCCTTAAATTGTTACAGACCTGTATGAATGTCTTTCTTCTGTTGAACACAATCAATGTTGATAACCGAATAGTTGACGGTAACCATGGACTTCTATAAAAG
Source organism: Enteromius fasciolatus (assembly GCA_032361145.1). NCBI lineage: Eukaryota > Metazoa > Chordata > Actinopteri > Cypriniformes > Cyprinidae > Enteromius > Enteromius fasciolatus. The sequence continues at coordinate 6,298,601 of JAUMHR010000069.1, forward strand.
CAATTAGTTATAGAACTCAATGTCTTACCAACTTACCGAAACAACATTCTTCAAATTATCAACTTTTGTGTTCAACAAAATGAATAAGTAAATAAATTTGTTCAACATTGAGAATAAAGAACATACTTTCAATTCATAATTCAACTTTTGGTGAGTAAACGGTGACAAAATGTTTATTTTGGGGTGAACTATCCTTAAAGCAGACTCTTGCAGACGCATTTATGTTATCGTTTGTGACATATAACTATAAGGCAAATGCTAAACTTTGTACATCATTTCTCTCTTGACTGTTTGACATGTGGGATCTCACTTGTGTTCTCTTTATTTTTGCCACACCAATTAAACACGTTTATTCCTTTATGAGCAAATATCACTGTCAGTTTATTGCCTGCTGATTCTACTTGCATAACTATATTAAATAGCACCGGCACATGCAATCGCTAACAGTGTCCTATCTCTAAATGGGCAGAAGCCAGATTCAATTTCCCTGCAAAGCAGATTCTATCAGATTTTCTGCTTGTCAGCACAAGATGCTAACAGCGGTCAACACCACTATAATGTCAGCAGGAGAACTTTGAATTCCAAGACAACAACAAAAAAATTTAATTGTTTTACTATACAGAGCTACACATTCCTTAAATAGTGCTAATGCATGCCAAGATATATGAGTTTGTTTCTTCATCAGAGAAAACAGAGAAAGCTGATAAAAACATATAACTATAACAGCATATTATGCTTTTTTTCTTGTATTATAAAATAGATCCCCCCTTAAATTTGCCATCCAGTATAAATAATATGATTTGGTGGCATGACTTGGATGAATGAGGTCTAATTCCATATGTTTCAGTAATCCTTGTCATTTTCAACATTACAAATCACTATGATTTTGAGACATAGGGTAAGTTGGCACAGAGTTAATGACTGGTTTACTGGATGCTGTTACCAAAATAAAACATCTGAATGCTGTTATTTTTCCAATCTGTAAAGGATCTAAAAAACTATTTATTGAAATATCGATGAAAGGTTTTGATCCACTTCAAATGTTGGCTACTATATATGAGTGTGTGTGTGTGTGTGTGTATAAAAAATATGTTTGGTTGGTGACTTTAATAATAAATTCAGTATTTTGTAGTCTTTTTAAAGCACTGAAACTTTTATCTGTTCCACCAGAGACAATTCTTTAAAAAAAATAACAATCGTGGCAATCAACCTCAGTCTAGCTGAAAGGATACCTTAAGAAAAGCTTCTAAAGAAATGTTGTCAAGAGAAATTCATTTCATTTCATTTAGCGACATCTAGTGGTTGTACAAATAAATATTGTAAAATTTGCATGCATCTTAATTTCAGTTACGTTTTGATTAAATTTACAAAACAACCTTCCCCATCACAATAGGCTACATAAGCCTATAACTTTTAGAAAAAAATATTTAATTCAGGATAATGAAAATGTGTATAGCTTATTTAACAATAATTCTGTTGTAATTTTTATAGGTAACTCGTGGGCCAAAAAAAATTAAATATGATATGAACCACAGCTGTGTGTTTGTTACTGAAACAGAAAATCATATTACTGAACCGCGTTCAGCTCACTAGTATTGCGTTGTGCGAATCATTCTTTTGAGACGGTTCCTATTAATGAATCGATTCACAAAACCTTTATGAACGGTTCGTTCATGAATCACGCACAACCGTGTATTCTGGGAAAAGCGTCTCTTGGGGAGATGTCCTATTCATAAAGATGGTAAGAAAGAGAAGAGTATATGATATACTGAATATATGATATACTGAAACAGTCAAGATGTGGTTAAATAGGCTAACGTTACCGTCTTAAGCCAAACGGTGAAAATGATTAGTGTTGTTTAATGTAAATGTAACTTATACTTTAGCCTATAACGAGTCTTAATGGCAATTACTATCAATAATTCAAATCATGAAACTTTTCTGTAGGTTATTTATATTCTCCAGGTTACTTGTTTTTCTTATTTACCCATAAACGTTAATGACAGTGGAACGTTACACGTCCATTGTTGGTGACGGTGATGTCAGTAAGATGACAACATCAGGATTTCAAAGTCCGTTGTGACGATAAACTCCTGATAAGTTGAGGGCAAACGATCATAGTTGACCTACTTCACCTGATCTGACTCTTTGTGAACTCTCACCTACATTACTCAGTAAAGTCAGGAAAACGGGAAGTTGCTGTATTAATGCGTCAGATGCTAGTTTCAGTAAAATATGCACAAGTCACAAGTTTTAGGCGTGAAACGGCTGTACAAGCGCAACTGTGAATGTTTTCAACTTTAGAGAAGTGCCAGAAACTTGTGTCTAAACGATCTTTGTAAACACCGTTTATGTCATACAGTGAAATCCCCCCGACCTTTGGACTACATCAGTCGTCGTTACGTCACCTACAATCTATCACCAGACATCCTTTCTATAAAATCCGGAACAGTCGCTCAATCCTCATTACAGCAACTGAGAGTCAGCTCGAGAGTTTCGTTTTCAACCTCAGACACAACAGGTATAGACCTTTTTATTCATATTCTGATATTCAAACCTCTTTCATTTTTTATGTTATTTACTAAATTAAATAAGATCCTAGATTTATTAAAGCCATGACAGCTTAATCATTTGTTATGACAGTTTGACTGATCTTTTGCAGATTTTCTACTAAGTATAGTGACATGGCTTCTGTGGACGTTGTGAATAACCAGGTGTGCCTTTTTAATCCTCATATGTGTCTTAAGTAGCACGGGTATATTTGTAGAAGTAGTCAAAAATACTTTATATTAGTCAAAATTATTGTTTATTTCTTTTATGCCAAAAATCATTGTTATATTATATAAAGAGCATGTTCCATGAGGATATGTTAATACTTATTAGTAACTCTATATGTGAAATATTTCTAAATAGATATATATGTTTGTTGGTTAGAATGTCAGTGAATCTAATTAGATGTCTGTTCCTTTCTAGAATGTGGTTGAACGCATAGTTCACCTTCCCTTGGTTATATCCACCTATGGCTTGGTGTCAGATGCATACTGCAACACCAAGAACAACCACCCATACTTGAAGTCTGTGTGTGAGGTGGCTGAAAATGGTGTGAAATCCATAACCTCAGCTGCTTTTCACAGTGCTTTACCAATCATTGGCAAGCTAGAGCCTCAGAGTAAGTCGCTTGTTGTTAAGATCAGGACTGATTTTAATGTGAATATGTATTCTCTAAAAGTTACTGTCTCTCTGTAGTCTCTATGGCAAATGGCCTGGCATGCAAAGGACTGGATAAGATAGAGAAGACTCTGCCGATACTACACAAGCCATCTGATCAGGTATTATGAAATATTAAATGGTAAAATCGCCATTGAACGGAAGTTGCAATCACCTGAACTCCCTACTTGTACTGGTACTTGATTTGGTCTATCAAGATTTGATTGTATACTTTTCGTTGGCTTTTACTGAGATCTAAAGGGAGAGGTGATCAAAATATCTGCTTTAAAGCAGCTGTAGCTAGACAATAGTGTCATTATTCAGCTTCAGTCAGAATAATAACTGTGTAAAGTGCATTTATTATGAAACGAGTTCAATTCGGCGATTAGCAGCACAACGGAAGGCAGTTGGTATTCAATGTTGATTTACCTCATTTAGTTGATGCTGCAATACACATGAATAATGAAAATATTTGATTCAGCTATAAAAACAAGACAACATTGTCATTATTCACCTCAATTCAGTTACAGTTTTGTTTTCATCTGATAGTGTCATTGCTGTCAAATCCATGATTTTATTGAATATTAATTGTATGTTTGACCCTAACTTATCCAGCCAGTAGACAAGAAACACAAACTGAACTGTCAGAAATCAGGTGACAGAAATGGATAAAAAAATCCTTGGAGAAACCAGGCTCAATGAATGAACACAGTGTGATGTTAATATGGATAAAATCACAACAGCATTAGATGTTAAGAAGAGTTACCAAGAAATGATCATTTAACAGTACTGAGCTGACAAGAGGTGTTGCAAAGTTATCATCATATTACTTCATAACCACTTGCTTGACCAACACAAAATAGATGTCATATTAATGTTTAGATGCTTGGCTTTACGTGAATATAAGGAACGTGACCAACTCATAACAAGCGCTTTTAAAATTTGCTGAAATATTAGAGGTGCCTCATTTAATAGCATGCATTTTTTTTTAAAGAATTTTTTAGTTTAGAACTTCCAAAAACAATTTAGTAAACAACAATAGATCACTTATCTTTATTATTTTCATAATGAGATTTTTCAATTCATGAGTTGGTACAGTAGTTAGTATAAAGAATATAAATGTATACACATGTAAATATTTTCAAAATACAGTATATGCTACAGTATATGTGTTTGTATGTATTTACAACACGTCCCGATTTTGCCAAGTATATGCTCTGTTGACCCTGGGACAACATTTTAATGCAAAAATATGGTCTTGACCATATCTCTACACCTACAGTAAACTTACCCTTAATCATGAGTAATCCCTAAAATCATAGGAAATGATAGATGACTGACACTGATGTACATACACCAAACACTGATTGTAAACCTAAACTTCACAAAAACTGTAAACTGTTTCTTCAAATCTGACAAAGATGTTGACCCAGGCAAAATCAAGTTATCTGTATTTACATAATAAACATACACAGCACACATATATTATGTAAACAAAACTTTTTCATAGTGGATGCGATTAATCGTTTGACAGCACTACTCTCCGAGCACTGCTCTAATAGTGGTATTCTCTTTCAGATCGTCGCCAGTGCTAAAGAGGCAGTGACAGGAGCCAAAGAAGCCGTCAGCGGTACCATGAACGGTGCCAAGGAGTCCGTCTCCTCCACCCTCAGTGACGTGACGGACAGGACACGTGGAGCAGTGCAGGACAGCATGGAAAAGACCAAGACGGTGGTGAGCAGTGGAGTCCAAACGGTGATGGAGAGCAGGGTGGTCAAACTGATGAGTAGTAGCGTGGACACAGCACTGAGCACATCTGAGACTCTCCTGGAGCAGTTCTTACCTGAAACAGAGGAGGAAAGAGGTGACCCATGTTTCCTGGCACTGTATTTAGCTGGTATATAAATTGTGACTTAAAGTTGTTCAGCCTAAAGTTGTGATAGGTTTTCATTTCCTATTGTGACATGTATCAGATGAGAAATAATGCTCTTAAATATCTATACATATAAACTGAGACTCTTAAATAAGTGCTGTGAGAACTACTTATCTTTGTGATATTCTTGTGACATGAAATAGTCCTAGGAATGATTCCATTTTCCTGGAAAAGAAATATAAATTCTATTCATGAGTTGAATGTTAGACTTCATCTCAAAGAGGTCCTTGACTAGCGATCTGAAATCATTTTCTTTGTCTCAAGAGCCTCACTAATCTTCATAAAATGGCAATGAAGGTTCTCAAATATAACAGTGTCTTCTTTGTCCTGTTTCTCTGCTTAATCTCTCTCAGAAATTGAAGTGAAGAAGTCCGGAGGAGTGGAAAATATCAACGATGCACCCAGTTACTATGTACGGCTGGGGACTCTCTCCAGCAAAGTGCGGGGCAGGGCTTACCAGAGGGCTGTAGATAAAGTTCGTAATGCCATACAACACAGCCAAGAGTCCATATCTCAGTTAAACCACACCATTGATCTTGTAAGTTCATCTGAGATTCATTCAGATCTATAATAGCTGTCAAAATGCTGTCTTCTAATATCATGGCTTTTTGTTTTATATTAGATTGAATATACCCGCAATCATTTTGATGTGTCTAACCAGAAGCTACATGAGAAACTGAGTTCACTGATGGGCTGGAAGACTGTCTCTGAGAGTCCAGAAGAGAACGAGACGGCCACAGACAACGAAGCTGAGGTATCTGATATGTCATGTGACTGGAAATTAGGGCTCCACGATAGTAACTTTGGAACATGTTTTTTTTGCAATATATATTGTGATTTAAAAAAATTTAGACATTTTCACCAGATTTATTTTATTAGTTTTTTTTTAGTGCAAGATAAAACTCATTTTAAAAATGCTGGAGAAATATGCAGATTTTTTTTTATTATTGTTATTATTTTTTTAAATAATACAAACATAAGGCTGAAAGATATGTAACATTAAATTCAAATTGCCCTATCTTTGTTATTATTTGTAAAATGCACAACATTTATATACATTCTTCACCAAATGTTTTCTAGTGTTGAAAAACTGATTGTTTAAAAAAATATAAACCTCTTCAGTTTTTAGGCCACATTCACAAAACATGATTTTATATATATATATTAAAAAAATACTATTAAAGATTATATTAAACAAAATAAGAAATATATTGCAATAATGTGTACTGTAAAATAAACAAATAATAAAAGTATTATTTTTACGGTAAAATTAAGCTAATATTTAAATCCTAATTTTGTTATTTATTTTTATTTTGAGGTCAAATACAGTTATTTAATTAAATCACAATCGAGGTGATTAGTCAATATATTGTGCAGCCCTACTGGAAATGATTTGAAAATTTCCATTTGAATTTAACCTTTTTAGAAACACATTTCTCCACGAGTGAGTGTTACTAAATTTTCCATTTTCTCTCTTGCAAATGTTTTTCAATCAGCAAATTGAATCACGCACATTGACCATTGCCCACAACCTGAGCCAGCAGCTTCAGAGCACGTGTCTGGTCTTGGTGTCCAGCCTCAAAGGTCTCCCTCAGCACATCCAGGTCCAGGCCGTCTCCGTCAGTCACTCCGCCCTGGAGATTTACAGCAGCTTTAGTAAGGCTGCCGCTGTAGGAGATATGTCCAGCAGCGTCCTCACCAGCAGTCGAGCTCAGCTGAGCCGAATAAGAGATTCCATGGATAACGTCATGGACTACCTGCTCAACAATACACCTCTCAATTGGCTGGTAGGTCCATTTTACCCACGTGCAGAACGCTGCACACCCCTGCAAATGGCCCCAAACCAAGGACCCTTCGAGTCACTGAATGAAGACCGATAAAATGTCAGAATACTAATCATTTCTTTCTATCAAATACACGTACAGTCACACATTCCTGCCAGTAAAATTCTTCTCTAAAAGCAGTGATATTTTCTGTGATAACAATTTTAACTAATAATATGAGTTTTACCAAATAATATTTCTGATGTATATTAACTTGAAATCTTTTTAAGTATAGTTACTTTTTACATGCTGTTCGATTTGCTGTCTTTTTATTGTTTTTGTACATTTTTAATAAAATAATACATTTACAATATTCTTCTTGTTATGCGTTTTTTTATGGATGGAAATTTCATTTCATTCAAGATATTTTTATGTTTCACTTAGACAATGCAGTGTCTGATAAATACAATATTTTAGATTAGAAGGATTAAAACATCATTAATAGGTCTACCAAATATCTTAAATATAACAAGGGTGAAGCCATATACTGCTTAGATAGCATACAAATGTCTGCATGATGCCTAGAAAGTATCTGCTGTGTACAAAGATCTGGTGAACATCTTTAAGATGTCTGTTATACGTGCATTCTGAATCGAAAATGTCTTAAAGGCATTATCTAATTTACAGTATTCTTACAGGAAACATCCTAGAGATGTATTGTAGATGAGCAAACACTCCAGATGTAAACACACACATCAAATAGACATCTGAGATGTATATTTGCTATGATTTTTGTTTCAGCAATTTTGAAAGAATCTACTCTAATCTTACGCGATAATAAAATAGGTAAATGCTGATAATCATGAAGTTGCATCACATTTCTACTAATCTAAAAACATTTTTGATAAATCTTTATCAGAATCACTGAAATGTTCAAATATCTAAAAATCAAACAGTTAATATATATATATATTGCTATTTGTTTTATTTATTATATATTAACTACAGTGTTTAATATGCATAAATACATAAAATATCTACTAGAAATCACACATGGCATCAGGTATTTACACATTTGTGAGATTTTAGAGAACCACAAACTTATAAAAACACCATATCTAAAATAACACTCTTCTCAATGGTTTTCCACCCAACACTTCCCCACAATGTAGGCTAAAATAGTTAAGTTAAAAGTTACAGTTAAAATTACAGTTAAAATGAAAACAAACTTAATTCATTTGAAGCATTAGACAAAATGTGAGGAAAAAAGCAATGAGGCTTAGAGAAGACATACTCGTAGCTGTACCTGAAATGAAAAAAGTGGGGAAAATAACAACAAAGATCAAAACTGTAGGAAACAGTCATTTCTTCCTTCACAATCAAGATATGTTTTAACATGTTTTCATTAACTTGTCAAGTAACGATTAAGCTATAGG
>JAUMHR010000069.1:6319933-6336937 GCA_032361145.1 Enteromius fasciolatus
AGTGAATTTATACGTTCCATTCAAAGTGCATTTAAGTGTGCGAGACGTAATTTAAATCATATTCACTTATTTACAGCCCAAATCCGTGAATTAATGTTCCGAAGTGAAGTAAACTTTAACCGACACTGTGTAGGGTACAATGTTGATTGGGAACACAGCCCATGCACAGAGCTCTCTTCTAATGAGCTTTGTCCAACAAATGTAGCTTTTGTGGTAAAATGCAGAAATAAAATTTGCGAACCTCAAAACATGTGACCCTCTACCACAAAACTAGTCATAAATAGCACAGGGGTGTTTGTAGAAATAACCAAAAATACATTGCATGAGTCAAAATTTACCTTTCTTTTATGCCAAAAATCATTAGGATATTAAGTAGAGATTGTGTTCTATTAAGATATTCTGTAAATTTCCTGTCATAAATATCAACTTAATTCATAATATGCATTGCTAAGGACTTCATTTAGTGTTCGCTAGTGCTCATAAACACCTGCTCCGGTAGTATTTTCAATTGAAATTGGAATTGTATTTAAAACTTAGAAAGCAAATAATCTTCTGAGCCTAAATCATGATGATTAAATAGTTATGTAATGTTAAGATTACAAGCAGTGTAAATGCCATTTAAAATTTGTTTTTAAGAAATATATTGTTGTCTTAACAGGTGGCTCTACTTGAGACCAACCCCTACCTCCTGGGACTGACCATCGTTGTTTCAATCGTCCACAGTATTTTTGAGTTCTTGGCCTTCAAGAATGGTAAATAAATACTGATGTATGTGTGTGGTAATTGATCGAGACTTGTGGGTTCTGGTGTTTGAGCTGCGTGGCGTCTCTCATTTCACTTTCCCCGCAGATATCCAGTTCTGGAACAGCCGTCAGTCTCTGGAGGGGCTGTCTGTGCGCTCAATCATATTTGGGGTGTTTCAGTCTCTGGTAGTGCTGCTCTATATCCTGGACAACGAGACCAATTTTGTCGTCCAGGTCAGCGTATTCATCGGCCTGCTCATCGACTTCTGGAAGATTACCAAAGTCATGGATGTCAGGGTGAGATGATGCCACTGCCAGGCATTTTGGATGACTTCAGTTGAATAGCTAGGCTTGAATTCCTGAATCTCGATGTTGATTCTTGTTTTCATTTCCTAGTTGGACAGAGAGAACAGGATTGCTGGAATTGTCCCACGATTGATATTCAAAGACAAGTCCACATATGTGGAGTCTTCAACAAAAATCTATGATGACGTAAGAGAGCTTTTTAGCTGTAGTTTAGAGGCGATTCATCAAATACACATAATTTACACAGACTTTAATGAAAATGTCTGTTTTGTTTTTTCCCCAGATGGCGTTTAAGTACCTGTCTTGGCTGTTGTACCCTCTCTTTGGGTGCTATGCAGTTTATAGCTTATTATATGTGGAGCACAAAGGCTGGTACTCTTGGGTGCTCAGCATGCTTTATGGGTTCTTGTTAACCTTCGGTAAGTGTAACTTTATGTTTGTAATGGCAGCATTTGACTGCATTTCTGATGAGCATGAAAATGCTCAGTCTGTAGTGCATTTTAAAATCAGCGACTAGACACTTGAGGAAAAACTCACGGAGGGGAATTCCACTTTTTCACCTTCAAGGCTCAAAGGATTTTCTACAGTTCTGTTAATAGAATAAAGAGAGCGCTGTCCACAAGGACACCCTGTCACATGTGAAATCCAGCCGTTAGCCTGAGGGCCATGAATGCGTGTTGACACACATTCATATTTAATGGATTTTAAAGTGAAAGTAACAAGAACTTTTTGTTTTAACCCTTTGCATTGCATTTTCATCTTAAAAAAATTGCACTATAAAAGACAAAAATGCAGCCGTAATGCTTTTCTTTTTTTTTTTTTTTTTTTTTTTTTACAAAATATATTGTCATTCTTAGAGTTACAAATAACATGAGAGAGGTTTGTCTTCAATATCAGAGGTTTTTTTATTTATTTATTTTTTGTCACACCATTTATGTCAACTACCCACATTTTTTTTAATCAGGTCACACTTTTTCCTGGGAATCAAACTCACGACTTTGGTGTCACTAATGCCATGCTTCACTCTTAGTTGTTTGGTGCTGAAATCACATATTTCAGCTTTTAAAAATTACGATCTGTCATTCCAAAATATTTCGTCGAAACAGTCTACAACATGCTTTGCCTGAGCTTTTAGTCCACTTGAATGATAAAAAGAAAAAAAGGTTTTAGAAAAAAATTTGCATGTACATTTATTTGAACATAACCAAAAAAAACACTTAGCTTCCCACCAGGTATTTTTTCCATTTTCATAAGTGGTCTCAAGACCCTGAATAAGTCTTCAAGACAGACTAGTTGACAGATTTCACACAATCTATCCAATTATACATGCTTTGTTTTTTCCTAAAGGGTTCATCACCATGACACCGCAGCTCTTCATCAACTACAAAATGAAGTCCGTAGCCCATCTTCCCTGGAGGATGCTCACTTACAAGGCCCTGAATACCTTTATAGATGACTTGTTTGCCTTCGTCATCAAGATGCCAATGATGTACAGAATAGGTTGTCTCAGAGATGGTACGTGCTTGGACTTAGAATTTCTCAATACGATTGTTTCAGTGTAATGTCGTGTTAATAACATTTAGTATTAATGGAATGTGCCACCATTTCTCTACAGACGTGGTCTTCTTCATCTATCTGTACCAGCGCTGGATTTACAGAGTGGACCCCAACCGTGTGAATGAGTTCGGGACCAGCGGAGTGGACCAAAGCAAGGACAGCCCAGCCCAGCCAGCAGCAGCCGCCGCCGACACAACCGCTGCCATCACAGATAAATCAGAGGGGGAGAAGAAGAATGATTAACCCCCTTTTAACCCCCCTCCCTTGCCCTTTGGTCTTGTGAAGGTGTGATGAGGCATCTTCAAGGCTGAGTTTATGTTTAATTGTCAGGGAAGGGAACTGGATTAACGGTATTATGTAAAAGACTGCAGGAAAAAAAAAAAAGTTCAGTTCAGCGTTCCTCCTTTGTGTGGGATCAACATGAAAAAAAAATATATTTAATGTAGACTTCCTAAAATCATTCTTTTTCAATCTCCCATATTTTTGCAGTCAAAGTGAAGTAAAATGTGATGTACTGTATTGTATATTTTTGGGTTGGTAACACTAATAATTTGAAGGGTTAGGTGGTCCCTAATTAAATCCTATTGGCTGGAGTGAATAGGGCAATTGCAGTACATATCATTTTGTTTTTTTCAAGTACAAGAGCCAGGAAGAGAGGCTCGACGTGGCCTCGCCGGTCTCCTGATTTTGTGTACTTGTTTTCTGTTCATTCCATGTGTGAAGGGGTACCAGGAAGCAGTTGTGTAGGGTAGGACGGAGGTGGCCAAGAAAAAAATAACAGCCAATTCTGTTCAAACGCTACCTGTGTGCGAGACAGAGACTTTTCACGTTTTTAAACAAGAATTGATGTTGCAAACTTGAACAAAAAAAATAAAGAAATAACAGCCTTGTAGGTATTAATATATAATTCTATTAATAATATTAATAACTATGATCATGATTTTTTTAAATTTTCTTTTGTATGTTCTAAAACTGTACAGCATCTCGGCTTGTAAAACTAAATCATGCTGACGTCAACTTGTCTAGCAATAGCTGAATTGCCAGTCCTCTCACTGAGAACTAGTTTCATTACATTCACACTCCATGGCTGGACCACCATGTGTCACGTCTGCTTCGGCTCGACACGTCGACAGTTCAAGTATGCGTGAGATGAAATGCCTGGTTGTCCTTTTTTTTGGTGCCGTACTTCTGAATTGATTTTCTTTTGGTACGTTCCAAAATTTGATCACTCATGTTTATAGTAAAGCATAAGTGCAGTTTAATTTGGACATTGCTTTATTCATGTCTCGAGAGTTGTGCATTTGCATATTTGGCTTTTTAAAGGTGTGACATTGGGCTTATAAAAAATATTTATTAAAGGAAAATGGTACATTTTGCGAAGGTTTTAAACTGAAACCCCTTAATGAATTGGGGGAAAAGTTAAAGATTTGATTGCACCATAATCTGTTTCCCATAAAAAGATTTTCATGACCATTTTTTAACAACTTTTTATGTTTAAATAGTAATTGGTCTGTTATATAAATATTATAGAAATAAATATTAGTAAAATAGTAATAGGAGAATTGCTTGCACAGGTTGGTTTTGATATAAACGAATATTAACTAGCAGATTTACATTTGAGCAACATTTTGAGCAAAAACGTAGTTTTACTTTTTACACTTTTTTTTTTATAATTAAGAAGCAGAAATGTCGGCCATGAAAAAAGAATGATTTCTAGGCAACGTTTAGACTTTGAGGGGGGCCTAAAATGTATAGATCTCTATAACTATTTCTCTTAAAGATCTAAATTTATCTTTACTAATACTATCATGTGTTCTGCCTTTTCATCTACTGTATGATATAACCGGAAAAAATGGTAAGCAAGGTAGTTGCAGAAAGCAAATTATTTCTGTGATCATATTCACAAATGTAATGATGTTCAATATATGCTCTTAGATATTTGTATTTGTGCTGACACCTAGCGGCGTATATGCAGCATTACCAAAAGGTTTTCAGTCACGTCATCAGAAATGATTTGTTCACACTATTATAATTTATTCTGCGATCAGATATGTCTTATAACAAATCAGTGTCCAAAATAAAGAGCGTTACATTCAGCTGTTCAACATGGCGACCTCTATAAAGGCGACCCGCTCCATGTAAAGTCATACCATGTATACATAATTTTAAAACATTTTGCTTATTCATATCCCATGTAGATCAAATCAACTTCAACGTGTATGCATTAATTAAACTTAGTTTTAAACTTCTATTTGCAATCTAAAATCAATGTTTAGACTATTTACTAATGTGAAGTAAACTACTGGATACACATACAGAAACATTACAAATCACACAAAAGGCCGGTTTTAAACAGAAGAAAACATTTAATTAAAGTCTTTTGATATTTAAAATAATTTTGCTTAACAATAAAAAGGTTACAAATTAAACTTACAAAACATTACAATAAAAAAAACTAAATATTTCAAAATGAAGATATTTTCTGAGTCTGGAAGGTCCATGTGGTGCAAATTCATAATAAAACAGAAAGTTCGTTAAGAAGCTGGTCTGCAGTGGGTCGAATGCTGGGGTCGCCGTCCCAACACAGACTGATCAGTTTTTGACACTTCTGTCCAAGAGAAGACTGAATAAAAACGTCCCTAGTGATGGAAGGCCGCAAATTATACGCCACGACGGCGTACAGAATATACTGTCTGTCCCCGTCATACGGCGGCTCTCGGGCGAGGAGCTGCCACATTGTGATGCCAAACGAATAAACGTCGGCGCGCGGAGAAACCTCCTCTCCCTTCAGCAGCTCAGGCGCGCGGTGCGTGAACGTGCCACCGATTTCACTCAGGTGCGTCACGGTGTCGCTTTTACCGGATAGCTTGAAAGAGCACCCAAAATCTGCCAACTTACAAACACCCTGTTCTGACACCAAAACATTGGCAGGTTTTAAATCCAAGTGAACTATGCCGTGCGCGTGCAGATGCTGGAGCGCACGCGCTATGTCCATTGAGTATCTAACGCATTTGTCCATAAGCAACGGGTCTGCGAGTCCGTAAATGACCTGCTGTAGGTTCAGGGCACCGGCGAACTCCATTACAATCGTCCCGATGTTGTCTTTGGTGCTGAGGTGCGCAGGGATGCACGTGGTGGCTGCGATCACGCGCACAATGTTTTGATGGTGCAGGTGCGCTGCATTGAGTTCCGCCCAGAAACTTTGCCTCGAAGCCAGTTTGTTTTTCACACATTTCACTTTCTTCACTGCAACGGTCTCATCAAAGTATGTGCCTTTAAAAACCGTACCGAATCCACCGCTGCCGATGGGCTCTAGAGCCTGCAGCTCTCGCCAGTGGATCACAGAGGACCAAAGTCTCTGCGCGATTTTACCGTGAAACGCGTTTGTGGGCACACGCAGCGTAGATCCACTCGCTGATTTGAATATTGGGCTGCTACACGCGCCAAACTCTAGCCCAATAGCCTTTGGCAGCAGTCGCGTGATGGGGATTGGTGACGGCATAGTGCATGGTAACCGTGAGCCCAGGTATTCTGCTTCGCTTGGGAGAATGCACGTGATCGTTTTATGCACGTCTGTCATATGACCTTCACGAGCCGAGAGAAAATGTCAAGTGATTTAATTTGTATATTCTGTGAATCTATGTGGGTACTTGATGCGTAGGCGATATTTGCATACATTTTAAATGAAATATGGTTAAACAGGGAGTTTAATCACATGTATTAAGTTATGTGAATCTGCGGCTCAGACTTTAAACCTTAATTTTAGTGCTGTTTTAACAAATGCTGACGCAATGATGAAAGAGACAGGCTCAATGTGCCCTTATATTACATCAGTCTTTGTTATTCAGCAACATTTACCTACACTAGAGGCCTTGTGACCATCAACCCTTTCACTGTCAGAGCTACTACTTGGAAGTTATTCATTAATATGTTTAGTTATTCATCTAAATATAATAAATATAATATTTTTAAATGTTATAAGTAACGTAATTTCATCTATACAATCTTAAAGTTGAATTACATATCGGTTTCACATATGGATATAATTTATTATTTATTTGTTTGTACTTGTGTCGGTTATGTTAGGACGGTGATCTATTTACCTTTAATTGTAGCGCTTTCTTGAAACTCACCTGTTGCTAGTCACCAGTTGTTATGGTGATGAATCTTGGGGCTTCCCCATATGTGACGTAGGGGGATTTCCACCCACCAGAGCGGACCTCTTGTAGCTTACCCAGAGAAAAAGTGAAAGAAGCTACGGAGCGAATTTGTTTGTCATGTCACAGTCGTTAAGTGGAGGAGTCACAGACACAGCGGTCTCTCATTCTTTCTCGAGATTTCTTTCCCAAAAGGCTTCCGTTAACTTTTGACTTCCAAAAAAGAGGCGAAGCACCCGGAAATGACTCCATAACGCGGGACTGACGATCTGACCGCGGTTTCGGAGGATTAATATTCAACACAACTTCCAACGAGAGTGTATTAACCGACGAGACAGATTTTTTTTTCTTCTTCGTCCCTGCAATGAGAAACATGAGCAATCAGAACGGCGCAGCGGGAGGTCAGTTCAGTTTCTTACAGCTTCACCTCGGCCTTGTTGTCACTCTGATTCAGCATGTTTTAGGAATAACGTTACTCATTTGCTCTACTTTACGCCTAAGCATTGAATAATGTTCGCGTAATGCACTCGACATGAACGGCAGCTATCGCTAAATCACGTCTTATTACGTTTTATGACAAGGAAGTTTACCGTATCATCGAAACGAAGTTGTTTTCTAAGAGAAGTGGGTGTTTCCAAAGTTACAGGCCTGCATTGAAACAAAAATACAGGCCCGCGAATGATTTTCCTGTTATAGCGTCGCATAAATAATGTTTAGAATCTGTCGAGAAGTGTATTTATCATCTGATATGTTTTAGGACTCATTTTAGGTCATTTGTTTGTTAGCTGATAAAATCAAACATGTGCAGACACGTTCATCAGACATTGTCGTTAACAGCTAATATTATGTTATTCAAATAAAACAGTGCTTTCAGTTTCGTTTTCTGGAAATGCGCATGTTTAACTGTTTTTCTTGTGTCCCCCCCCCCACATCATGCCTTCCTGTGCAGCCCTAGATCTAGGTGAGTGCAGATGTGACGTCATTGTGAGGTGACCTTGGTTGTCTACTTTGTTTGTTTTTTTTTTATATATTGCGTGTTTTGTAACGTTGAAGTGATAGTTCAATAAAAACTCAGTCATTATTTACTTACCCTTGTGTCGTTCCAACTCAGTGACTTTCCATGGAACACAAAAGGAGCTGTTATGCAGCCCCAGTCACCTTGTTTTTCCATGCAGTAAAAGTACATGGGTGTCATTCTGCCTAACATCTGCTTTTGTGTCACATGGGGAAAAAGTTTTTTTAAGTGATGTTATTTAGAGCTTGTGTTTCTAATAATCAAAACTGTGCCTCAGATTTAATAGATGAGTACCTTAAAGAACGGACGCTCCCTGGTCCTCCTGCTCTACCCGCGGAACAGGATAGCCAGCCTGTTGACCCACCATCTAGAAGTAGGCGAAGCACACCGGTGTTGGTCTCCAGAGGAACAGCTCCACCTGTAAGTCTTCCTGCTGTTCTACAATAAAACAAACCTAAAGAGCAGTCGTTGTATCGGTTTCTAGAGCATTACTGTTATTACTGTACATAGTTTTCTGAAACCCTTAAAAGGATCAAAAGATGAAGATCTTGTTATCATTTAATCAGCATCATGTATGAATTATTTTCATCTGTGAAACATAAAAAGAGTATGTTTTAAAACAATGCTTCCAAACTCAAAGACATTTCTTAAAATGTAATTTTTTTTATGTTCTAGAAAGTCATACTGGTTTGGAATAACATGATGGCAGAATTTCTATTTTAGGGTGAACGGTCCCTTTAACACTCAACTGAATTTGGTGCATAACTCCTCCTGTTTTGTTTGTGCTATAGCCATTGATGATGCATCAAACTCTGTAGCATATTGATTGTATTCGCTTTCTATATAAAATGTCATTGAAACTTGTTATTCATGACATCAGGCTTTTTTTACTCACAGAAGAGTGATTGTAATTCGATGCCTACTTTCAGTTAGCGTTCTCTCGGCTCATGCTTCTCTCCCCCTTACAAAAGGCACTCTCATACCCTCCTCTCTGCTTCTCACTTTCTCATTGGCTGGTTTTTCCTCCAGCTATGTGAGCTTCCTGTTTCTTCACCATGCTTCTTCTGGCTCTTCTCAGCGGCTCTTTGTGTAAGCGATCTGAGTCCATACTCGGGCATGTCCAGACTTGGTGTTTGTCTGTTGTCTCCTTAAAAGTGCTTTTATTGCTCTGTTATTGAAATTTTACTCTTTTTGGGTTTAATATCTGCAAACAAACGGTTACTTGCTCTATTTCTCTCACCCTCTTCTTCACACCCTCACTTTCTCTTTCTCTCTTGCAGTGTTTTTTTTCTTTTGGTGGTTGCTTCAAGTTAGTTGAACTTGAAGATGAATTGTTTGTCTGATTTCAAAAATTGGAAAGTCAGTGAACATGTTATTCCAGTGTAGTAATAAAACATGCTAATGTGGTTTTCGGAGCTCTTTTTGTTGCTGAATCATTGTGTGGGGGTGTGAAAATAAATTTTTCAGTCTTTGGCAAACCATTAATTTTTTTTTAACTTCGACATGGGAAAGCTTTGTCTGTTTGATGAAATGTTTTGTGTCTTCCTCTATTCACTTTGTTTGTTTTATTCTTTGTTTTCTGGAAATCCAGCTGTTGAAGCTACACCAGGGTCGATAATTATACATTTTTAATATTCATTCTAATTCAATGAGAACAAGGAAATTCACACTACAACAAGTAATTATAGTAATTATATTGTTGAAATTTATGTCGTTTTAAAAACTTGTTTTATCAAATTTACCCTACTACATTATTTAAATTTGCAGACAACAAAGAGGCAGCACATGCTTAAAATAAACTACATAATTGTGCATTGATTTGGAAACAAATCAAGTTAATTATTATTAACTATAAAGATGATATTTTTCTTCATTAGTAACCACCTTATAAATACCATATAGGAACTTTTTAAAAGCCATTCTGAAAGCTTTGCAATTGTATATCAAGGAACTTTTCTACATAGAAGCACCATTTATTTTCTTCATATTTTAAAATTTATCTTGCATCATTTTTTTTTTTGTAGAATCTATTCAACTTTGACCAGACTCCAACAGCGCACACCGATGGTATGGCACCGATGCATTCCATGCAAAGACACAAAGTGGCATCTCAGCGCCGTGTACAGTCATCTGTAGCGCCCCAGAGGCATATTCCTCAGCAGACAGGAACAGAACATCTGGAGCGCTTCCTGGAAAAGCCAGAGCTCGTCGTGGTGGAGCAGCCGAAGGAGCGTGGCATGCGCTTTCGCTATGAGTGCGAGGGACGATCCGCGGGCAGCATCCTTGGAGCCTCCAGCACTGACTCCAGCAAGACCCTGCCTGCCATTGAAGTGAGTCAGAGGAAGAAAGTTTGGGGTGGATGCTAATGAATTAGTTGTATCTATGTATGTAAATGTATCTCGGTAATGTTTCCTAGTAAGTGCTTAGTTTTATAATCGAAGCTCTGTAGTTTTTATTGTGGGGGGAAACATAATGCAATGCACAATGATTGAGAGATGCACACATAAATGCTTTTTCTTTTTAATTTTGTTAAAGACATGTATGTTTTGATCACATAGAGGATTTAGAGACCATAGAAATTAGCATATAAAACAGTTGGCCATATAAGGTTAAAAATGATGTCATTATTTAGACCTTGCAAAACTTTTCATTTCCGTTGTTCGTTTTCCATTTACATGTATTCGAAATTGATTTGCACTCCTTATTTGATTCAGTGGGTGTGTCTGGAATGCACCGACTATCCCATAACATAGGGGCTTCCCCCATTCATGATTTGTGGTTTATTGTATATGAAATCAAGTAAAACTTGTAATTGCAGTTAAAAGTGAAAGCATCCTGGGGAGGAGTGCAACTCGTGGGCTCTGATGGAGGGAATTACCTTGACACCACACAAACAAACTTATTCACTAGTCACTTTTGCCATTGTGACATGTCTATAAATGGGTATTTTCAACACAAGAGCCTGTGCCAATAAGCAACCACAAAGACCTAATTGGTACAAAAGCAAAAAATGTTTTCACTTGTTTTAGATCCAAGGCCCCATTGATAACATCAAGAAAGTGATGGTCACGGTGTCTCTTGTGACAAAGGACATCCCGTACCGCCCACATCCACACTGCTTGGTCGGCAAAGACTGTGCAGATGGCATCTGCGTCATCCATATCAATCCCCACAGCGCTCGTCGACACAGGTATCTTTCTTTTGACGTCAGTGTTTCAGACGACAGCATGGTCAGCAGAACGTGATGTGAGAATAAAAATGAGTATGTTGGTGTTTTCCAGCTTTGCAAATCTTGGCATCCAGTGTGTGCGGAGGAAGGAACTTGATGCCTCACTGAAGAAGAGGATGGATAAGAAAATTGATCCGTTTAACAGTGAGTTGTTGAATATTGCACACTGAACTGCTCTGTAGTACTCTTCCGCTGAATGTTTTTGTCTTGTTCTCCAACAGCAGGTCACTCTAAGAGTATTGAGGACATGGATATGAATGTGGTGAGACTGTGTTTCCAGTGTGAGCTGGAACGAAAGGATGGAGACCGAATCCCTCTTGCACCCGTGGTTTCTAACCCCGTCTATGACAAGAGTAAGAGCAAGATGCATGTTGGGCCAGAAATCTACTCTACTCAAGCTCTTTTTAACTCATTGAGATTGTTTCTGTTTGTATGATTAGAGGCGACCACGACAGCGGAGCTGAAAATCAATCGGCTTAATGTTGTCAGAGGCCCCTGCACAGGAAAGACTGAAATTTATATGCTCTGTGACAAAGTGCAGAAAGGTAAGTGGACTTGAAATATGTCATATTAAATTCTTCGATGCAGTTGTTCTGAAAGGACTCATTTGTATGGAAACCTCCATAGATGACATTGAGATCATCTTCAGCAAGGACGACTGGGAGGCCAAGGCGGAGTTTGCTCAGACTGATGTCCACCGGCAAATTGCCATTGTTTTTAAGGCTCCACCTTTCAGGGAGCAGAGTATAACCGAAGAGGTGGAGGTCAGCGTGTGTCTTCGGCGCATGTCTGACCGTATGGACAGCGAGCCAGTCAAGTTCACTTACGTCCCAGACAATGCAGGTGAGTTGTCAGACGCTATATGAAGACAACATTAATAGATGACATAAGGTGACCGTTGTGAGGGAATATCAGGGGTATATTTCAACCCCAAATCAAAATAATAAATAAAAGAAAAAAATTGTAGTAAATCTGAAATTAAAATGTTAAGCTGGGATAGCATCCGCGCAGGCCGGGAATAAGCAGTTAGGAGAATGTATAGATGAAAGGTAGCCTGGCTTTCTTTAAAACTCATAGGAGTCATAAGCTCATTTCTCATTGGTTCCCACTTTTTTGGGAATGGAAATGCTCTAAAACGGCAGCTTTGCCAGACTAACTTAGCTTGCGAAATAAAATGTTGCGTCACAGGAAGTATGGGCTAGATGAAAGGGTCATACCATTTAAATATTAGTGTTAGAAATCTTGCCACAATGTATAAATACTTGACATTGCATAAATATCATACCATTTAAATATTAGTGTTAGAAATCTTGCCACAATGTATAAATACTTGACATTGCATAAATATCATTCCATTTAAAAATTAAGTAATTATACATTTTTATTATGAAAATATATAACATAAAATGTTTCAATATTATTATAAATTAATTATAAAATGGAATTTATTCCTGTGATGGAAAAGCTGAATTTTCAGCATCATTACTCCAGTATTTAGTGTCACACAATCTTTTAGAAATCATATAAAATACAACAGTTTTTATTTTTAATGTTGAAAACAGTATAATATTTGTAGG
This sequence comes from Enteromius fasciolatus, assembly GCA_032361145.1. NCBI lineage: Eukaryota > Metazoa > Chordata > Actinopteri > Cypriniformes > Cyprinidae > Enteromius > Enteromius fasciolatus. The sequence continues at coordinate 6,332,518 of JAUMHR010000069.1, forward strand.
TTGAAGAGAACAAAATCTATTTTAAATAGAAATGTAATAGTTTTGAACATTTTAATATATATTTTTTTTATCCATTTAGTACATTATTCCTGAATAACAGTATGCATTTTCTTTGGAATTAATAAAGTTTAGAATGTTATTGTGTAATGTTATTTTTTCTTGAGTAAAAGGTGAAATGGTCCTAAAAACGTCAGTTATGGTTTTTGTGTGTTTAAAAGCAATAGCATACAAAAGTAGACCGATAGAACGGTTAACTGAAGCAAAGACGCCCAGACATCCCAGAAATGAATCAGCTCTTCTCTTTCTAGTTTCTAAAAATTGCAAAAAGAGGGTGTGTCACTGTGCCAGTATTTCATTATAAATAGCATCATTACAGTAGCTTAAACTGAAAGTATGCATGAGGAAACTGCAATACTTCATAATAGGTCTTCTGTTGTCTTCAAAACACAAATCATTCTGTTATAGTCCATGCCATTTCAGTCAGTGCCATCACATGCTCCTGTCACACGGAAGGAAGGTTAATCTGATTTGCTCTTTTGATCTGCAGATCCTTATGGAGTCAACCGCAAGAGGAAAATGAAGTCTGATGTGAAATTCAGTGAGCCATGCAGTGTCCCTCAAAGTAAGCATGCTAAAATAAACAGACACCTTAATATCACCCCCCCCCCCCAAACTTTGATTGCAAAAGTCTTTTATATCTCTCTTCTTTCAGATCAAGACATTGTGAATGAGCTCAGCATGCCACAGCATTTTGAAAACTCATTCTACGCCGCTCCTGACTGTAGCGTTCCCAATGCTTCCATGACAGTGCCTCTTGTGGAAGGAGGCATCCATATGCAATCCCAAGACATGGATGAAATTTACTATGATGACTTCAAACAAGAGGACGGTTGTGTTAGCATGGACCCAGAAACTTTGGACACCGTCCTCCAAGGCATTACCCAATGCCTTGCCAACTTCAGACCAGACCAGTCCCAGCAAGGTTCAGACCAGTTGCTTAATCAGTTACTTTCGCAAACCGACCTCAACTTTGGTTTTGAAGGCACAGACATAAAATTGAACACCAGTCAGCCTATGATGAACATGTCGTCAATAAACGACGCACACTTTAGTCAGATGGTAAATGAGAATCAGGCCTATCCATTAGATCTGGACAACATTGAAGATGTGTTTCCCCACGTCAAGAGCGAGAACGAACTGGACCACTGAATGCCATTGCGTCTTGCCTATTGGGACTTTGGACAAACAGTCAACATTGACTATAAATTTATTACAAAGGACAGACTAAGTCAAACCTGTTCAGTTGGCTTTCGTGTTTAGTAGTATGAACATACTAATGAAGTAAATTACCTGCTCAACCACTGGTCTTGTTAATGGATTGAGCACCATGGTAGCCAACTAAAGGGTGGATAAGCATGTAGCTATTGCGTTTTTAAGTAAAAAAGGGAGCAACAATGCTGCTAAGTTGCTTGTAATGTGCCAGTTTTGTCTGTTGTTCGCTAATTTATTGTGTGGATTTCTGAGCAGAGCATACTAGTATCGTGTATATGGTCCCATACCCAAATTAACTGTATTTAAGTGTTATATGTAATGTGATATTTGTTTTAAACAATTTTGGAGCAGTCCATCCACAGAGGAATTTCAGTGAACAGCATTAAGATGACAAAATTAGACATTTAAACATAATCCTGAGGTAGCAATTGGATTAATTGATTTAATTCATAGCAATCTGACTCAACCAGGTAAGACACCGTAATAGTGATTTCAGCAGCAACACTGAAATCACTGAATCTTCTGTATATTGCTGGCAGTTGTAACTTCTGATCAAAAATTGGGATTTTGTTAACTAAATAGCACAATGCTATGATATTAATGTTCACACAGTACATTTATGTCCACTTCACTGCACTGCTCTTCCATTGTTTTTTTATTTAAACACAAGACTGTTGAGCTTACTGTACATGACAAAATGTTCTACAAGCATGGCGCTCAAGTTAACAAGTTCAGCTTCTGAACTTCTCTAGACCTTGTTTTTTTTCCCCATTCCACGGCCTGTGTTTTGTTTTGTTTTTAAACACAAAGAAATCTTCTGGTTTCTTCTTGCTAACCAAAGTCTAACTGAAAGCACCATTTTTGGCTTTGGTAATATGTCTTTTGTAATTTTATATACATTAATTACCATATTTTGATTTGTCAGAGGGTTATTTAAATTTAAAACCCCATCCACAAAGATATTTCATTTGGTTAAGACACTAAAACTGGTCTTAGGTTGTGTATTAAATATGTACTGATTGGCTGCTTTGCACAGGATTTAATTTTTCGTTGGGAACAGTCCAATTACTTTTCCCTAAACTTGAAACTCTCCACCCCAGAGTCCGCTCTGTGCAGGTTATGTCATAATGTGAGTTTGAATAGGAAACTGAAATGAATGTAGTCAATGAGTCTGTGGCAAAAAGAATTGAGTGATTTTCGTTTGTCACATCAATATTGAAGGAAGCTGGATTCACACTTATAACCATTGGAAAGCATTTTGTTCTTTTATACACATACTGCTGTGATTTTTTTCATTATTGTCTTGTGTAAATATCCTTTAGTTGCTATGAAATAATGTCAGTCTGCTTCTATAGTGTGTTATTGCTGTCAATATTAAAAGTGTGTGTTCTGGAAAATGACTCCTTTTTTGTTGTCCCCTTGTGTACTTGCCTTATTACTCACTGAATAAATTATAATTTCTTCCTGTCTAGAGAGAAGGTAGCGCTAAGGCCAAAGTCCAAGCAAATCCACCTCACCGCATTGACATTAGATGCATTTATTGGCATTCAAATAAAAATTGAGTAATCTAACTGAAAAGACTTCATTTAAATGCCTTAAACAAAACCTTTTATCAATGTGGTCAAAAACAATACCTGTCTTAGGACAAGCGTGATGAAAGGTTTTGATCCACTTTGAATGTTGACTACTGTATATATCCGAAAGGAACTGAAACCCTTGAATCCATGCCATACACGTTCTTGTATTTAAAAACTACAAGGGAATCAGGAAAGAAAGAAGTTTAGTCACTTCCTCATTCACTACAGCTATTGTTGTTCTTTGTTGCACTTCTCTGATACTATATATAGAGTTCAGAGCAATAGCTACACGTTTAACGTCAGTCTTATACAAAAATGACTCCCAGTCTTTTATCAAACTTGTGCATTAACTGATGCTTCAGGATTTCATTATAACCTATTGGTGACTTTAAAACAAAAGATGTTTGTTTGTGTGGTAGTGTGTGTGCGTGTGACTCTCGTGAGAAGTGATTTCACACCTCAGTTCACATGACTCGAGATGACCTTTAACAACTATTAATGTGAACAACAAAGTTTGTGCTTGACTGCTCTCTCTCTCACGTTGTGTGTGCGCTGAAACTATTGACTAACCAGGTTTAACATCACAGGCTTTACAGAAAATATGTTGTAAGCCTTAAAGTCCAGTATTGGGCAATAGGAGTGTATAAAACACAGGATGTCAAAAGAAAGGTTTTTAGACATTTACTCACAAAATGACTAATTACTGTTAAATATTTTGCAATGTAAAATTATGATTAAATTTATTTTTCACAGAACACGCTGGTTTCAGAGGTAATTATCCTAGCTACTGCTTACCGAACTAATTTTTTCTGATGAAAATGTGATGCTTCTTTTATACAACAGCTTTTAAAAACTTAGCATTTTAGAGCAAATGTTGTCACTTGTATGGTTTGTTTACTTACTGACAACAGGAGATTTAGGTCTGCAGAGCAAAAGTGGGCGTTTCTCAATCATTCACTCAAGTGATCATGACTAACCCCACTGCTAAACTTGTGCTCTATGCGATGTCGATTTCATTTTTATCTCAAACCGTATGCATCACCCCTTGATCGTCTTGCTGTCTGCCCTCTGAATACATTGGGAAAAAACCTGGTCTCGAAAGACAACACATAGGCTGCAATACCAAAACAAACACTATGCGTGCATTAAACCCTACCTCTTCTTGCCGATTGGTTGGCCGAAGTTTTTTTTTTTGTGGTGCACATCCTATGCCCATAGTGTTTGTTTTGGTATTGCAGCCTCTGTGTTGTCTTGTGAGACCGTGTTTTTTCCCAATGTATTCAGAGGGCAGACAGCAAGATGACACTATGACATCAGGTAACGTGCTCTAAAAATGCTCCAATGGGGTAACTCTCAATACCTTGCCGCAGAGGCCTAAACTTGGACAACAGTCCAACTAACTTAAGTTAGGATCAACTGTTGCGTCTTCTTGAGCAGAGTTGCCAAGTCTTCACAACAAAACCCGCTCTGTTCTGGGGGGCCTGTTCCATAAATCAAGTTTACCAAATAAGCCAGGCTTTTGGCAGATAGTCTGACTTATTTCAAACCAAATTAACTGGCAATAAGTCAGA
>JAUMHR010000069.1:6345885-6356164 GCA_032361145.1 Enteromius fasciolatus
CTGTGTTGAATTAGTTTAAATATATCAGTGCTTCCCATTTCTATTTAAAGTTTAAAAACAAGCAGCTTCCTCAGAGGTACAGCAGAAATATGGTAAACATCTAACACAATAAAATGCGACATATGGCCTTCGGTTTTGACACTCCAGTCATGTTCTTACCCAGAGAGTTCGTCTCAGTTCAGCATCAGGCAGCTCAGTGGCAAGTTTCAGATTCTCAAAGCTGATCTTCTCTCGTGGTCTTTGGTTCCAGGCAAAAAGTACAGCCAGCTGAAAGGTTGTGACCTCCAGGTCGTACTGCCCTACTTCATTCTTAAATGTGATCTATCAGAGAGCACACAGACCTATTAGCTACAAGTTGCAATTTACAGTTACCACAAATCACTACTAAGCACTAAATTTTAAGTGCATAAAATAAACCCACAATGCCATTGGACATGAGGTGGTGCCAGTGGAGTTTGCGGCCGCTGTGGTTCTTCTTGTAGAAGTCCTCCACCTCTGGAATGAGGTCTTCCAGCTCGGTGGGCAGAGACACAAACACTTTTTCTGAGCTGCGTGACCACGCTCCAGCATTCAAGATCTTTATGTTCACAGAGTCAGCTGGGTAACACAAGGGAAGATCGCTTTTGATATATTTTATGCATCCTTGCTGAATATAGATATAAATATTTTTTCCAAACTAGTGTAAATGCATATATAGAGAGAAAATTGGGCTTGTTTTTTGTTACCTGGTAAAGCTAGCTTGTTGTGTTTGTGCATTTCCTTGAAAACCTGGTTAAGATCTTCGGACACTTTAATGTCCTGGAACATTCTAGCTAGCTTGTTCACATAGTCAGCAGGCATCCCAACTTCCTGAAACAAACCAAACAGTGAGCCATTAGAGGAAAAAACAAACAAAAAAAACACTCAAATACAAATTTTATTCACTCTTCTTTGTATGTCTTCTTACCCTGAGCCACTCAACCATGTTCTCCTCAATCTCACTGTCTGCAGAGATGTCCAGGATCAGACGTCTAGTCAGATGGGCTTTGTGGTACCTCATAAACACATCCTTATTCTGGACGTATTTTAGCACAAGTAACTACAGGGGGGGAAAAAGCAGTATTCGCATATAAAAACACTTTTAAAGGTAACAACGCAAGCATTGGGTAAACAACATGTGATTCTTCACAACAGCCCCTCACCACTTCCTTCAGTTTTAGCTCGATCTCCTCTGAGGTCAGCTTTTTGCTGAGTGGTGTTTTTCTTAGCAGCATGTCACAATAGTTTGCCAGCAGCTCTGGACACTTTGACTCTGGTTGTGTTTTTAGGCCCACTCTGCATTTAGAAGCATCAAACAAAACTGATACAAGTTACAATACAATACTGAAAAATGGATTTTAATATTAAAACCATAAAACATATTTTTGTGATTTGAAATCAAATAGACCAAATAAAATAAAATATAAAAATGTATTTTTAAAAAAAAACTAACAGTATCTCAATTATACTAAAATATCACTCACTTACATATGGGCCATTTTTAACTGTGAAGATGTGTTTTTCCCCCAGATTAAATCTACATTTATACTTATACTTTACATTTATATTTTACAGTGTCATATTTCAGATTACAGAAATGTTATATTTGTATTAGTTTTATTATATTTTCATGTCATATATTTAAAGTAAATTATATGTATTATACATAAAGTACCTATTTGTAAAGTCATAGATTTTTGTAAAGTAAACCTCTTCACTATAGATTATGACTTGAGTTGAGGTTATTTTGTGCATCTCACTGAAATGGACACTCAACAGAAGGCCAGAAGGCAGTAGTTACTCACCCCTTCTGTTTCATTGGCAGCTCCAACTTAAATATTGTGGCATCATTTACAACTGCTTTGTATGCCTGTGTGGAAATGTTAGACATCATTAATAAGGTACGCAAGATATAAAAACATCATAAATTCAAAATAACAAACGCCTCAATTTACTTTTCAGTAAAATCAACAACATTTTAAATAGAGTTGTTGTTATACAACCTTCCATTGTATTCCTGTGTCATCACAGATCTGTGATAACCATCTGCAGTGTGATCTAGTCACGCATGCTACTTACTGAGACCAGAATGAGTATGGATAGGGCGGCATGCTCACTTTGTCTCTGGCTGTAAGGAACCGAGGATCATCCTGGAATGCTTCCTTTACTAATTTACTAAATCGATTAAAGAGAGTCAGGAGCTGCTCCACGTATTTCTCAGAGTCCTAAGAAGAAACAAACAAAAACAACAACACCTGTTCAATACTCTATCATAAGAATCTATCATAACACAAAGGTCAAGGTTCAAACCTAGACATGGTTTTGGAATACCATTCAGTGATAAGTAATCTTTTCAACATTAACCAATTATCCTTTATTTATACTGTTAATAACAGTCAGCTAATGCTCTTAAATTTGTAACGCTCACACAGACTATAATAATTCTGAAAATGTTTTGCTCACAGTTGTGATGGTCTCGGCAGCGGCCACCATATCTGCCAGTCCAGCACTGATAATGTGCTCCTCTAGGTCTTTCAGCATGGGTTCAATCCCATTGGGCACTTTATCCATGAGAGAGAACATAAGGTGCAGCTCTGTGGAAGAAGAGTTTAGAGATCAAATCTAAACTTACAGCTATTACACATCTTCACAGCATACAAAATTCCATCTTCGTGGAAAACTGAGCCAAAAAGCTCTCCAAATGTTCAAAAGTTTGGGGTCATTAAGTTCATGCAAGTGACAGAGATGTTTATAATGTTACGCAAAATTTCCACAAGATTTCCATTTCATATAAATGCTGTTGAACATTGAAAATATATTTAAATACAAAACAGCTAATTAAACCTGTAATAACTTCACACAATTGGTGTTTTTGATCAAATCAAATCTTGAGCATGAGTGCTTTCTCCAAAATCCTAAAGGAAAAAATTTGGAAAGGTAGTGTACATAAAACATTTTAAATATATATAATAAAACAATTCTAAATAGTCTCATACTCACTGTCAGTCTCATTTCGTTTGATCATGCCTGGACATTCAGCCAAGATAGTTTCTTTAAAGGACGTTACCAGTGCATTCACACAACATTCCATAAGCTGAGGAATAAATCAATACACAATTTCAGTCTCACATACCTGGTTATATTATTTTATTTTATTTAAATCAAATATTAAATATTGAACAACTTAAAAAATAATACTACTTTTAATATTCTACATGTACAAATACAAACATTTTAATGGCTATATTTTATGCAAAATTGTTAAATAAAATGTTTGTCACCGTCTCATTTCTATAAATGATGTGCTATTATTATTTAAAAGCTAATCATATACTCACTGCTTGTACAGAATTACATTCACGTCTTGTCTCTAAATATCGTAGTGCACGTTTTTCCTCTTCTCTTAATTTAGCGTCTGCCTGTAAACAAAGACATGACAATATATGACTGCAAAGGCATGCCTCTCGGCAATGCAATCTGATTGGCTAAAGATCATGGAGTCATGCAATCTGATGTCTGGCAGGCCGTACATATTTCATGTAGTTTTGTACTCCATTCTGCTGCAGGTAGGACGGTGCCTGGGTCCTGTAGAACCTCTCAGTGGAGTCTAGGTAGGCTTTCTCAAAGTTATCCCTGTAGATCTGCAGTTTATCATCGGGATTGGAGCACAGGTTCACTAAGAAAGAGATTATAAGAGACTTTTCAGTTTTCATGAATAAAAAGATTCACTCAATCCAATGAAAAACCTGGAGTGAGCCTCACCATACGACTCCCTGACTCCGATAACCAGCTGCGAGTCGAACGCTTCTCCCAGTCGTTCAGCATGGACCAATTTCATTGCACTATCCTGCAATCTATTCTTGATGTTGGAGAATATAGATTCATTCCACGTGTCCAGCATCAGCTGCGAGAACATAAAAAGCAGAGTTCACGAACGAATCCCCTCCTATGAAGTTAGCCTAAAAATCCTGCTTTTATTCCTCTCACCTTTCTAACAATGCTGTCCTCTACATTGGACTTCTTATTGCTGCCCTGCTTGCCCATCAGGGTGATCTCCAGCTGGCAGAACGGCTTGGGCAGGATGTCACATTGCGTGAAGAACTTCCTCCACTCCACAATGTAAGCCTTGAGGAGTGCCGTGTCATCTTGGTGACTGAGCACTCGCTAAACACCAATGATCGAGAATGAGGCATGATTCTGATGAAGAACATCGACGGGTTGTTTAACCCTGACTCTTTCTTACCGCTTGAGCTTGTTTGATAAAATCTAAGATGTCCTCCTTGAGGGCTTGGTGGATCTTTGCTGGTCCTTTGTCATCCCAAAGACAAACTGCATGAACATCTCTGTGAGAACGGAAGAGAACAGCAAGATGGATTGAACATTAAGACTGTAGTTAATGTGTAGGATATAAAAAGATCTGAATTTTTAGGGGTCTTACGAGAAAAGATCAAACCACTGCTGCTTAGTTACAGACTCTTGGCGAAGCAACTTAAGGACAATGGGACGCATAAGATCCCACTTGTCCTCAAACTGGAGGGAACCCTTGTTCTAAGCAAAAGAAAATGGAAGAGGATATAGACAGTTAGAGAAAAAGAGTGTGAATGCATTCACATAAAACAATGAACCAGACATTATGGAAGGCCTCTCGGTCTAAACCAAGAAAATCAGATGCTTTATTGAAGATGATTCACAAAGCATTTACAATAAGGCAAGTAGTTGGCGGTTTCTTTCATATCAATATGATATGAATTTCTTTTCATATCATGTCTTTTGAAACTTATGTCCTGTTTTTTTTCTTTCTATTAAATCTATTAAAACAGAACCAAATGTTTTTATTATCACTTGTACCTTCTTAATTATTTATTTGTTTAATTTATTTTTATGTAAGCTTTGAACATTTCTAATGCCTTTAACTATTTATTATTTTATCCTTAAACCAGATCTAGACTTTCAAATATGAAAATGCATCTTAAAAATTAATTTTTAAAACCATAATCATTTGAAATGAATACACCAGTTCTGTTATTGTGCGAAAATTATACATTTTAAATTGAATAAATCAAAAAATACAACTATACTGGAATTTTGTGTAATTTCCCAAACACTGCCATTAATTAAAGTACAAAAAAAAATCAAATATTGTACTTGTTTACCAAGAAAACAGCCTGAAAATAAAAAAAGAAAGAAACATGAAACATGAAGACATGAAAACAAAAAGGTAAACATCTCTTGTGAGCATTTTTTGTGCATAGTTTTCAATTACTCAAAAAGTGTAAGATAAGTCTATGCTAGTTAATTAATTTCTGCAATAAAAATAAGTCAATTTCATATATGTTTACAATGTCATGTCCAACACAGACAGGTTATAAATATTAACTGATTCAATACCATTTTGGACATCACTGGCACTTTTAAACACATGATACCCAAAATGTTGTCTAGGTAGGCAGCTCACTGGGTTTTACGACAAATCCACTGTATTTAACTGCGTTAAATCAAACATCATCTATACACATGGAATGTCTCTACTCTCTAAATCATATTCCTTGAATGATTTCATCACATATTTCAAGTACTTATAATATCTGTCACTTGTGACATGACATGTGCATCGTCTTTTAACTTACTACAACACAAACCTCTTAGTAATAACAGCACAAATTTACATTTTATGTAGCTCAGCCATTACTCTCAGTGTCATTAAATCATTGACAAAGCTAGCAACATGCGTGCTAACTGTCAACAGAAACACGTCCCTTTGTGATATATATTTATAAATACAACGGGTGTCGACCGAAGGTCAACACCAGTTGGAATTAATCATTCAACTTCACTCGCCTGCATGCAGTCCAGTATTTTTGTAAATATTGGCTTTATTATTCTCAGTTAGCTCACAGCCTGCTAGCTAAACATAGGCTGCAACACTCTCTTATAAACTCACAGGACATGCACCTAAGAGTCCGAGCAAGCCGCTAAATCACAATGGTACAAAATAGTCATTTGCAGATTATATGTGCCTAAAAGGGTTTTTGACTGTTTATGGAGAATTTGGAGGCAAAGAGCTTAAGTGTCTCTTACCTTTAACAAATTAGACATCGCCATGTTTCCTTAACTTATCCCCTCGTCCGCTCTCGCGAGATTTGGTTCGATATTAGAACTGGTGATGGGATCTCCGATTCATATTCAATCATATTTTGTAAGTGACTTTTCTTTTTGTTTTAAAGATGCTTCGGATTATTTAAATAATGTTGAATATGACATAATTAGTGTTGTGGTAACTGACTTCTTTTCAAGTGTACTTAGACAAGTAACGTTATATAAACCTATCCACATTTCTGTTTAAAAATTTCCGTCCTTTGTGTCTACTATCCTAACTGTATAGTTTTTTTTTAGGTTTGAGTTACGTACTTTGTAATAATAATAATTATTATTATAAAGGGATCTCCAATATATATATATTTTTTTGCAAATGTACTCTCTCGAACAGTTGTGTTATTTTTTTATTTTATTGAAGTTAGAAAAAAATAATATTTACATAGATATACATAAAGAGAACTGATGTGAAAAAACTGATGTTTTTGCCTGTTTCAGACAATATATTCATTTCTTTTACTTCATGCAAAACATATTTACCCAAATTCGAACCTATGCAAAACTAGCAGGTTCACTTTTAGCGTAATAAGTCATCATTGAACTTCATTAAATATTTTCATTTTATTTTATATTTTTACTGTAGCATTCCATATTAAATAATAGAACTAATTTTTAACTAATTTTTAACTAAAGGAACTAATTCCTTATGTAATATCAAGTTGGAATAATAATATTTGTTGGGAGAAAGTATGGTCTATCTGCTGCCAATAAAATATAGCAAATAACATTTAAACTGATTCACAAATGTTACCCGACTAAAGCCTTTCTTTCTTAAGTCAGTCATTGAAGTAAGCTGCAGTTTTTGTCATTCATCTTAAGAAGATTTCATGCGTTTGTTTTGGCAACGTACCTACACTGAAAAGTTTTGGATTTTGTTAATTCAATCGGGTTTTTTTGTAAGAGTCTTTTCTGTCTTTGGTTTGTTTGACCATTCAAAGGAAAATACTGGGAAATATTACATAATCACCTGTTAGCTAAATTATACATTCATAAACAAGAGTTTTCTGCTTCTAAAACTCTATTTTTAGACATTTAGGTGCATAATCATTATTCGTATTATGATTTAACAAAGTTTTAGAGAGAAAGAGAACAAATCTTTGCTGAGTGGCCATTTATTTCCACACATCAAGCTGTGACATTCAGTAGCTAGTCAAATGCAAGACTAAACATAGCCAGACATGTGACAGCAAGAGCATATCACATGACTTTGTGTATGTGTGACTGATTAAGTAAGAGTAAACCATGTGGAGGCGATTGACCACTAGTTAAAAGACTTTGTTTCCAGTTTCAAAACAGTACAGTATTATATCTCCCATGGTATCCCAGCCTGGGCAAGTTGGTTATATGTTTGTTTGTTTTTGAGCACTTTTCAGCTTCCCAGAACCACCATGCAAATAGTTAAACATGACCTTGACCAGGCTGGGAAATAAGGGAACTAGCCTTACCATTTGATTTCCATAGATGCTATACTGTAAATGATGGATCATAAAATTATCGGTGACTTTTGGTTTTGGACTTTGGTTTCAAAGCAAATGGGATTTTTAGGATTTCGGTTTATTTAGAAACACATATTTTGTATTTAATTATTTCTGTAGGCCTATATACAATATTAAATACAATCAATAATTAAAAAGCTTTTTCTTAATGTTACACTGACAATAAAACAAGACTATAGCTCTCATCTTACAAACAACATTTTGTGACACAAACTTAAGCAAGATATATGGTAATATATGATCCCTCCCGGGCTGTGTTGGTCTTCAGTCTGAACTCTTTGCGTGGTCCACTTTATGGCGGCGACGGAAAAAGCCACACTGAAAATAAGATCACACAGCGTCAGCATAGAACTCTCACTTATTCTTCAGTATGCACACATTTTAAGCATAAAATACTCAAATGACCAACTACATACACCAAATTTGCAGTAAACAATTGCAGGTTTCTGCAAGAAATACAATATCCCACAACGCAATGTGTTTAACTTGATATTTGTTTGTTTTACCTTAATGAGAATGATAATGATGATGAGAAGGAGCAGAAACCCGCCTATGGATCCCCCGATGATGGCACCTTTAGATGTCGTCACACTCAGCTTCGTAATTATCACCTCCACCTGCACGGCATGATATCAGTAACTAACTAAATATGCGATAACACGTTTGCCTGCTTAAAAAAAAGGACTGCAGCTCACCGGGATGTTCCTTGAAGTATCTTTCGCAGCATAGACGGTCTCATCAAAGCTGTATGTTCCTATGGCAGTAATCTTGTCTTTTTCCTATTAGTTTGAAAAGATTTATTGGATAAACAGTTCATTGATGCAAGCAATTATCAGAATACCAGATTATAACTATACCTCAACATCATGTATCAAAACACTGGCACTGATTTTGATTTCCTGCAGCTTTGTCATGGTACATCTGATGACATAGGGACCCTATATGGACAAATATATATATAAAATGCTTTTTATATTTAAACTACTTTTATTTAATGTTTTAAATAAATGTTTAAACGTTGTTTCAGGGTAATATCTTACCTCCATGTCAGTATTGTTTGGAAAAACACACTCCTAACATGAAAAGAGTAATATATGTTAGTTTCAAAGATTTCACAATGTTTATTGTCAGTCTACATGAACTAAATATTGCATTTCATGTGATACTGTACCTCATGCGGTGTCACACTAATGATTTTCAAATCAGTTTTGGAGGTGTCCTTTTTTATGGTTACATTTACACTGATTGTAGCCTCATACTTATTTTCACCTGTAAACTAAATCAGAATGCAGTTTATTAAAATAGATATAAAAATCTAACTAGAGATCAATTTATTTTTGAGATTATATTTTTAAATACTGTACCTGAAATGAAAAATCCACCTTCTGAGTCTTTACATTTTCCCCCTCTTCAATTGTGAGTCTGCTTGGGTCGGCTTTGCTGTTGTTGGGAAGCAAATAATGAAAATGATAATCATAAATATGTGTAACATTACAAAATCAAGGTTGTTTGTTCACCTACCCAGTTAACTGGATTGGTAGGGAATACTTCACAGCAAATGGATATACTTTAGATTCCATCACCCCAGAGCCATTACTCTGACTAAAACCAGAGAAAATGTTATATAAATACATTTAAAAAATACAAAAGCAGATTTATATAGACTTTAAAAATGTAAACTTATTTAACTAAAATATTAATAAAGCACATTTTAGAAGGAAATACTATTTTACTTTAAAATTAAATGTGTCACTGGACCATTTTTTCTGTAATTGTGAACTTTACTGGCAGTTTCTATAAATTGTTTCTACATCAAATAATTTTTGGTAATGCAGCTCTCAAACCTGGTTAGATTAGCAATAATCTCAGCATTCTTCAAATCTGATTTGGTGTCACTGAGCTGCCATGAGATGAAAAGGTTGGTCTGAAAAAAAAAAAAAAACATATTTTCATTACTGAAAAATCAGGTGCAAGATATCAGGATTCTAATGTTTCAAAGATGTGTGACTGATTCATACAGTACCTGTGCTCCTCTTTTGAAGACAGGGTGTTGAAGATTACACTGTATCTGGTGCTCATTCTTCACAGGACAGGAGGCGCCTTCTATTTTCTGTAAGTGAGACACCAAACCAGGTTGTCACATATCTATGAAATGTATCAGCAGTACATTGGCTTTTAAAGATAAGGGCATGTTTTTACCTTTTGACTCAGTATGCTGGGAAAGGTCAGAGTCAGGGTGGTCATATAGGAATGGTCTCCAGTGTTTATGAGATTGAAATTGACACTCAAGCTTTGAGTTTCTCCGATTATGATAGAGGTTTCACTGAAATAGAAATTATTTTAGTTTCAAAAACAGAACAAAATTAAACTAGTACATTTAATCAGCACATACCTAATTTTTGAATCAGACAATGTAATTTGTGGTTTACAGTCTGTAAACTTGCAATCCTTTTCAAAGGAAATCTAAAAAAAGACAAAAAGATGATAATTTTATCATATGATCATTTGAAATGTTATTCCAGAAATTGAAAGTAATTTAATGAAACATTTCACAATATGGATAATGATAGATGAGATTTTTATTTATTTAATTATTCAGTAAGTGTATTTAA